>VDFB02281492.1:1037606550-1037617615 GCA_007258455.2 Sequoia sempervirens
GTTTTGCATACTAATGAACTGATGTTAGATGGTCGAATATTAGTAGATTTTGATTTACAAATATGTTTTATGGATTTTATCAGGTTGTTTAATAAGTACAATTAGGTTATAATACCTACTAATGGAAAAATCTTAAATTGATTTTATTTTCGATAAGATATGTATCTATCTCAACTTATAATCTATTATATCTTTAAATTCAAAAGATTAAATAGTGTTGTATGGAAACCAATAAATATTAATAGCCATGATATTCTTTAAAATAAGTAAAAGAACCTTAGAGTTTACTTTTAAAGAGTATGGTTTAGAAATTTTAGTTATGTGTTCTTTCATTTCCCGAGGCTAAGGGGATGATTTGAGATATGAGAATTTAATGATTGTTTATTAATGGTTTTTTATACCTTGATCTATTTTGGGACTCAGCCATGCAAGAGTTATTTGTCACCTTAGAGGTGTATGAATTGTTCAATGATTGGGACATGAATGAGATATGTTCTTTTATGGTTTTTTTTCATACGCATGTTGGCTATCCTTGGTATTTTGATGTTGCGTCATGTTGATAGGAAGAGTGGTTTGCAATAGGGGCCAAAATCCTAAGTGGTTTCCAGGGTAACCTATCGTGGGTTTTTTGTAATCTAGTGAAAACCTAACTAATGTACTAGGGGTTGGGTAGTATTTAACATTAATTCAGATAATTGTATGCCTCACCTAGTGCCTTAATGCTTGTTTAGATTAAGGGTAGGTTGGGAAGACCTAGAATGGCTTAGTCATCTACCTTGTCTTCTTGAAAGGTAATTCGACTCCACATGAGTTTGTCTAGGGGCTGGGAATCGGTAGAGACTGCCAGGGTAATTCTGAATGAGGGTTATTAGTCTAGGAAGATTCACCAGGGTAACCTAGAACAACTATGTGATGACACTCTATCCTAAAGCATGTTTGGGCAGGTGCATGAAGTTGGGTTACACTTTTGTGGCCAATTCCAAAAAAAATTGAAAATGACATAACGTGAGCGTGTTATAACGAGCTCACGTTATGTCATTTTAAAAGAAAAAAAAAAGTGAAAGTGATTCATTTTCTATTGTCTATTTTTTTTCTTTGTCCGTGTCCAAAAACCCTCATTTTCGCACTCACGTTCTAGGAGGAGGCATTCTCCAAAATTCATCAACAACAATTGCTTTTTCTTTACAAAGATGGTGCCACGATGATGAAGAGGTGTAGGAGGTAAGTATTGTTTGCTATTTTTTTTTGAATTTCTTAGTTTCAAGTTGATTTTGTTTGTTTTCTAGGTTAGATTTGATTTTTTTTTAAATTTGTAGGAGATACAAATGATCCTGCAAATCCTCAAAATCCTCAACAAGAAGAACAAGCAAATCCTCAACAAAATCCTCAACAAAATCAACCTCCCCCACCAATCACTCAACACCCTCTTGGCACTCAACAAAATTTGAGTGAAATTGACAACAACAAAAAACAAATTGAGGATCTTCTCAATAGGTTGAGTGATCCAAATGCTTCAACCACAAAAATAATGAACCTAACAAATTCAATGAAAGAGATGTTAAAAAATGTAGATTCAATAACCCAACAAATAACGAGATGGTAAGATAGGAGGCAGGAAGCTAGGGCATACATGATAAACCATCGTGATAAACAAGCAAAAGATATAAAAAATTACTAAAGGTGACGAGGCTTTTATTCAATCGACCCTAGAACAAATCAATAAAAATCTTATCCTCATCGCTTAAGAGGTTTCCATTTTCATTAAGCCACCACCAAGAGATTAGGAACCATTTTTTTGATAGGTGGTCGTTGGTCTTTGATTACCCACCGTGCAACAATTGTGATGTCCCCCAATATTTTCTTAGGAAACTATATAGTGAGTTCATATTGAACCAAATCCCAAATTATTTCGATATGAGGGAGTTCCAAGGGAGAGGTGGGGGGTTGGCTCAGGATAGGCTCGGTGCACAGCCGGATCCTACACGACAAGGGAGATGAGCTCTCACTAGGCTGCCTCATGAGCACATTGTTATGCCTGTCATTGCGAAGGAGAGTGTCGATGTAGAGACATTGCAGGTAATCACCTAGAGTGTCATCCATCATACTAGCCCTATTGTACAATTCCATCTAGGGGAGTCTTCAGGTGGTGGCCTTCGAACCCATGTGTGTCAATCTTGTGGGGTCACTTATTCATATGACCCCACTGGCACTCAAGAGGCTACTACATAGGATCCGTATGCTGCTACAGGGATAGAGAGGATGGTTGACATTTTGCATCATGCATATGGAATTGATAGTTAGGTAAAATTTAGCATGTTCATTGAATTTAATTTATTAAATTTTGATTCTAAAATGCTAGATTAACTAATTTAGTTTTATTATTTTACTAAAATTGCAGGGTCATAGTGTTGAGATTGGATACACCGGTCCTCCACCTACTTATTTCTGTAGTACACCTATTAGTGGGGTATGTAAGTAGTAAACAATTATAAATTTATTACATGTTAATAACATTTTTTTACGAATGGTATTTTAATATGTGATTTTGGATGTTGGAAAGGATAATATTGGAGGTTTCAAACAAACACGTCCTAGTGCCAATGGATTTACTCAAACGTACAAGGAGGTAATAGAATAAAGAGAACTTAACTAATGAATTCTACTTAATAGATTTTATTAGTTTATATTCATATTGTTGGTTACGTTGCATTACACATCATTCAAACTCAAAGCATTACTTCAAATTCCATAACTAATAACTAGATGTTGATAGATGACAAAATTTTAACTGTATAATATAGTTGTTTAGAAAGTCAACATAAGCAATATGATGCAATTACTTCACATGGAGGCATGCACTTGCAAAGGTGCACTAGCACAACAAACTATGGATGCTTGGAAAAATTCTATGAAACCATAATAGTAAGCAATAGCATAGATGAGGCAGTTAGTGATGCAGAGCATCATATCAAAAAACTCAATCATCAGGGTACATCTGATGTAGAGCATCCAACAAACACCATCAACATCATTTCTTCAAGGGATTTCAATCCCAAATAGAATCAAGAGAAGATCAAATATAATTTCATCAAAAATCTACTTTTCATTCAACCAAAATCCACTCAAATTCTCTTAGCCATTCCATAGTCCATCATTCATCATTCCACTAATCAGTATTCCAATTGACTCATTCAAAGAAAAAACCATATTAGAAAAATTTGACTTAATCAATTAGATTCACATCATTCTCAACCACCATAAAAACAACATTAACCTGATTATTGACACTTGAACAATTCATCCTTTCATTTATTCACCAAGGCAACAAATTAACTAAACCATAACTCACTATTATCAGTCCATTATCAAGCACTGTACTCACCATATTTTGACCGCAATAGTCTATTTACAGGTTACAAACTCCTGCTACAACTGAATCTTGATTATCATCTTCTGGTTAATCACCAATTTGCTCAAAAGGCTTCATAATACTCACCCATCCAACCATCAAAGTCACCAAACCTATCTTATACACCTTTACCAAATTTAGTAACATCAATCATATCATTAGTTTGATAGTAACCAAGCACTCAATATCATCCTTTCCACTGTTTAAACAAACATCTTTGTTTTGATCAGACAATATCATATTCCTCTAGTAGGTCTGTCAACCATTGAATCGGGTAGTTACATTCCTATCTCAAAGCTTATTAAAAAAATCAATACACATTTAGAAACACTTTCCAACACATCACAACATATCAAAGTTCTTAGACATTTGACATAAAGAAAATCATCAGATTTCAGACTGTCCTCTGAAGAAAGGCTAGTAGATTAGGCTTGTTTTACAAAGGAGACCCCTTCAAAACCATTCCAAATCACTCAAAACATCAAAAAAGTCTTCAATCATGTCTTATAACTCAATATTTCACCATTTATAGGGATTGAAAACCATGAAAATGTTCTGATCCAATAAACCCTCATTTATAGGGTGTAAAAGCACAAATCAAGGAGGGTTTTGTGAAAAATACTCTTGCAAACCTCTATTTCTCTGGCCACCACCTGGAACATGATTTTTTATGTCTTCCAAGACCTTCTACATTGTTTCCAAGCATCTTCAAGCTTTATTTATTCATGACCCATGACTGTAGCATCACTTTGTGTAGGAAAATCCTCTATTTCCCAGTGTAGCAACAACTCCACCATGGTATTGTTGCTTTTCCCTGCACTTACAATCATAAAAAAATGCAAAACATCCTAAAATTAACCTAATCCACCAATTTACTTGACCTACATTGGTGGAGTAGTGAAGAAAAACCCTATTGGACTCTCAAACTTGCTTCTAAAAGGACTCTGTCAAGCACTGAAAACTGCCTTTTATTCTTTTGTTTCCTAAAACTAACCTTCCAACTCTTGAAATTGGAAACTAAATACTCTTTACATGTATTCACACTATGATTTAACTTTGGGTGTTCCTAAATTACCAACACAAGAAAACAAAACAATGGAGTAATGTTGCAAACTCAAAAACAGGGAATTTTTATTTCAAAATCTATTTACAAGAACACAAAATTCTACTTTTTCTCGCCTTTACATGCCTTTTAAAGATATTTAATTTTCCATAACTA
Source organism: Sequoia sempervirens (assembly GCA_007258455.2). NCBI lineage: Eukaryota > Viridiplantae > Streptophyta > Pinopsida > Cupressales > Cupressaceae > Sequoia > Sequoia sempervirens. The sequence continues at coordinate 1,037,611,179 of VDFB02281492.1, forward strand.
TCTTTCCACCAGTTGAAACTACCCCTTTTAACCCTTAATATGCCTGATTTCCTTGTTTTTGTCAATTTAACAACTTTTAATAATATTACATTATTGTGCATTGTTTGCATTTTCCCACTTTGACCACCTAGAACTTATCCATAACCTTAAATACATTCAAATAAGACCTCATATGACCTTGAAAATGGACTTTACATCATTTTTCCATGACCTTTTGTGATTGACTCAATACAAATTTGAACACTCATCCCTTTTTCAAAATTGAAAAGTATTTGATGACCGAGGTTCTCCTGCACCAACATCTGACCCAATTGAATTAGGAGAAGATCAAATTGAATAAGAAACTAAAATTTCTTTCTATTTTCATCAAAAATAACATTATTTCATTTGTAAACCACAAGGCAACAACAAGCCAACTCATTTCAATTCTTCTTCTTATCATCCTCAAGCTTCAAACATCTTATTTATCAACAAAAATGACTAATCCATGCACAAGAAACCTAATTAGAGTCACTAAACAATTCGTGCTCTTTCATCATTCACTAAGGCACCCTTGCACTCAATTTTATTTAGCTAGGAAAAATAGCAATCATGATAATAAAAAATATATGGATAGGGAAAATAGTAAGCATGATAATTAGAAATATATAGTTTAATACTTGTACTCAAAATTTTGTTCATTAGATCTCATACATTATAAGTCATGTGACGTGGATCGCTATTGTAGCTTTTTTGTGATTGAATAATTTATTGTTTTATTTTAAGATGCTGGTTGTGGAAACACCTCCAAATGTTGCAAGGGTAATGTATATCAGTGTTTCATCTGCTATACAATCCTCGATGGCTCTGATAGGGGACGTATGAGGCAAATTACTAAATTTCAATTTACATTTGTTGTTATAGATGTTAGTTCTATTGAAAAACCAAACCGTTATTGATTCATAGTTTAATTCCTATTTGGATGGTTTATACAGGGCTTGAGCACACCTCAACGTCGGCGTGCAAATATTTCCATCGTGGAGAGTGATCGTGAGATGGCCGTAAGTGATTATTTTGTTAAATATATAATATTTTATAATGTAATTTCTATATATTAATGTCTTTACTTCTTATTGTAATAGTTAAAACTTCACCAGGAGCTAAACTCTAGGAGGAGCAGTAGGAGCACTCCTCAAGCATAGAAAAAATGATGACAAACTTATCGCCATCGAATCGCTAAACAAAGGGAAATAATTTATTTCTAGAGCATGGAGAGAAATGAATTTTGATTCCAGAGCCCTTTGTTGTATGCCTATACATGGCAATTTTGTACATATTTTGTATTAGATATATTTGACATTGTATGCCTATATGGCATTATCATAAGCCTATATGGCTATTTTGTAAGTATATTTTACACTTATATCGACATATATTGATGTATGCGTACATGGCTATTTGGTTAATACAAATCCTTTTTATCAATATTTGGTGTCCATATTTGAACTGAGAATTTATGACACATCTGTAGAGAAACAGAGGAATAATACAAACTAAAACACATTATAATTTTGTTCTCACTGACTTGATCTAATCTCCAACATCTCTCTTCTCTCATGCGAAGAGTTAGAACTACTTGGCCATGGCTTTGCATCATTCAAGAAGTTTTTCTCTTTTTGACAATGTCAAGCATGGCTGCATACAGATTAGTCAAAAGACTTTTCCTTTTAGATTAGAAATGCATATAAGTTTCAAAAAGTATCCTTGATATTACAAAATCATATGTGTTTATACCATAGTAGAAAAAATCTTTTGGGGAAAAAATCGGCAAACCAAAAGTATAAGATTTTTTGAAAAAATCGGGGAAAAGTCTAGAAAAAAAAAAAAAATTAGATTTAAAAAAGGTAAAAATAAGTAGAACAAGAGATAAAACTTGTTTTAAAAAAAATTTAAAGGAATTCCATAGCATAGAGATATAGAGAGAAAATAAAATAAAAGATTTTGAATCCAATAAATTGTAAAAATAGATTTTGTAGTTTATATTCATATCGCTAGATTACATTGCATTGCACATCTTTCAAACTCAAAGCATTGCTTCACATTGCATAACTAATAACTAGATGCTAATAGATGAAAAAATTTCACTACAATATAGTATTTGCATAAAGTCAGCTTTAAGCAGCTATGCAATTACTTCACATGCATAACCACAACTAGGAGCGCCTCCAATTGCATTTGCTTGTCATGGTATTCTATGAGATCATTATATAGTATTTTTCTCAAACAGCTCATCAGCCTCTATACTAACAATACCACATTTCTTTGGATACATTTCTACCAAAGCATATTTTTTCAAATAGTTCACCGGCCTTTGTTTGCTATGGCTGAAAGCCTAAAACAAGTGCTTTTGAACAAGCTTATGGATGCTTGGAAAATCTAATGCTTTTACAATAGTAAGCAATATCATAGAAAGAAGCAACTCTTTGAAAAAATGCCCCAAAAGAAATGAGGTCTCATGGTGATGTAATGCCATGACAATCAAATGCTTTTGATTGTCATGGAATTGCATCACCATGAGACCTCATTTCTTTGAGGCATTTTTCAAAGAGTTCATTGTCTTGTCTATGCTAACACATTTTTTATACATGTCTATCAAAGCATTTTATCAAACAGCTCATTGCCTTGCTGCTATGGCTAAAAGCCTAAAACAGGTGCTTTCAAACAAGCTATGGATGCTTAGAAAAAAACTATCATAGCATAATAGTAAGCAATAGCAATGCATAAGGCAATGAATTGTTTGGATTAAATTCCTCAAAGAAATGTGGTCCTCATGGTGATGAATTCCATGACAAGCAATATGCATGTGGATTGTCATGGCATTCCATCACCATGAGACCACATTTCTTTGAGGAATTTTTCAAATAGTTCATTGCCTTGTCTATGCTAACAAATTTTTCATACATGTTTACCAAAGCATTTTATCAAACAATTCACCTTGTTTCTCCTATGGCTAAAAGCCTAAAATAGGTGCTTCCAAACAAGTTATGGATGCTTGGAAAAAATCTATCAAAGTATAATTTAATAAGAAATAGCATAGGCAAGGCAGCGAACTGTTTGAATAAAAGCCCCAAAGAAATGTGGTCTCATGGTGATGAAATTCCATGACAATCCATAGCAATTTTATTTTCATGGCATTCGTCATGCCATTCCATCACCATGAAACCATATTTCTTTGAGGCATTTTTTCAAATAGTTCACTACTTTGTCTATTCTACCACATTTTTCATACATGTCTACCAAAGCATTTTATCAAACAATTCACTGCCTTGCTGCTATGGCTAAAAGCCTAAAAAAATTACTTTCAAACAAGCTATGGATGCTTGGAAAAAATATATCAAAGCATAATAGTAAGCAACAAGCTATGGTCTCATGGTTTTTTTTCATGCGAAAATCAGCGTGATTTTATTCACATTTTTTTGCAAGTTATAAACACATTTTTTTTTTGGCAATTTTGCTATTTTAAATGACATTCAAGTTTATGGTGGTTTTTTTGTTTATATGATGATATGTGATATTCTAATCCTAACTCATACTTCTAGGTTGCATAGATATATATTTTGTTTTTACATGTTTTTTGCACCAACGAACCCAACTCCCCTCCAAAACATTTTGGCCAATCCGGTGAACCGAACCCCCAAACCTCAACCTCAAAACCTATTCCAAAACTCTTCATTTTGCCTACACAAACTTAATTGAACACCAAATTATGTTTCCCCTTGACTTTACCCACGTTTACTCCCTCAAACCTCTCTTTTTCATTGAAAACCCCTATTTTCCCAACTAGGGCATGTCATGCCATAACATACTTTTGACCTCCCCTATCCTTGCAAAACTTTTGAACACATCAAAATCCACAATCTCACCCTATATCCAACCTATTCTAACTTATTTTCAAGCAATTTCTTCTTTTCACCTCTTCTAGCCTTGCTTTTAAGGGGCCTCAATTTTGAATTTTCAATAGGGGCAGCGTTAGTAATCTCTTCCAATGCCCTTACTAATACTATTTTCTTATTCCTATTCCCTATCCTACTTACATTAGGCCCATATTACCAAGACACAGCCTAAATAATAGGTGGAATGACCTATTTCAACATACTACACTCAAACCCTTAAGGGATTGATCTGATTGAACATAACTTAGAGTGATTCCACATGTTTGAGTGAGAAAGAGGACCATGCCTAGCATGAAAATGCCTATTCAGATGTGTTGGAATAGTTTGTTTGGTCACATGAGTTGTAGAATGAAAGTTGCACCACTTTGCGACTTTACACTGCTTCCATTTGACACTTTTTCCATCAACTGAAATCTAGACACCACGAGAAAACCACTCTGAGATAACAAAAACTGAAAGAGGTTATTGTAGAGGGGCCCAAAGTGACCCCATTAGATTAGACGAGAAGTTTCTAAGCATCACGGTGTCCGAGGAACCTCATGCTGAAGTTTGCAGCCATTTTTCCCTTTGGACCCTTAAGGAATCGATCCAATTGAATGTAGTTCAGAGTGATTCTGCATGTTTGGGTGAAAAAGAGGGACCATGCATAGCATAAAAATACATATTCAGACATGTTGGAATAGTCTATTTGGTCACACAAGTTGCAGAATAAAAGTTGCACTACTTTGCAACTTTCCACTACTTCCATTTGACACTTTTTCCATCAACTAAAAATTGGACACCACGGGAAAACCAATCTGAACTAACCAAAACTGAGAGAGGTTATTGTAGAGGGGCCCAACACAATCATATGGGATTAGACGAGACATTTCTAAGCATCACGGTGTCCAAGTAAGCTCATGTTGAAGTTTGCAGCCATTTTTCCCTTTGGACCCTTAAGGGATCTATCCTGTTGAACGTAGCTCGGAGCGATTCCACATGTTTAGGCGAAAAATAGGACCATGCCTAGTGTAAAAATTCCTATTCAAATGCATTGGAATAGTCTGTTTGGTCACATGAGTTGCAGAACGAAAGTTGCACCACTTTGCAACTTTCCACTGCTTCCATTTGACACTTTTTTCATTAACTAAAAACTGGACACCACGGGAAAACCACTCTCAGATAACAAAAACCAAGAGAGGTTATTATAGAGGGGCCCAACATGATCCCATAGGATTAGATGAGAAATTTCTAAGCATCATGGTGTCCAAGTAACCTCATGCTGAAGTTTGCAGCCATTTTCCCCTTTGGACCCTTAAGGGATCGATCTGGTTGAACGTAGCTTGGAGCGATTCCACATGTTTGGGTGTGAAAGAGGACCATTCCTAGTGTAAAAATTCCTATTCAGATGTGTTGGAATAGTCTGTTTGGTTAGACGAGCTGCAGAACGAAAGTTGCACCACTTTGCAACTTTCCACTGCTTCCATTTGACACTTTTTCCATCAACTGAAAACTATACACCACGGGAAAACCACTCTGATATAATGAAAACCGAGAGAGGTTATTGTAGAGGAGCCCAACACAATCCCATAGGATTAGACGAGAAGTTTCTAAGCATCACGGTGTTTGAGTAACCTCATGTTGAAATTTTCAATCATTTTCCCCTTTGGACCCTTCAGGGATCAATCTGGTTGAACATAGCTCAAAGCAATTCTGCATGTTTGGGTGTGAAAAAACACCATACCTAGTGTAAAAATTCATATTCAGATGCATTGGAACAATCCATTTGGTCACACGAGTTGCAGAACGAAAGTTGCACCACCTTGCAACTTTCCACTGCTTCCATTTGACACTTTTTCCATCAACTGAAAATTGGACACCACGGGAAAACCACTCTGATATAACAAAAACTGAGAGAGGTTATTGGAGAGGGGCCCGATGTGATCCTATAGGATCAAACAAGAAGTTTCTAAGCATCACGGTGTCCGAGTAACCTCATTCTGAAGTTTGCAACCATTTTGCCCTTTGGACCCTTAAGGGATCGATCTGGTTGAACAAAGTGTCTATACTCTAAACTTATCTAAACCTTACCAACTCTTCAAGCAGTAATTCTAAGGTGTCAAAACTTCAAAATCCACAATCAAATCTTAGTTATACCACCGTACAATGGGTAAACCACAAAACCCTCTATTGTAGCCTAAACCCTAGGGGTTTATTGAAAATGATACTTCCAAAGCTAACCACAACCTAAAAAATACTTTAAAAAGTTTGTGATACCCTACACAAGCTCAAACAATCATAAAATAATTCTGCCCTATACAAAAACACAATATGACTCTTCAAAACCACCATTTTTCTTAAAGAAAATTTACTTTTACACACATGGGTTTCACACCCATCTAAATTTCAGACCTCCCCAACACTAACACATCATTCCCACACCTTAATAATGTTAGTGAAAACCCATTCCTCAAGTTACAGAGGCTACAAAAAGAGGAATGGGTCAAAAAGCCATTTTTATTGACT
>VDFB02281492.1:1037617715-1037642300 GCA_007258455.2 Sequoia sempervirens
TGAGAATTTTCTTCTTGGAGGAGGTAGGGTGGTGTGTTACCTTGTTACTACATGAAGGAGGAGGCTCCATCTATCCATTTGGTGTGTAAACAAATTGGAAGTTTGCTAACTGTCAAGGGAAGGCTTAAAACCCTAGTTTTTGCTCCATTGCATGTTTGAGCTTTGTATAGACAGTGGAAGGTTGAGACCTCAAGAATATTTGAGTGTTGTCCATGTGAACCAAGAACCTTGGAAAAAGAGTGGGAAGTCCTTTTGAGATTTGTGAGTTCTAACCTGTTTTGTAGGTGAAGGAGACCTAATAGGGGCTCAAGGGCTACTAGCCTTTCAAACCCTAGCTAAAGGATTGGTGAGAGCTATGGGAAGTTGAAGTCTTGGAGGTTGTTCAAACACCTTTGGAGGACAGTTTGAAGCCTTTTAAGACTTATCACTACCCCTGCAAGAGTTGATGGAGTGTTGAGGAAGATTGGTCTTTAGTATAGTGTAAAGGCTAAGGAAGAGTTGTGGCAATGAACTAAGGTGGACTTGGTGGTTGGAGTCTGTGATAGAAGAGGGGTTGGTCAGAAAAACCAGGGGCACCTAGTCATGAGTAGGGACCTATAGGTTAGATTGGTGAAGCAAAGCACCAAGGAGGTCTTACAAGGAAAGGCCTAGAGCAGGAATTAGTGATTGATTCCTCCAACCCCTCTCCCTATCAGATTGGTATCAGAGCAAGCAAAAGATTTGGGATTGATCTTGTATGTCAGAGATAGAGTCTAGTGGTTCTAGCATCATGGTGACAAATGCTGAGTTGGCCAAGAGGGTTGAAGAAACAGAGGAAGACAATAGGGTATTGAGAGAGAAGCTAGACCAACTTGAGCAAGCACTGAATGCTATGCTGTTTGATGGAAGAATAGAAAAATAAGAAGAGATTGCAGAGGAGGATAGAATCCATGAACCTGACCCTATATTGAAGGAGGATCCCTTCTTGAAAGCATTGAAAACTTTGAGTGGAAAAGAACTTGAAGGAGTGCCACTATTTAGTGGAAAGATGGAGGCTGATTTAGTTATGGATTGGATAGAGGGAATGGAAAACCATTTTGAGTGTGATGGAGTCACTGAAGCATAGAAGGTAAAGGTGGCTAAATCAAGACTAAGAGGTTCTGCCTTAACTTGGTGGAAATTCATTCAGACAGAGAGGGAGAAGGAAGGCAAGCAACCTATCTCTACCTAGAAGGGAATGGTTGCCAAGGTGAAAGAAGCATACCTACCTGAAGACTATGAAATTCGGTTGCATAAGAGGAGACAGAGTTTGAGGCAAAGAGATCAGGATGTGAGTTCTTATACTAAGGAGTTTCAAAGACTTTGCATGAGGTCCAATGTCACAGAGGATGAAAGTATCAAGGTGGCAAGGTATCTCAACAGTTTGAAGTGGAACATTCAAGAGGAGATGGTTCTCTTAAGCCCTAAAATAGTGCACCAATGTTATCAATTGGCATTAAAGATTGAAGAGAGGAGTAAGAGGAAGCAAGATCATAATTCTAAGGGTAGAGGCAAAGGCAGAGATCAAAGAGATCAAAGAGGACAGTGTGGTGGCTACCAAGGTAGAGGCAATGACCAATGAAAACAAAGAGAGTCAAAACTCACAGAGCATGGAGGTGAAACATCTACAAGAGGTGGATATAACAGGGGTAGAGCACCTCAAGAAGGTTCAAACAGAGGAAAAGGAGCAGGTAGGCAGGAGCCTTTCCTTGTATGTACCTGCTCTAGGCCTTTCCTTGTAAGACCTCTTTGGTGCTTTCCTTCACCAATCTAACCTATAGGTCCCTACTCATGACTAGGTGCCCCTAGTTTGTCTGACCAACCCCTCTTCTATCATTCATCAAGATCATACATTGACCTTCTTTCCCCTCCTAAAGTTTGGACCACATCCATTACCTCCACATAAAACTGGACATCCTTGGTCTTCATGGTTCCCACGCTGTGATATGGTTATGCAAATGAAAATGAAGAAAAGTAATCATCTCCTTATCCATTGGCTAGAAGAATGCATGCTTAATGTTTTGATACATGATATCAACTCTCTCTTTTGCTCTCATGGTTGAATATCAAAATCCAGTATGGTGGGCCTCCAGAGTTCTAGTCATCTTTCTTCCTCTTCCACCAAATGTTGTCTTGATCCATGTCTCAAAATTCTAATTGGCTTTGTTTCCTTTAAAGTCGGGTTTCTCCCCCGAGTCACCAGCAGCTCTCTCTACCTTTCCAAACTCTTTCATTGCTATAGATCATCTTTTGGATTTAGTCATTTGTACCTACAAGTTGTGATGTGCTTTGAACTTGCATCCGAGGGACAAAACCTTAGGGGCCTTAGATGAGAAAAAAGAAGTAATGTTTTTTCTTTTTCTTATGAGGACCTAGTAGTGAGATGTTAATCAGATAGAAAATGAAAAAGAAGACATAAAAATTCATGGACTATACTCATATCACCCATGCTAGCTAACAAGGACATGAATGTAGTAGATTTAGATATGATAGGGTATTGCAAGGTACATTTGAGGAATATATAAGAATGAAGAAGAATTCAATGGATCAAATTAGTGTCAAATGTTTTCCTAAAAGATCTCCCACACCCTATTAGGGAATTTAATCATTTCTAAGCATTTTCCACGTCCTATGGGAAAGTTTGAGGAGGCTCTAATAGTTGAGAGTTTAATGAGTAATTATAACTTCTTTCCATGCAATCATGATTAGTTAGAGAACATATAGGGAAACTTGATGAGCTATGCAACAAATGAAGAGAATATAGGTATTTTGACCTAGTCTTAAGCATCTCCAAGCGTCTACGAGATATTGAAGGAGTCTTGGCTGATAGATAGGGTCGAGGGATAGAAGTTTCTTTATTTTTGGTTACATTGACATCATGTAGGACATCCATAGTCTTATTCTTGGTTACTGACATCACAAAAAATTATATAGGATGAAGTAGAATGTGGCTCTACCTTATCACTCCATGTTAAATTTTATTATATAATAAAATTTCTTGCTAGTGTAGGAATTCTGACAAACAATCATGGTAGGACCCATTCTTTAAAAGATTTCAAATAATAACCTAGTGAACCCATATACTCTTATGACTATATATACACAAATCTAGATTAAACTTAGAATTCATTAACTTTAAGTTCTCTTTATTCTATATTACCTCAGTGAAAGTTTGAGCAAATCTACTCACACTCAGAGGTGTTTCCTTGAAACCTCCAACAACACCCTATTCAACATCCAAAATCACATATTAAAATACCATTCGTAAAACAATGCTATTAACACATGTAATAAATTTATAATTGTTTACTAACTTTACATACCCCACTGATAGGTGTACTGCAAAAATAAGTAGATTGATTGGTACCTGTGGTCGTACACCTGACCCCGCACCTTATTGTCAATAAAACTAAATCTAGTTAATCTTGCATTTCACAATCAAAACTTCTTAATAAACTAAAATCTTCAATGAACATGTTGAACTTTACCTCGACCAGCTAATACCATATGCATCATGTAGAATGTCAGCCACCCTCTCCATCCCCGTAGATGCATACGGATCAGGCTGCGTAGAAGCATATGGATCCTGCATAGCACCCTCTTGAGGGCCGGTAGGGTCATACGAACAAGTGGCTCCGCAAGATCGACACACATGGCCTCGAAGGCCACCACCTGAAGACTCCCCTGGATTGCACTGTACAATGGGGCTAGTGTGGTGGATGACACTCTGAGTCAAGGATGTGATTGCCCGCAAAGTCTCTAAGTACATCAAAGTGATCGCTTGCAAAGTCTCTACATCCACTCTCCTTTGCAATGCGCATCACAATCTGCTCACAAGGCCCTAGCGAAGTCGTCTCTCGTGTAGGTTGGGCCTATCTGTCTGACCCCACCTCTCCCAAACTCCCTCATATCAAAATAATTGATTTGGTTCAATACAAACTCACATATAATTTCCTAAGAAAATATTGTGGGACTTCACAATTATTGCATGGTGGGTAATCAAAGACCATATACCATCTTCATAAAAATGGTTCCTAATCTCTTGGTGGTGGCACCAATGAATAAGAAACCTCTTTGCATTGAGGGTAAGATTTTGATTTGTTTTAGGGTCAGTGAATAGAGAGCACAAATCACCTTTAGTAATTTTAAATCTTTTACTTGTTTATATGATAATTTGTCTGCATAATATGCCCTCGATGTTTGCCTCCTATTTTTCCATCCAGATATTTGTTGGGTAATTGCATTTACATTTCTTAACAAATCCTTCAATGAATCTGCTAGATGTATTCTTTCTGTGGTTGAAGAATTTTGATCACTCAACCTACTAATAAGATCCTCAACTTCTTTTCTATTATTTTCAATTTCACTCCTCAAATTTTCTTGAGTGCTAGGAGGGTATTGAGAGAATGGTGGGGGAGGTTGATTTTGTTGTTGAGGCTGATTTGGTTGAGGATTTTCCTCCTCTTGTTGAGGATTTCCTACAAATTAAAAAAAAACATTCATTTCTAAACTAAAACAAACAAAATCAATTTAAAACTAACAAATTCAAAACAAATACCAAACAATACTTACCTCTTGCATCTCTTCATCGTCATTGCACCATATTTGTGAAGAAATTCAATTGTTGTTGATGAATTTTGAAGAAATCACCTCTCCAAGAACGCGAGCGCGTATAACAGGGTTTTTGGCCACGGGCGGAGCTAAAACACAGAAAAAATGAAATGAGAAATGATATTTGGATTCGCTTTTTTTTTTTTGCTTTTAAAAAGACATAATGCGAACGCATTATAATGCGAACGCGTTATAACGCGAACACGTTATAACGAGAACATGTTATGGCTTGATTTTTTCTTGTTTGGCCACAAAAGTATGACCATCTTGGTGCACTTACCCACTTCTGATACTCTATTATGTATTTGGAGACATTGTGATATTTGCTTTACCTTCCTGTTAGACTCAGATGTTTGTGATGTAGTTGTTAATCTTGTTGGTTGTGGATTGTGACACTCTGACTTGATGATTATGTTTTGAGACATTGAATGTTAGCTTATATGGATGGATTTCATGACTATGCTTCTATGTTCTTTATCATCTTACATGTGATGTATCTGGCTTAATGTGGTATATAATGTTATGATTTGATTGTTAATGTACATGATGATATGTGATATGGTCTTGTTTGTAGTTTAGTGAGAAGGACTATTTAGTATCACTTGCTTACGAGTGTCCTACTAAGTTGTGATCCTTTCTCACGGTGTGAAGATTATGATATATATATATGCTCTCGACAGTTCATTTTTCATGTAGGTTTGTAGGTACAAGGCATCAACTCCACCTACTCTGTTAGGTCTAAGCGTGCCTCATACACCCAATGGAATGAAATGGAAAAAAAAATTGAGGTGGCAGGAAAGTCCCCCACCCTAGCCGGTATCCTTGACGAGGATGTGTATCTTGTCCATCACCTGGGTCTAGTCTAGGTACCATGTTGTTATTAGTTGCTTGTTTTTCATTGTCTTTTAATGTTGCCTTATCTGGTTGTTAATTTGTTTATGCTGTTAATTGCTTTGTCAAATTATTAGTTGCTTTCAATGAATGTTGAGGATATAATGCTAAATTTAAATGATGTGTTAATTTATTATAATGATTTTTCTTTTTCTTATTATGAACATTAAAATGCATTTTTAATGGAATAGTTAATTTGTTATTTATAATGTGTATTTTAAGTTTTAGAAGAAAATGGGTTAAATTTTAATTAAATAAATTAAATATTTGAGGGATGCATAAATTGGTAAATAATATTTAATAAATTAAATTAAAGCAATGCAAATAGAATTAAGCAAAATATCATTATTTAAAAAAAAAAAGAAAAAAAAGGAAAGGAATGCGCGGGAAGCAAATAACAAAAGAATGGAGGAAATCATGGCTGTCACTGGTAGAAATTAAAAAAAGGGAAAATTGCAGAGGTTGGCAGGGGGAAAATTTCCCTTATGAATTTGGGAAGGGAAGGAAGAAAAGAAAAAGGGAGAGAGAGGAAGAAATTCTTAGGGGGTTTTGGGGGCTGTATGTGTGAAAATTTTGTTTTTGGCTGGGGAAATCTTTAAAAAGTTATAGAGGGTTTGCATAAAAAAAAGAAAACATTTTTTTGGGGGTTTTTGTGTTGAGGAAGCTCAATCTAGGAATACGGCAAGCTGAACTGAGAAGGTTTCGAAAGGTAGTGTGACTCTGTGAATATCTAGAAAAGTTTTGCTAGTCAAAGCTTCAAACAAATTTATAGAAGAAATTTCCAGGTGCATCCTTGTGCTGTAAATTTTGTTATTTTGTCTAAAAATTTGTAGATGAAAAGTTTTGGAGGAATGTGTAAATCTATTGCTATAAATCTCGTTTTTGTCTAGAAAGTTAAATTATTGAATTTGTTGTGTGCCCTTCTGTTCTCCCTTGAAAAACAAAAAAAAAAAATTAGAAGAGAAACTATGTTTCTTTTGGTATACTTGTGAATTCATTGTTTAAAAAAAAAAAAATCCCCTATAACTCCGCTGCATTTCCCTATAAAAACCCATACTGGCTTGTTCTCTATTTTTTTTCATTATCTCTGAAAATCAATTATAGAGAATGAAATTTTAATTTAAAAATAAAAATAATAATAAAATATTTTGTTTTTCTTAAAACAAAAAAAAAAATTAATTAAAAAATTTGGGGGTGGGGTGCGGTGGCTGAACCAGCCGCACCTCCAAAACCCCATTGGCTGCTGCCAAGGGTAGTGTGCATCATTTTTTTTATATAATAGTTTTTAAATATATATATATATCTGTATGTGTGTGTGTGTGTGTATAAGTGTATATATATATGTGTGTATTTTAAATATTTTTGTTAAATACATATAATTTTCATAATTAAAAGAAAAAGGGGTGTGTGTGTATATATATATATATTCATGTATATTTTTGGAAAAGGTTATGTTCTGAAATTAGTGGTTAAATAGGTAAGTTAATTTGAAAGTACAACAGTGTGAAGTAGAATATAAATTTTAATTGAAAATATTAGGTGTGTTAGATGGATTCAAAATATATAAAATTTAACATGGAGTGAACTTTGAAAACATTTTAGAAGAAACATTGAAGTTTCTTTTTTTTTTTATATAATGTGGTATGTTTATAAAATTTAGAATCTTATTTCAATCTAGATTTTTATCTCTTAGAATCTGATTTAATATATATTAGATGGATTGTAGGAATTGGAATTAATTAGATTTTAAATAAAATTAGATTAAAATATTAGATGTTGAATGAAGTGTGTTTTGTAAAATTAGGAAATGAATGATGCAATAAATATTGTTGTTGTGCTTTTCTTGTTAGATTGTACTTTGCACGTTGAGCATGGAAATCATGTTGTAATTATTGTTTTAGAATTATTCTTGTTGTGGTAGCAGTGTGTAACATAATTATTTCTATGTGACCTTTTTGACATGGTTTATCTTCATTTCCATGTTGATTTTGAGTTATCTTTTAAGATTCTTTCTTGTGGTCAAATAATAGTGCATGAGAACCCTTAGTTGTTTATTGCCCCACTGGGAGTGAAGTTTTGGTTCTTGTAGGTTTCCAGAGGCATTGGAGGGAATAGTGATTTTATTTATTTGTATTACCTTGGTTTTTCATGTGATTTGATCTAACTTGCTTTTGAGAATATGGGGTGATACCAAAATTGTGATGTACTTATGTTATGCATAATGTGCGAGATGAGATATGCCTTGCGTCTGACTCATGATTGTATCTGGTTTTGTGTTTCATTATCATGGTACACCCCTTATTTTTGCCTTGATGTGGTTTTAGGGTGGATAGGGAGAGTGGCTCTTCATGGGGGATGATGCACAAAGGGGTGGCCAGGATAACGCATGGAAGAGTATCCGTAACAAGTGATAACCTAATAATTGACTAGGGGGTTGGGTAGATTACATTTAAAAAAAAAGATAAATAATTGATGCCTCACGTATGCTTTGTGCTCCCTTAGACTAAGTATGTGATGAGAAGGCCATGTTTGGCAAGGCCACTACCTCCTCTTGATAGGTTAGTGGTCCCACATGTGTCACCCTATGGGGCTGACACCTATATGAGAGGCAGCTAGGATAACATAGACGGGGGCCGAAGCCTATTGAGAGGCAGCCAGGATAGCCCATACTAGGGCCATGCGATGACACTCTCTCCTATAGTACCTCATTGTTCCTTTGCTTCTGTGGCCTCTGGAAACAGTCATTTGCCTAAGTGACAGTTGTATTCTATTTTGTGTAAAGTGTTTAGCCTTATGTATGACTATCTTGTGGTTGGACCTTCCTATCATCTCCTAGCATGGGGGGTGAGCTTGAAGGCTCACACGGTTAGGTGGAATGTGCTATGCACGCCATTGGGTTCCCAAACAGTGTTCGTGATGTTTGTGCTTCATCTGTGTATCAAGTTATTTGTGCATCCTCAATGATGGTGATACTATGTTGTACTGTACTTGCATTATTTATGTTGTAACTCACATTTATTCTGATGTAAAGACACTTATTATACCGATGTAACTTCCTGGATTATAAGGGAAGATTTGATGTACTTGTACTCCTTTATATTTGTAAAATCATTGTAAACTATCTTGACATTTGTACGAAGGGCAGTGTTGAGGATTTATTATATGATGCATTTATAGTGGTTGCTCTCTTTTCATCTTATGCTTTCTTTATTGTAATTATGGTTAATGATGGAGATATGTATGTATGGCTTTGTTTTATCATGGATATAAATGTCATGTTTGGTAGTTGTTCACATTTCGGTTATGGGTAAATGAAGTTAGGTTAGCATGTAATGCAGTCATGCTTTCCCCAAGGGATAATCGGTTATGTTAATGTATGGTTCTAACAATGTTAAGCATGTAGTTGCACATGGAATGTTAATGTAGTATTATTTAAAAAAAAAAATTGTTTTCATTTTTTATGTAATTTATTGGTTATCCTTTGGGGTTGCATGGCGGGGTGTTACAAGAATACTATGATTATTCCTCATGAAATCGATGCTATGATTAAAATAATAAATAAGTCCATTTTCAGATTGCTTTTTAACCATTATCATATAGGTGTTATGTAATAGCTTATAGCGCCGCCCATCATCATTGTAATGCCCATAATTTAAACTAGAAAAAAATGCAAAGTTCTATTTTTTTTTTTTGAACAATATTATAATATACTAACATATAACAACCATACATGTGCATGGTACATGCATTGCACATTGGTGACATTGCTTATGCTATATTGTCTCCAAACATAGGGTCTACTAGACTCTTGGCTACTAACACCAAGTTGGGGCTTTCTTTAATCATGAACGTTAATGTCCTAGTTAGACACTCCATGGTATGGACCCTCACATGGTCCAAAAGCATAAAACTATCCTCAACTTAATTTACTATTGTTCCTAAAGATTATATGATGGAACACCACTTTACTTGTTAGCCCTACCCCTTTTAGCCATACTAAAAATATTGTTGAAATCCACTTAGGACCATTTCACCACGAAATTTCAATATGTGGATAATTAAAATATTTATAATCAACATGATAATCATTAAATTCCCATTGTGGTATATTTATTATTACCCTTATTATTTAAATATTATTAATTTAATTATTAAAACAAATAAATATAGATATTATACATATATTTATTTTCTAAAGAACAAATATAAAAGTTATAAGTCTAAAGAATAATTTATAAAAATAAAACACATTTTAAATTTCCTTGACATTTACATATTATTTATTTCTCTTGAAGAAAGATTATAAGATGAGATTTATAAGAATATAGATTTTATAATCACAATATATAATATATATATATTGCTCACCCTTTTTTTTTTAAAGTAATTAAATCACTTTCCTATTTATTATATATTTAAACTCCTAAAATGTAATGATCAACTTAACTTTCTTCTTACATATATCTTTCCTTTATTTATTTATTTTAGGTTTAATTCTCCTCCATTTTAGAAAACATTATGAGAGGGATTTTTTTTTTTTACTTCTTCTTTATATTTAGCTATTTATTTCCATGTACACATGGAATGTATTAAGTGAGATATGTTTACTCTTAATCTTAAGCCCTCCACCCACCTATATTCCTTTTCACGTGAGGGGAGGGTGCGGCACCTTAGCTTTTCTTTTAAATTTCAAAATTAAGCTATCTATGTATACATATATTTTTTTAAAAGTAAGTCATTTGATCTTAGTGAATGCCTTAAGGTTAGGAATATACTCCGTTTTTAACTAAACTCCCATGGGATCTGCAACAACATGATATTGAACAAAATGCTTTTAGAATGACAATTAATATGACACTTATTAAATTATGGGGACTTGCACACTTTACTCTCCCCTCTAAATTTTCTCTCTTCTTTTTTATACGGAGCCAATTCAACATAAGCGTTCAGGTTAGGATGACGGCGAAGACAATATGAAATAAATTTAATAAACAAATTTGATACCACTTCACGTCCATTTTGAAAATGACAGATTGGAGCACTCTTTGTCTGGGATAAACTTTTAGGTCAATAACTGATTAAAATAAAAGAGCCTGAGACATAAACCCTAAACCTAAGTGCTCACATCCTTAACACAGGCATCTTTGCTTGATCAACATGGGTAAATCTACAGAGAGTGACGACTGAGGTAAGTAAACATGCAGTTTGTGGATTTCGTCTCTATTTTTTTTATTGTTTCATTTAATACATATTGTTAGCATTCACAGGCTTAGCAGATTTTCATGGCCACGGCTTGACATGGGTCATTGCCTCTAGAAGGGCCATGCCATCCCAATCAAGGCTGAAAACCAACTACTCTTTTTACTGTTTGTTTGTTTACTTGTGTTACATGCCATAGGGCAGAGTTTAACAGGGCCTTCTATTCTTATATGCTATTATTTTCTGTGTGCGGGATAACCATGGCGGCTTATGAGGAAGAGGGCATAGTCTCTACATGAAGTAGAACTAGGGATTCAATAGTTTTTCATTATTTTTCTCTCTATAGGGGGGTATCATTCCAAAGGTGTGACCCTGATGGTAAATGTACTCTACAACCTCAAGCATCAAAAGTCTATATGTTAAATGAAAAATTTCCCACTATGTCTGATGCACAAAAAAGGAAGATGTATATTAAGTGTTGTATCTACAATAGGAGTCCAGATTTAAGAAAATCATAGCTTATCAGATGGATAGATAGACAATTATTCACCCTTGACTATAATAGAGATGTCTTTCCACACCATAATATATACAAATGCGCTTTCTAAAATGCAGAATATAACTATCTCCCACTTTGGTATGTTTACTACATAACACAAAAATTTCTAAATTATCAACACAAATTTATCTATTTTCAGTTACTAGAACTGGTATTACATATTTAGCATCACTACACAGGCAACCGCAAACCTATTTATCAATTTTCAGTTACGGGTCTCACTAACAAATTCTTTTCAGGGAGCCAAAGAAAACTACTTTTCCTTGGAGGTCATACTATAACTTAAGCTCCTTTCATTAGCTCCTATATTTACATATTTCTGAGACCAAATTACTTCTTTCCTACAACGATATAATCCTATTTACCTATCATTTAAATAAAATCTACAAAAGTTTATTTTCTTTCTCTAAGACAGAATACTACATCATATTACAACAATGATTGCATAGTGCATTGCACAGTCGAACAGTTCTTTTGAAATTTTGGATAGATTATACTAAGGAAAACAAAAACAAGTTAAGTGAAAAGTAAATTCCCACTTTTATAAAATAGATTTACATACTCTTTTCAAACAAAATATATTGAACTTTACAAGTCAACATAATACATTTTTTTTTTTCATCAACACACAATTGTTTTTTTTTTCTTTTTCTTTGAACTATAAAATAGGAAGAAAAGTTTGTATGGCAGCCTACTAACTTATTCCAAAACAAAACTTGCATATTTTCCTTTTCTATAGTATATTTCAATTAGATAAGTTTTGAGAACCTAACTTGCTTACAATGCAAGGTAATAAAGGCACCTTTCTACTATTACATTCAATTCAGCTTTGTTGCAGTATAATATGCAAAGATGTGTTAAAATAATACAATACTTATTTTTTTCTTTACAACCTACAGATGCAAATTTCTGTTTGCTGGTTTACCATAGTACAGTGACACAACCCCCCCTCATTTTCTTACTTTCAACAGTAAGAAAAAGTCTATTACATTATCACAAAATATGATATATTACATTTAAGGGGGAAAAAAAACTCATGTTCTCCATCAATAACCAGGGATACTCCTAAACTTGCAACTCTCTTCAAATCTGCAAAACTATACAATATGTAAACTTCTTTTTTTTTTTTCCTATCCATAGGCCATGGGTGCTCACCTCCCAACCTTTGGTTGGAAAACCAACCACCCTCGAGCTAGGAGGCAACTTGGGAACCGGGCAAAAACATTTCCAAGACCAAACAATCATTCAAACACATATTATGCACACAAGAAAATTCACACCCACCCAAGGGAATATTTCACATAACAATGACTTCATTATGAACTCGAAATGGGGAATGGAGGACCGTGGACTACGTACTCCATTTTGAGGACCCAAAAGTAATATCGTGAATAAAAATCACCAATTTTTCAACCCTTCATTACAAACCCTTCCTCCACATCTTCTTATCCACCCAACCATTCTTCACATTACACAACACATAGGGGTACTCATACCCATCTTCTAAACCTCTTATTTTAAAGGAGGAATAACTTGTCCCCATGGAGGTTCCTACTCCAACCATCCCCAAACTTGGGATGCTCTTCCCAAATTTGGGTGAGCCTATCCCATTACAACCCTTTTCCCCAACAATATACACGAAAACAAACAAAATTTAAAGGAAGCATTTCAAAACACACAAACAGATGTACATAGCTTACAAGTTTGAAACAACATAAGCAAATGGGTGTGGTGATCCTACCTCAATCCTTGAAGCTTTGGAAAGAAGTGGTGAGGGTGAGCACAAATCCTTCTCCAAGCTTGCTTCCCAATTCCTTCAAGCCAAATCCAAGAGCTCCCAAAAATCACAACTCCAAAAAAAATAAAGAATGTCAAAAGAGAACCCCCAAAACCCTTGTTCTTAATTTTTTTTATATAATTCAATTTTGAATTTCTTTTGAATGGGGAAGTGACACTTGTCACTCACCCATTCACCCTCCCAAACACATTCACCCATGTGTGCTCTCACATGTGTGAGAAATTGGGGGACTTACAAGACAACATAGAGAAGTGGGAGTGGAAAGGGACTAGTCCCCATCCTAGTTCTCAAAACCTTATTTTCGCCAAACTTCTTTAAGGCCTCAAAAAGGGTGCCCAATCATGAAACTAACTCAAAATTATAGGCTGAAAAGGTACCTAACCCATAGGTACTTGACCTAGGGACCTTAAATCCATAAAAAACACTTAAAAAAAATCAACTTTTCAACCCCCAAAAAGTTCCCTAAGGATCAAATCCGAGTTTGTCCACTTGGGTGGACAACTCACCACTTAAATGGATTGACATGGAAATTAAAACCAATTTACAAACATGCACAAATAACATCACAAAAAAAATACATTACATACTAGAACTATAGTCCCTCCATATGGACTATAGCTCAACTTCACTGGTAAATTCACTCAGGGTTCCCAAGGATTACCTCCAATTTCCATTGGCCATGGAAAGTGTACTTGCACACTCGATGCACACGTTAATCCATCTAATAGATCATGTATCAAAATAATTAAATCACCACTTTATATACGCAAGTTTCCATCCAAATAATTCATATATCAAAAAAATTGAAACACCATTTCATAAACACAAGTTTCACAATTTCACATAGCATATATATCTCATATCATAACTGGAAAAATCACTAATCACCTATCATATCTAGATCTTTTTCCTTAATTTTCAATTTCATCAAATTATAACATGGTTTATTCACAACACATATTTCATTTGTTCATCATTTCAAAATTCAAATTGAGCAACCACAGTAACTAGCATAATTTCGGTCAACCATCATAGTCATCTAGCTAAGCATGTAGCATCATAATCAGATCATCATAAGAACTCAAATTTTTAAGTATCATGTCATCAAAAGTATCTCTAAGCATAATCAATAACCACAACTCAAAATAGTCTAAATACTAGGTGTATCATAGGGGTAGGCCTCACAATCATAGATCTACAAGTTAGTTTTAATAGCTTTGTTTAATATGTAAGCTGAAGAATGATAGGTATGGAAACCTTGTCTAGTTCACCGATTTGTGTATCTTCATATAATATTTCTATAGGTAATCTGTAATGTCATTCTTTACTTCAATTCATCTAGGTTTCTCCGCCTTTCTAATCTATAATCATTTCAAGAATTATGAGATATAAATCTATAGTAGAAGTCAGAAATATATCTCCTTCTATTCCTGTAAATTCCCTTATATTTATAACTGGAAGTAAGTTTGGATTATCTGACACTGTTTAATACACACCATTAGATGGATAACTATTCCCATGGATTTCATCAAGATACTATGTAATTTAAGACTATCGCTGCCATCTTTTAATAATCTCTTAGATCCTAATTCAATAGATTTATAATATACGCCTGAAGTTTCTCTTTTATTATAGTTTTTGGAGATAAATGTTTTCCTTATAACTCTTAGATCGGCGCCATGTATTCTTAATTACTGGAAAGTTACTCTTTATTAATTTGTCATCCATATAAGCTAACTCTTTATGTATGCATGCAACCAGAGCATTAAATTGTTGGAGTTAAGTGTGTTTTTCAGAGGTGTGATAACTTAAGTTGTAAAAATTGTGTGGTTATCATCATTGATATAATCTATATGATTTAACTATTTTTTCAAATATTGCTTGAGTATGGATAAGTTTTGCATACTAATGAACTGATGTTAGATGGTCGAATATTAGTAGATTTTGATTTACAAATATGTTTTATGGATTTTATCAGGTTGTTTAATAAGTACAATTAGGTTATAATACCTACTAATGGAAAAATCTTAAATTGATTTTATTTTCGATAAGATATGTATCTATCTCAACTTATAATCTATTATATCTTTAAATTCAAAAGATTAAATAGTGTTGTATGGAAACCAATAAATATTAATAGCCATGATATTCTTTAAAATAAGTAAAAGAACCTTAGAGTTTACTTTTAAAGAGTATGGTTTAGAAATTTTAGTTATGTGTTCTTTCATTTCCCGAGGCTAAGGGGATGATTTGAGATATGAGAATTTAATGATTGTTTATTAATGGTTTTTTATACCTTGATCTATTTTGGGACTCAGCCATGCAAGAGTTATTTGTCACCTTAGAGGTGTATGAATTGTTCAATGATTGGGACATGAATGAGATATGTTCTTTTATGGTTTTTTTTCATACGCATGTTGGCTATCCTTGGTATTTTGATGTTGCGTCATGTTGATAGGAAGAGTGGTTTGCAATAGGGGCCAAAATCCTAAGTGGTTTCCAGGGTAACCTATCGTGGGTTTTTTGTAATCTAGTGAAAACCTAACTAATGTACTAGGGGTTGGGTAGTATTTAACATTAATTCAGATAATTGTATGCCTCACCTAGTGCCTTAATGCTTGTTTAGATTAAGGGTAGGTTGGGAAGACCTAGAATGGCTTAGTCATCTACCTTGTCTTCTTGAAAGGTAATTCGACTCCACATGAGTTTGTCTAGGGGCTGGGAATCGGTAGAGACTGCCAGGGTAATTCTGAATGAGGGTTATTAGTCTAGGAAGATTCACCAGGGTAACCTAGAACAACTATGTGATGACACTCTATCCTAAAGCATGTTTGGGCAGGTGCATGAAGTTGGGTTACACTTTTGTGGCCAATTCCAAAAAAAATTGAAAATGACATAACGTGAGCGTGTTATAACGAGCTCACGTTATGTCATTTTAAAAGAAAAAAAAAAGTGAAAGTGATTCATTTTCTATTGTCTATTTTTTTTCTTTGTCCGTGTCCAAAAACCCTCATTTTCGCACTCACGTTCTAGGAGGAGGCATTCTCCAAAATTCATCAACAACAATTGCTTTTTCTTTACAAAGATGGTGCCACGATGATGAAGAGGTGTAGGAGGTAAGTATTGTTTGCTATTTTTTTTTGAATTTCTTAGTTTCAAGTTGATTTTGTTTGTTTTCTAGGTTAGATTTGATTTTTTTTTAAATTTGTAGGAGATACAAATGATCCTGCAAATCCTCAAAATCCTCAACAAGAAGAACAAGCAAATCCTCAACAAAATCCTCAACAAAATCAACCTCCCCCACCAATCACTCAACACCCTCTTGGCACTCAACAAAATTTGAGTGAAATTGACAACAACAAAAAACAAATTGAGGATCTTCTCAATAGGTTGAGTGATCCAAATGCTTCAACCACAAAAATAATGAACCTAACAAATTCAATGAAAGAGATGTTAAAAAATGTAGATTCAATAACCCAACAAATAACGAGATGGCAAGATAGGAGGCAGGAAGCTAGGGCATATTATGCAGATAAACTATCGTATAAACAAGTAAAAGATTTAAAAATTACTAAAGGTGATTTGTGCTCTTTATTCACTGACCCTAGAACAAATCAAAATCTTATCCTCAATGCGAAGAGGTTTCCTATTCATTGGTGCCACCACCAAGAGATTAGGAACCATTTTTTTGATAGGTGGTCGTTGGTCTTTGATTACCCACCGTGCAACAATTGTGATGTCCCCCAATATTTTCTTAGGAAACTATATAGTGAGTTCATATTGAACCAAATCCCAAATTATTTCGATATGAGGGAGTTCCAAGGGAGAGGTGGGGGGTTGGCTCAGGATAGGCTCGGTGCACAGCCGGATCCTACACGACAAGGGAGATGAGCTCTCACTAGGCTGCCTCATGAGCACATTGTTATGCCTGTCATTGCGAAGGAGAGTGTCGATGTAGAGACATTGCAGGTAATCACCTAGAGTGTCATCCATCATACTAGCCCTATTGTACAATTCCATCTAGGGGAGTCTTCAGGTGGTGGCCTTCGAACCCATGTGTGTCAATCTTGTGGGGTCACTTATTCATATGACCCCACTGGCACTCAAGAGGCTACTACATAGGATCCGTATGCTGCTACAGGGATAGAGAGGATGGTTGACATTTTGCATCATGCATATGGAATTGATAGTTAGGTAAAATTTAGCATGTTCATTGAATTTAATTTATTAAATTTTGATTCTAAAATGCTAGATTAACTAATTTAGTTTTATTATTTTACTAAAATTGCAGGGTCATAGTGTTGAGATTGGATACACCGGTCCTCCACCTACTTATTTCTGTAGTACACCTATTAGTGGGGTATGTAAGTAGTAAACAATTATAAATTTATTACATGTTAATAACATTTTTTTACGAATGGTATTTTAATATGTGATTTTGGATGTTGGAAAGGATAATATTGGAGGTTTCAAACAAACACGTCCTAGTGCCAATGGATTTACTCAAACGTACAAGGAGGTAATAGAATAAAGAGAACTTAACTAATGAATTCTACTTAATAGATTTTATTAGTTTATATTCATATTGTTGGTTACGTTGCATTACACATCATTCAAACTCAAAGCATTACTTCAAATTCCATAACTAATAACTAGATGTTGATAGATGACAAAATTTTAACTGTATAATATAGTTGTTTAGAAAGTCAACATAAGCAATATGATGCAATTACTTCACATGGAGGCATGCACTTGCAAAGGTGCACTAGCACAACAAACTATGGATGCTTGGAAAAATTCTATGAAACCATAATAGTAAGCAATAGCATAGATGAGGCAGTTAGTGATGCAGAGCATCATATCAAAAAACTCAATCATCAGGGTACATCTGATGTAGAGCATCCAACAAACACCATCAACATCATTTCTTCAAGGGATTTCAATCCCAAATAGAATCAAGAGAAGATCAAATATAATTTCATCAAAAATCTACTTTTCATTCAACCAAAATCCACTCAAATTCTCTTAGCCATTCCATAGTCCATCATTCATCATTCCACTAATCAGTATTCCAATTGACTCATTCAAAGAAAAAACCATATTAGAAAAATTTGACTTAATCAATTAGATTCACATCATTCTCAACCACCATAAAAACAACATTAACCTGATTATTGACACTTGAACAATTCATCCTTTCATTTATTCACCAAGGCAACAAATTAACTAAACCATAACTCACTATTATCAGTCCATTATCAAGCACTGTACTCACCATATTTTGACCGCAATAGTCTATTTACAGGTTACAAACTCCTGCTACAACTGAATCTTGATTATCATCTTCTGGTTAATCACCAATTTGCTCAAAAGGCTTCATAATACTCACCCATCCAACCATCAAAGTCACCAAACCTATCTTATACACCTTTACCAAATTTAGTAACATCAATCATATCATTAGTTTGATAGTAACCAAGCACTCAATATCATCCTTTCCACTGTTTAAACAAACATCTTTGTTTTGATCAGACAATATCATATTCCTCTAGTAGGTCTGTCAACCATTGAATCGGGTAGTTACATTCCTATCTCAAAGCTTATTAAAAAAATCAATACACATTTAGAAACACTTTCCAACACATCACAACATATCAAAGTTCTTAGACATTTGACATAAAGAAAATCATCAGATTTCAGACTGTCCTCTGAAGAAAGGCTAGTAGATTAGGCTTGTTTTACAAAGGAGACCCCTTCAAAACCATTCCAAATCACTCAAAACATCAAAAAAGTCTTCAATCATGTCTTATAACTCAATATTTCACCATTTATAGGGATTGAAAACCATGAAAATGTTCTGATCCAATAAACCCTCATTTATAGGGTGTAAAAGCACAAATCAAGGAGGGTTTTGTGAAAAATACTCTTGCAAACCTCTATTTCTCTGGCCACCACCTGGAACATGATTTTTTATGTCTTCCAAGACCTTCTACATTGTTTCCAAGCATCTTCAAGCTTTATTTATTCATGACCCATGACTGTAGCATCACTTTGTGTAGGAAAATCCTCTATTTCCCAGTGTAGCAACAACTCCACCATGGTATTGTTGCTTTTCCCTGCACTTACAATCATAAAAAAATGCAAAACATCCTAAAATTAACCTAATCCACCAATTTACTTGACCTACATTGGTGGAGTAGTGAAGAAAAACCCTATTGGACTCTCAAACTTGCTTCTAAAAGGACTCTGTCAAGCACTGAAAACTGCCTTTTATTCTTTTGTTTCCTAAAACTAACCTTCCAACTCTTGAAATTGGAAACTAAATACTCTTTACATGTATTCACACTATGATTTAACTTTGGGTGT
Organism: Sequoia sempervirens; assembly: GCA_007258455.2. Lineage (NCBI taxonomy): Eukaryota > Viridiplantae > Streptophyta > Pinopsida > Cupressales > Cupressaceae > Sequoia > Sequoia sempervirens. The sequence continues at coordinate 1,037,637,158 of VDFB02281492.1, forward strand.
TCCTAAATTACCAACACAAGAAAACAAAACAATGGAGTAATGTTGCAAACTCAAAAACAGGGAATTTTTATTTCAAAATCTATTTACAAGAACACAAAATTCTACTTTTTCTCGCCTTTACATGCCTTTTAAAGATATTTAATTTTCCATAACTATCTTTCCACCAGTTGAAACTACCCCTTTTAACCCTTAATATGCCTGATTTCCTTGTTTTTGTCAATTTAACAACTTTTAATAATATTACATTATTGTGCATTGTTTGCATTTTCCCACTTTGACCACCTAGAACTTATCCATAACCTTAAATACATTCAAATAAGACCTCATATGACCTTGAAAATGGACTTTACATCATTTTTCCATGACCTTTTGTGATTGACTCAATACAAATTTGAACACTCATCCCTTTTTCAAAATTGAAAAGTATTTGATGACCGAGGTTCTCCTGCACCAACATCTGACCCAATTGAATTAGGAGAAGATCAAATTGAATAAGAAACTAAAATTTCTTTCTATTTTCATCAAAAATAACATTATTTCATTTGTAAACCACAAGGCAACAACAAGCCAACTCATTTCAATTCTTCTTCTTATCATCCTCAAGCTTCAAACATCTTATTTATCAACAAAAATGACTAATCCATGCACAAGAAACCTAATTAGAGTCACTAAACAATTCGTGCTCTTTCATCATTCACTAAGGCACCCTTGCACTCAATTTTATTTAGCTAGGAAAAATAGCAATCATGATAATAAAAAATATATGGATAGGGAAAATAGTAAGCATGATAATTAGAAATATATAGTTTAATACTTGTACTCAAAATTTTGTTCATTAGATCTCATACATTATAAGTCATGTGACGTGGATCGCTATTGTAGCTTTTTTGTGATTGAATAATTTATTGTTTTATTTTAAGATGCTGGTTGTGGAAACACCTCCAAATGTTGCAAGGGTAATGTATATCAGTGTTTCATCTGCTATACAATCCTCGATGGCTCTGATAGGGGACGTATGAGGCAAATTACTAAATTTCAATTTACATTTGTTGTTATAGATGTTAGTTCTATTGAAAAACCAAACCGTTATTGATTCATAGTTTAATTCCTATTTGGATGGTTTATACAGGGCTTGAGCACACCTCAACGTCGGCGTGCAAATATTTCCATCGTGGAGAGTGATCGTGAGATGGCCGTAAGTGATTATTTTGTTAAATATATAATATTTTATAATGTAATTTCTATATATTAATGTCTTTACTTCTTATTGTAATAGTTAAAACTTCACCAGGAGCTAAACTCTAGGAGGAGCAGTAGGAGCACTCCTCAAGCATAGAAAAAATGATGACAAACTTATCGCCATCGAATCGCTAAACAAAGGGAAATAATTTATTTCTAGAGCATGGAGAGAAATGAATTTTGATTCCAGAGCCCTTTGTTGTATGCCTATACATGGCAATTTTGTACATATTTTGTATTAGATATATTTGACATTGTATGCCTATATGGCATTATCATAAGCCTATATGGCTATTTTGTAAGTATATTTTACACTTATATCGACATATATTGATGTATGCGTACATGGCTATTTGGTTAATACAAATCCTTTTTATCAATATTTGGTGTCCATATTTGAACTGAGAATTTATGACACATCTGTAGAGAAACAGAGGAATAATACAAACTAAAACACATTATAATTTTGTTCTCACTGACTTGATCTAATCTCCAACATCTCTCTTCTCTCATGCGAAGAGTTAGAACTACTTGGCCATGGCTTTGCATCATTCAAGAAGTTTTTCTCTTTTTGACAATGTCAAGCATGGCTGCATACAGATTAGTCAAAAGACTTTTCCTTTTAGATTAGAAATGCATATAAGTTTCAAAAAGTATCCTTGATATTACAAAATCATATGTGTTTATACCATAGTAGAAAAAATCTTTTGGGGAAAAAATCGGCAAACCAAAAGTATAAGATTTTTTGAAAAAATCGGGGAAAAGTCTAGAAAAAAAAAAAAAATTAGATTTAAAAAGGTAAAAATAAGTAGAACAAGAGATAAAAACTTGTTTTAAAAAATTTAAAGGAATTTCCATAGCATAGAGATATAGAGAGAAAATAAAATAAAGATTTTAACTAATAAATTGTAAAAAATAGATTTTTGTAGTTTATATTCATATCGTTGATTACATTGCATTGCACATCTTTCAAACTCAAAGCATTGCTTCACATTGCATAACTAATAACTAGATGCTAATAGATGAAAAAATTTCAATTACAATATAGTATTTACAAAGTCAGCCTAAGCAGTTATGCAATTACTTCACATTGCATAACTAATAACTAGGAGCAGCTTCCAATTGCATTTGCTTGTCATGGCATTCTATGAGACCACATTTCTTTGAGGCATTTTTTCAAACAGTTCACTGCCTTCTCTATACTACCACATTTTTGATACATTTCTACCAAAGCATTTTTTCAAATAGTTCACTGCCTTGTTACTATGGCTGAAAGCCTAAAACAAGTGCTTTTGAACAAGCTATGGATGCTTGGAAAAAATCTATCAAAAGTATAATAGTAAGCAATATCATAGAAAAGGAAGTGAACTCTTTGAAAAAATGCCTCAAAGAAATGAGGTCTCATGGTGATGCAATGCCATGACAATCAAATGCTTTGATTGTCATGGAATTGCATCACCATGAGACCTCATTTCTTTGAGGCATTTTTTCAAAGAGTTCATTGCCTTGTCTATGCTAACACATTTTTCATAAATTTCTATCAAAGCATTTTATCAAGCAGTTCATTGCCTTGCTACTATGGCTAAAGGCCTAAAAGCAGTGCTTTCGAACAAGCTATGAATGCTTGGAAAAAATCTATCATAGCATAATAGTAAGCAATAGCCTGAGACAAGGCAATGAATTGTTTGACAAAATTCCCTCAAAGAAATGTGGTCTCATGGTGATGGAATTCCATGACAAGCAAATTGGTATGGATTGTCATGGCATTCCATCACCATGAGACCACATTTCTTTGAGGAATTTTTTCAAATAGTTCATTGCCTTGTCTATGCTACCAAATTTTTCATACATGTTTACCAAATCATTTTATCAAATAGTTCACCTCCTTACTGCTATGGCTAAAAGCCTAAAATAGGTGCTTCCAAACAAGTTATGGATGCTTGGAAAAAATCTATCAAAGCATAATAATAAGCAATAGCATAGACAAGGCAGCGAACTGTTTGAAAAAAAGCCTCAAAGAAATGTGGTCTCAATGGTGATGAAATTCCATGACAATCCATAGCAATTTTATTTTCATGGCATTCGTCATGCCATTCCATCACCATGAAACCATATTTCTTTGAGGCATTTTTTCAAATAGTTCACTACTTTGTCTATTCTACCACATTTTTCATACATGTCTACCAAAGCATTTTATCAAACAATTCACTGCCTTGCTGCTATGGCTAAAAGCCTAAAAAAATTACTTTCAAACAAGCTATGGATGCTTGGAAAAAATATATCAAAGCATAATAGTAAGCAACAAGCTATGGTCTCATGGTTTTTTTTCATGCGAAAATCAGCGTGATTTTATTCACATTTTTTTGCAAGTTATAAACACATTTTTTTTTTGGCAATTTTGCTATTTTAAATGACATTCAAGTTTATGGTGGTTTTTTTGTTTATATGATGATATGTGATATTCTAATCCTAACTCATACTTCTAGGTTGCATAGATATATATTTTGTTTTTACATGTTTTTTGCACCAACGAACCCAACTCCCCTCCAAAACATTTTGGCCAATCCGGTGAACCGAACCCCCAAACCTCAACCTCAAAACCTATTCCAAAACTCTTCATTTTGCCTACACAAACTTAATTGAACACCAAATTATGTTTCCCCTTGACTTTACCCACGTTTACTCCCCTCAAACCTCTCTTTTCATTCAAAACCCCTGTTTTCCCCTAGGCATCACGCCATAACATAATTTTGACCTCTCCTGTCCTTGCAGACCTTTTGAACACATCAAAATCCACAACCTCACCCTATTTCCAGCCTATTCTAACTTATTTTCAAGCAATTTCTTCTTTTCACCTCTTCTAGCCTTGCTTTTAAGGGGGCTCAATTTTGAATTTTCAATAGGGGCAATGTTAGTAATATCTTCCAATGCCCTTAATAATGCTATTTTCTTATTCCTACTCCCTATCCTACTTACATCAGGCCCATATCATCGAGACACAACCTGACCAATAGGTGGAATGGCCTATTTCAATACTACATAAATAGGGATCGGTTGGTTGAATAGTTAATCAAAGTGATTCCGGTGTTTGGTGAGAAAATGGCAACTATTCTAATTAAATATGCCTATTAGGATGTGTTTGGGAATGATGGGTTTGAAGTCTACTAGTTACAAAATGAAAAGTTACCACTGCAACTTTCCACTACCTTCCATTGACACTTTTCCATCAAGCTGGCTGGACACCACGAGAAGAAACCACTCTGAGATAACAAAAAATAAGAGGTTATTGTAGAGACCCAATCTGATCCATGGAATAAAGCGAAAAAGTTTAAAACATTAGATGTCCCGGAAATAACCTCCACCTTCCCGAAGTTTACAACCATTTTGCATTTTGGACCTGAGAGGATTGATCAGTTGAGCGTAACTTCGAGCAATTACATGCTGTTTGGGTGTGAAAGAAGGGACCATGCCTAATGTAAACTTACCTGTGGATGCATTGAAATGGTCTTTTTGGATCACATGGGTTAAGAATGAAAGTTGTACCACTTTGCAACTTTCCACTACTTCCATTTAACATTTCATCAAGCCAGAACCATATAAGATATAACAAAATAAGATATGGGTATTGTAGAGGGGCCAACATAGTCCATGGGATCATGCAGAAATTCTAAAGCACATCATGATTGTCAGAAGCTAACCTCATGTTGTTGAAGTTTGGAAACCATTTTTCCTTTGGACCCTTAAGGGATCGATCCCGTTGAATGTAGCTCAGAGTGATTCCGTGTGTTTGGGTACGAAATAGGACCATGCCTAGCATAAAAATACCTATTCAAACACATTGGAATAGTCCATTTGGTCACACGAGTTGTAGAACGAAAGTTGCACCACTTTGCAACTTTTCACT
>VDFB02281492.1:1037657056-1037982376 GCA_007258455.2 Sequoia sempervirens
GAACTTTTAAGATCATTGCACAACATTCCTCCCCTTAGGAAGAAAATGATACACGTAGGATATATTCTCATTCCTAAAAGGAATAAGTCTCTAGAATCGACTCAAATGTCACAATGTCAAGAGTCCCAATCTTAATTGAAGAAGGGGAAAATGTAGAACACTATGAAGATTGATGTAGAGGATCAACCAAAGATGATGATAAGTCCTCCAAATGCTACTCCAAAGATGCCAAATTATGACAAGAATTGATATGAAGAATCAAGAACCACTGCAAAAGATGTCAACATGAATGGAGATTGAGTTGAAACTGTCAACTCATGAGTATCTACAAAATATTTCACTATGAAAGAATTTAAATGTGAAGATGAAGCAAGAGGATCTAAAATTATCCATTTACAAAGATAGGAAAGGAGAAAGCCCATTCAGAACAAAACTCCTAACCAGTGATGTACAAACTCTAAAAAATAGTTGAAGCTGTAACTACTGATGAATCCCACACTACAACAAGAATAAGATCATAATCAAAGAGACCATTGCACGAGTATCAAAAGGATACACTTGATTTCTCAAAATTATAGATTTGATACATAGTCTATATGAGTATCACTAATTTTGGACACTACTCAACTAAATATTAGTTGAAAATACAAGTACCAAGTCTCTAGATGTAGAACCTAATCCTCTAAATATAAGGAGATTTATTTCTTAACAAGAGTGCCTATTTGGTATCTCGTCCATCACACTAAAATACATGGGTAACCAACCACTACATTTTCTATTTATATAGGAACTAACACTTGATACATAGATCAATCCTAAGAAGGTTGAAATATATGGAAGATTGCACTTAAAGTGACAAGATTGTGACACTTTATTTTAATGCATTTACAACATTTTTTACATATAGGAATTATTTGGGCAACATCAATAATGTAAATCTAGAAACTATGATGAAGAAGCCAAGCAAAAGTCAACTCTAATGTTGTCAACTGGATGTGACTGGTAAATATGCCATCTAATTGTCCAATGTCGCCATAAAGTTAGGAACAACTAGCCCCTGTTGGCTACCAGATAGAGGAATACCACAAATGGTATAATACAAGGCTTGGCGATCAATCGTATTTTTTCTTTCCAATTTTATTTATTAATGATAAATTTGTTTTTTTTAAAAACTTAATTAAAAAACATTAATATAAAAACTTTATAAAAATAATTTAATAAAATTTAAATTCTTTTTTTATTTTATTTTTAAAACTTTATTAAAAAAAATGGAGTGCATGGGCGGGAAGAGGAGCAGAGTTGGATTTTTTAATTCACATGGCGATGAAGATGAGTCTGAGGATGATGATGCAAATTCGTGTCTACCTATGTTTGCACAATATTCTTTCCCTTTGGGCTTGGTAGGCTTGGCTATTTCTATTGGAGGTTTCTCTTGGCTTCTTCTTTGGTGGATAGAGGCTTTTGCTATGCTCAGGCTAGGTGAGACCCTTGCGGACCGGGCTTGTTCTCTTCCTTGTGTCGGTTCTCTGAGTGGTTGGGCTTTTCCTATTGATGCAAATTTATCTTGGGCTCTTTTTCCCTTTTCCTACGATGGAAAGTTGTTGGTTAGTGCTAGATGCTCATGCTCCTCCTACAGTTTATGTGGTTCAATGGCTTCTAGAACCTCTTTTGGGTGCGGCCATTTTATGTTGGTTAGCTTTCTCTTGCTATTTGTGACTCTCAGATGGTGGTATTTTGAGTGGATTTATTCTTGTTGGGAGTCCCCTTTTTTGTGGGGTGGGATTTTTCCCTCTTGTGATATGCTTTCACAATTCCCCTGGTAGCTTTGGGTTGTTGTGGGGTTGGTGAACCTCAAGAGGTTGGGATTTAAAGTTTATCATGCTATGGAGGATTTTGTGGAGTGGTTTTTGGTTCCTCCATACTTTTGCTGGAAGTGTTTCTCTCCAAGGAAATGGCAGCCCCCTCATAGTTTGGGTGGTTTGGAGCCCCATTAGGTTCTTAATGCTTCTTTTCTAGAAGGGGTTTGTTTTTATTCAGGAGGAATTTCTTCTTTTGTTCTCTTGGAGTGTTCTATTGACTAGGTTGCATACAAAGATCTATTTCAAGACCTAGGTGTTCATGGATTTTAAGGGTGCTTCTACTTCCTCTATTTTTGATGTGGAGACCCTAGTTTTTTTGGTGGTGTTGGTATAGTTTGGTTCATTGGTGTTCCTGTTGTTGTAGTCTTTTATTTTGTGGCTTGTTGGGTGGCTTTCTATCTTCAACTTTTTGGTGTAGGATACTAAGCTTCTACAAATGTTTATGCTTTTGGCTCAGTGGACTCCTCTCTCTTGGCTTCTAGCTGAGAAGTGTTCTTTCTCTTCTTCCATGCTCCAGTGTATTGTTGTACCAAAGGATGATTTATGCCTTTCTTCTATGTATGTTGCTTTCTTTTAGGCTTCATGATGGGTGTCTTCTATGAAGGTGGAGACTGCTCCTTTTGAGGTGGAGCCCTCTCCTATTGATGTGGAGAGGGGTGGTGTGGTCGTGGTGGGAAGTTGTTTCTCCGGTGGAAGTGGTTTTCTTCTCATCCTCTCCTATAGAGGGGAGCCCTCTCTTATTGAGGTAGAGGCTAGGTTGGTATTTTGGGCCAAATAGTTGTATGTGAAGGATGTTGCTCTATAGGGTACAACTCTTATCTCTAAGTTTCCTATTGAGGTGCGGAGTTTGGATCTTTTTGGTTTTGTTATGCATTTTTTTGCAGTTTGGCTTTTACAAGTTGATGGTTGCCTAATGGTTTTAGACAGTTCTTTTGACATGTTTTGGTGCTCGACTGTCTTAGGTAGAGCTTATGTTCTGAATGGGCTCTAAGTCCTGTTCATGTCTTGTTTTGGGTCAAGGTTCCTTGTTTAAACTTGTGTTGTAGTTTCACTAGTGTTTGACTGCTAGTTCTCTATGTGTATCTTTCTATAGCTTTCTCTTTCTGGTTGGTTTTTGGGTCCCTGTCAAAACCTGCTTGTTAATGGTTTCGGGTCCATTCAAAACCTATTGTAAATGGTTCTAGGTCCATTCAAAACATGTTTTCCCCTAATCAAAACTTTATTAAAAAAATTAATAAAGATTTTTTTAAAAATAAAAATTGTAATAAACCTTATTAAATATTAATTAACACAATTTATTTAAAGTATTAAAAAAATTTAATAAAAATTGTCAAAGAAAACTTTATTTAAAGGTTTTATTTTAAAAAACTTTAATTAAAAAAAAACATTATAATTTTTTTATTAATTAATTTTTTTAATAAAAGTTATTTCTTTAAAAAAATATCGAAACAATAATAATAGTGGGGGGTTGTAGCCTCCCCACACCCCATGTGCATTAAATATAAAACTTTTGAAAAACTTTAATGAAGTTAAATATGGGGCTTTAAATTCCTTTAAAAAGTTGTAAGAAAAAGGTCATGAGATCCCACAGCCCCCCATGTTTATGGGGCATGAGACCCTATGTGGGTATCTGTGTTCCTATAAAGTGACCTTAATATTTCTTTATTTTTTTTCATTTTTAACCATAAAAAATTGCATTTTCTAAAAAAAAGTTTAATTTTGATTTTTTTAAAACTTTAGATTGTTATGTTCTAGGAATCATATGACTCCTTTAACAAAAAAGTTATTTTTTTTGCAAACTATGTCAAAATCAACAAATTTATAGTCAATTTTAATATTTTTGAGCCTCTAAGAGTGATGGAAAGGTCGGATTTGACCAAAAATGCTCTGAAATGGCAGCTTCTTGCTAGATTTGGCAATGAACCTTCTCTTTCAAATTCCTCTAGATCTAGCTTCCGATGTCTGATTCAGACGAAATAAAGGGTAGACCTAACTTTCTCAGTTGCTTTGAACTCAATGACGAGCTCAAAATTTCTCCAGGAAACATAAAAAAACCCGTAACTGACATGTCAATGTTTGAACCCCCTAGAAACTAGTTTTTTCTCCACACTTTTTTTCTAAACTCCTATATTTCCTAAAATAGTGCTAACCCACATCTCATTCTTGCTTTGATACCATGTAAACTTTTTCTAAATAGCCTACCCATGATGCAAATGAATGAATGAAAGAAAATACATAAATAAGAGATGAGAAAGAATAAATTGTATTCTTTGAACAAGAGAATGCAAAGCTACAATGAGCTTGAGAATTGGAATGAATGGTGTTGTAAGATTACAAAGGGAACCCCTTGGTTATATAGGCCAAAGTGAGGGATAAGATATCATAAGATTATGACAAGTGTCTTAATATTATGATATGAGATATAAAGTGGATAAGTATCATAAGATTGTGACAAGTTTCTTAATCTTATGATATGAGACACAAAGTGATAAATATCCCATGTAGAACCTAAGTAAACATTAGTAATAAGGCATGAGAAGAACCTAAGTGGACAACTAGCTAGGAAGTGAACTAGTTAGATAAAGTACCCCTTTCACACCAACACTATTTATTGATCTATCTATCTATCTACCTACCTACCTACTTACCTACCTACCTACCTACCTACCTATTCATATCTTTTTTTCTCTCCCTAATTCTCCCTTCTCATTATCTCCAATAAATAGGTTAGTTGATCCATCCTCTCTTAATTAAGAGGAGATCGAAGATACAATTGCATATATGGATGGTATATCTCACTCCAATCAATTAACTTGGGTTAATCTCTAATTCATAATTATGATTTTTTTAAAAAAAATTTCCACTCCTATTGGATAACCTTTCTCTTTTTGAGCCCAAACATGATGATCATCAATGATTTCCATTTATTTTGGGAATCTACATACTAGTTAAAGATTTTTAAAAAATGGATTTAATAAATGATAGACACCCACTATAGAGAGGGGATTTGAGATTAAATGACTAATCAAAAGAGCCCCCTATGGGAGACAAGGGTGAAGCTTAATTAACTAGCCAATATAACTTATCATAGGAGAGATGTTCCATTTCTTTGATGTTTGAAATAATGATGACCTAGTTTTCCATTCCATGGCATTAAAGAATTCATGTAATTTTCCCCTCATTAGCAACTTATTATCTTCAAAATGGAGTCAAGATAGTCCTCCATTGTAGTCAATTTGGGATGGGCATAGTGCCAATACAATTGGCATCCCTATCGAATTGAATATCCTACTCCTACTTCATTAATGCCCTATCTCTATAGTTGGAAAGACCAACTTGAAATTAATAAATGATAATGTACTAAGAAATGATAAATTTCTCAATCCATAAAAAATGTCCAAGCCTTAAGATCAACCCTAAAGGGTTTAACATTAGTCAAATTCACCAAAAATGTAAAGGAAAATATAATTTCCCTAATGTTTAATCTCTAAGAATAATTAAATATTACACACAAATCAAACATAAGCCAACCTAAATTAATTAATTATTGTTGGGAATGACTACATATATCAATATTTTTTAAAATTAAAGCATAAAACTATTTTGTACTTATCTCATTAAACAAAAAAGGAGATAAATATTTGATGTAGCATTTACCCACTTTAAAGGTATATAAAAATGAGAATTTGGGTGTAATTTCTATATAAAATATTTTATAGAATTATAATTAATAAATTTAATCAATTTCACAACTATGAATCAATTATATGTTGTGTGGACCTAATCCCTAATATGTTCTAATCTAGTGCACTATGTAATTTTATTGTACTCTTTTCTCATAGACAAATATTAAGGTTAGTAGTATTTAGAAATAACTTAGTAAGATTATTGGGCCATAATGCTCAAGCTATTCTAGGTTGACCCCCTTGATTATATTGGATTTACTATTGTGATAAAGATCAAGTGATAGTAAGAAATCATGTAAGTGTCTCATTGTGCAATTGTAAACCAAGTCACTAATATATTCTACAAGAAACAATAATTTGATACAGTATTTGATCTTGATCATATATCACATGCACTCCAATCAATAGATGATAGAAGATAAAAACATTATAATGGAGAGAGAATTTTGAAAAGTGAGAAGTCAAGAGAAAAAATGCAAGAGAGTATAAGAATTTCTCACATTACTCTTTTTGTATAATATAGAAGAGAGGTGAGTGCTATATATATAGCACAAATAGGGGAAAATACATCCAAGAGATGTAATGAATTGAATTTTCATAAAAATAGGTCAAATATTTACTCACTTGGTAAATGCCAAATTATATTGTTGCACTACTTGGATAAAGACAAAAAAATGGTTATAAGAGGTGGAATATAAATCCAAAAGAGGTTGTGAGACTCAACTACCTAAAGGTGGATGAGAGTGACACATATAATTGATGGATTATTGTGTGTATAAAATATGTGAATGAGTAATAAAACCACACAATCAATGAAACGTTATATTAGAGAATTCAAATAACAAATCTAATCGAATTGAAACAAACAAATTCTCTAAAGTCATTCTATTGTTCTCTATCTCCAAGGATTTTCTCAAGTCATCCTGACTCTTAGATTTTGTGTATGCACAAGACTTGTCAAATGACAGCTTGAAGAACGAGATGCTTGAAAATGAAAGGAATCTATTCCTACATGATTGATAAACTATATGATTGATGAGTGATATGATAATGATGCTAATGTTGTTGTATGAAAATGAAGGTTATGCTATGATAATGTTGTGATGAAACTAAAGAAACTAAGATGCAGCTAACAAAAAATCCATGATTATACTAAATGTTTCCAAATGCTAAAAATGCTAAGTGCTCAAATGCTAAATGTTCACAAATGCTCTAATGAAAATTTTGTAGAGTAAGATTGCTAAAGAGTGGGATCCTTTTACTATAGAATGAGGCTGTATTTATAGATTTTCCATGGAATATTTTGAGGTGGCAACAACCAACGGTCATGATTTTATCTAGAAAGATGGAGGGTGGAGGATGAAGAAGTTGGAGAGAACCAAGGAGAGTGTTCCCTTTAATAAAACAATCTGCCAAGTGTTAGCAAGAATAAATAAAAGAAGAGATCCAAGTGTCCCAAAGTTGTTTCAGAATTTGTTGAAGATAATGCTAAATTAAATATTTGACATATTCAATTTGTTGAGACACATGATGAGGTGGAAGGAGGAAAAAGCTGTAAACATGTGACTAAATTTAAATTTTAGAATTTAAATTTAATAAGAGGAAAGTTAATAAAATAAAATAAACTATTTAAATTTGTTTATTTAATTAAGATTAGAAGAATGTGATTTAAGATAGAAGCATTAGAAAATGAACTATATAAATAAATTTAGAATTTCTTTATAAGTAGACAAAATAAAGACCAATTAATTAAATAACTTGTATTTAATTAATAAATTATCCAGACCGATTTTTAGGTGTATACATTTTGCCCCTCTTTGAAGTGATGTGTTTACACATTGCTTTAAAGAAAAAATTGTTGATGATGCTGACAAAAAAAATTCTATATGCCCTAGATGCTGGTTTTTCGAGTGATGATGGATATATACCCCCCTCAGGAGATAAGTAAGGGAATTTTTGAATTTTTGTGATTTTTGAAATTTTTTCAAAAATTTTAGTGATTTGATGATGATTTTTAAATTTTTTAATGCCTCAACAATTTATCTCCCAAAAAATAATACTGAACTTGCCAGGTGATTAGTTGATTAATTAAGGCCCTTTCTGAAAAATAAAATGAATCCCACTTAAATCCCACTTAAAAAGGTTAAAAAGATGTGAAAAGAGCTCATTTGTGTCATTTGCATTGTGAGAGATTAGAGTGATTGAGAAACTTTGTGCAAATTTAGCAAGATGGTGATTCTAATCCAAACCCACCGATTCGAGTGAGTTTGACATCACAACCGCTCAACCGAGTATGGACCTCCGGTACGTACCCTAAAAAACCTCCTTGTGAATTTTTAATTGATTTTTGGCATGTTTTTTAATGTTTGAAATCTAGTTTATCACATTTTAGCGCATATAGAGTCTGATATAGCGCATCCATCTACTGTTCTAGCACATAGGGTAGAATAGCACAATAATGTCAAGTTCTAGCACATATATTCTAGTTTTTAGCGCATATAGGAAATTAGTGCATTCATAAACTTTTGTAGCACATCCATAAAATATTTTAGCGCAATGATAGTTTTAGTTCATAGATGACAAGATTTAGCACATTCAATAAATGTTTTAGCGCATTAGGTCTTTTGGTGCATGGATGTTGTGAAATGGTGCATTGATGGATTTTAGTGGCACATTGATGGATTTTAATGGTGCATTCAATACTTTGGCACATTGATAGACTGCTATGATGTATTGATGAAATATTTTAGTGCACAAATATTTTTAGTGCATTGACACCAGAATGATGAACTTTTGATTGTTCTCCTTGTTTTTGATGTTTGAATGATCATGTCAACTATTGATTTGGTGATGTTTGATGATGTTGATAGATTAAATGATGATTGACCTCATGATAGGTGAGGATCAATGATAAGATAATGATGATTGACCTCGTGATAGGTGAGACTCAATTATAGGATAATGATGATTAACCTCACGATAGGTGAGGCTCAATAATAGGATAATGATGATTGACCTCATGATAGGTGAGACTCAATGATAGGATAATGATGATTGACCTCATGATAGGTGAGGATAAATGATAGATGCTCATGAGATTTGATCAAAATATCATTAGCATTGATTAGATTAATAGGTTGATTGATGTTGATTGATAAGATTGTTGATTTGTGATATGTTATGATGATAGGAGTTGTCGAGGATCCTTCAATCTCAAGAGCGATTCTTGAAGACTTGGGACCTGATTCCATAGCTAGTGCATGTTGATCTAGATGTGATTTTGTGATGCTGGTTGACTTATTTGATTAATATGCCCAAATATAGGATCAACAGGGGACTTTTGACTACTTTGGCTGAGAGGTGGCACAATGACCACAACACCTTTCACTTAGCCACTAGTGAGATGAAAGTCATGCCAGAGGATGTTTATTGGATTATGAGGATTCTTGTTGTTGGTGAGCTAGTAGTTTACGACCATATGGAGCAGGGAGGCATTGATGCACTACAGAGGATTTTTGTTGATGAAAATATTTGTAGATATGAGATTCCATGGAAGGAGATGCTCAATTCTTATGTGCCACTACCATGTGTTCTTGATGGATTTATTGGAGGTTTTCTATGTCTCGACTATAGGTCAGAGGGATTGTTAGTTAGTTGGGGTCGGGTACTGGAGAGCATGGGGATCTTGTATGCTAGCTCACTTGTACCATGATCTTAATCAGGTGATTTATCTTAGAGGGGCCAGTTTGTCAATGGGGGTGGCATTGCTACAGATATGGGCATGGGAGCACATAGCCATTACTCATCTAGTGGCTAATAGAGTTCATCTGACTAGGAGGCCTTACATCTTCAAATATATAGGTCTAGTTGTCCATCATAAGATGGGAAAATTAGAGTATTGGCAGAGGGTTTTGGATGATTTGGATATTGTGACAAGGAAGCCTTATCTAGACTGTGAGTAGTGGCCGAAGGATGATATAGAGATGTCGTATGTGTGCATAGTCAGATATTTGATTAGGAGGACACAATTTGTGATTGAGAGATTCCTTCTTGGGAGAGTGTTGTGATAGTAAAGGCAAGTATAGGGTATGCCCCAGGGAGTTGCTCTATATGCATGCAGACAATAGTACATTCTGGAGTGGGGGCTTGCTTTATCATGTGATGCAACATGTCAAGGGTACCATGGGTGACAACCAGTTATGTGGGAGTACCATCCAAAGATCATAGAGACTACAGTATCATAGAAGTATGCACATGATTTCTTTACACATCCTTTCCAAAGGATATCCACAAGCCAATACCTTCATTAGATGACAATCATGCATCGAGACAGAGGAGGGGTGGAGGAGGTGATGATGAGGAGGAGAGTGATAGTAGTGATGATGGAGATGATGGAGATGGGGATGGTGGAGGTGGAGATGATGACGGAGATGGGGATGTAGGCGGAGGTAATGGAGGTGCAGGGCCGATGTTGGAGGTGATAGTGACTCAGAGGAGGAGATCCACGATATTTGTAGGACCATAATAGATTCACATTCATTTTCCCTCCCACCAGTAGAAGGCTTAGATAGTTGCTTTACAGTCCTAGGTATAGATGTTATAGGGACAAATAGCACAGGTATAGGCATAGTTATAGACACAGGAATAGGCACAGATCCAAGCATAGGCACAAATCACCTCATTGATGATAGAGAGATATACTCTGAGACAGTGGTGTAAGCAGGCAGAGGCCTTGTCAAAGAGATTATAGAGAGTTTCCGAGGGTACCATGACAATAGATTAACTCAGAGAGGTACGATGTTCTACTAAGGAGGCTGAGTATTATAGGTTGCGTTATCATGAGGTAGTGCTTGTAGAGTAGCGTGTGAGTTATGCATAGTTGGCCAGTGCTAGATCGGGTCAGATCCACTCTCAGACTACTAGAAGGGGTGTGACAGGGCCACCTCACATAGGTATAGGTACAGGGCCATCGGGTGGTGGGGCAGGAGACACAGTGGGGCTAGCATTGTCTGGGGGGAGCAAAACACAGCTCCGGTGTTGATATTTGTTGTATTTGAGACATGATGTATACTCTGATTTTGTTGAGACATTGATGATTCAATGCCATGTTATTGATGTATCTCTTGACACATTTGGATATCATTGTACACTTGAAATTATTATTTTGAGATTATATGTATGAGATGCAACTGATATTATCAATCTATATGTTGTCTATATGCTTGTATGATGGATTCTTATGATGGATGCCTTTTATTTCCATTCTATATGCTATGTGATGCCTATAATTATGAAATGATGAAATGATGATGCGTGATTTATGATTCTATATGCTTTATTAATGATGCTTTTACACTATATGAGATGGATTTGATTATGCAGATGAGATGCAATGTACATTATTTTTGTGTTTTTCTAATGCAAATATATGATCTGATTTCTATATGAGATGAATTTTATGATGATTCTAATGCATCTATGATATGCTTATGAAAATGCCTATGTAACTATATATGTAAATGATCTTGTTTTTGTTAATGTCAAATGTACTCAATCTTTTAATGAGAGAGATGACATCATTTTTGAATTTTTCTAGCCTTGGAAAATCTATAATGCAAATGCCAAACTAATTCGGATGCAATATACTTTAACCATGCAAATATAAATATGCAATATTGTCATCGTATCAGTCGATTATTCATGCTTGGTATCATCATTGATCCTTTTGAATTGTTGAAAGTGAGTACAAATATTGATGGTATAATTAAACCATGATGACCTGAGTACTACTTCCATGACTTTTCATATTGCAAGTTTACACAAGCATCTAGGTATAATTGAACCGAGATGACCTAAACATTTCTTGCATAAACAGACAAGAATTAATCCTTTTCCTATGCAAATTTAGAATGTCATCAATGATACTTTGTAGAGCATGTCCCACTACAATTTGCATAGTAGTAATGATTAACTCATGGACAACAGACAAATAAAGTATCATTGTCTATCATACCTTCTCTAGTTAATGACATCCTTGAGTTTCTCCAGAGAAATGATAACAAAAATCAAGATACAACAGTTGAACATTCATGCCAAAGTGACAAAACCATGCTTCAAAAGAGTATCATCCATTTAAATTTGTTTTGATAAATTTTGTTGTTGATTTGGATGGTTGACGTTTAAAATTTGATTGATGTTCAATGTTGATTTTTATCATGATTGTTGTGTTTGCGACATTGTCCTACTACTGTTTGTATGTTTTTTTAAGCTCAAAGTTTATTGCCCCTAGTGAGTTCAGGATTTTTCCCCCAATCCAGGGTGGGACACGACCGCAATGTTAGGATATGTACATGAGGCTTTTTGATGGACAAGCATAATGATGGAAAAAGCAAATGGTCGACATATGCTCAAATAGATGGAAAAGCTAATCTATCACAAATAGCACCTGTTGCCAGGTTTTCACTATGTGTTTTTATTGCACTTTTTTTATTTTATGATTTTTTTGATTTTTCACTTTTTTTAGTATTTTTCTCTTTTTACTTTTTTTCTGTTGTCACCAAGATGCTTGTTTGCCAGGTTTTCATCAAGGTGACCATTTTTTTAGGAAAATTTCTAATTTTTTTATATTTTTTCAAGACTCTTACCATGCATTGGATAAGTTAGGTGTATAAATTCTTGAGATGTAGGTTGTTTGATGGGTTCTTTGAACATGTCCCCTTCAAGTGTGGACAACTGAGAGGTTCCAGATACATAGACTGATGCAACAAAAAAAGGACCTAACCTATTAGACTTCGAGTGAGATAGATCCTTTAGAGGAGAGTAACATCATAGACCTTGACATTGCTATCAAACACTTTGATGATGTTTCCATCATGACACTTACCCCTTTTGATCTTAACCAATCTAATGATTCTTTACCATTGGTACATCCTGAACTAATTGACTGGGACCAAACCAAGCTGCTTAACATACCTATCTTTCTAAATCATGATGTCATTGTGAACTTCCTTTACTGTGAAAATCCTGAAACAAGTTCCATCATTGAATCTCATAACGAAGCTGAAGACAAGAGGAGTGCCAAATCTCTTAGCTACAAAATAATGAATATAAAAAATCAGTCTAATGGTGAAAACCATTTAATGGTAGTATTAGATCAAGAAAAAGTAAAAATAAAGAGTGCATCTGATGGTGAAAACCTCTCTGAGGCACCGAAAGATGGGAGATTTGAAACTCTTCCTAAGCATTATCATGAGAGATCTTTAGTACTGGTTGAACCTACACAATCCATCAACATTGGTATAGCTAAAATAGTCAAGACCCTACATCTAGCAGTATCCATGGCAGAGGAAGAAAAACTAAGCTTCACCAAATGCTTTGAAGATAGACAAGTCAACTTTGCTTGGTCCTACATTGACATGCTAGGTATAGATCCAGATCTTATAATGCATCATTTATCCCTACCACCTGGGGTGAAGCCAGTGAAGCAACATGTGAGTTATGCACAGTCGACTAGTGTCAGATTGGGTCAGAGCCACTCTTAGACTACTAGAAGGGGTGTGATAGGGCCACCTCACAGAGATCCAGGTGCATGGCCATCTAGTGGTGGAGCAGGTGGTGCAGTGGGGCCAACATTGTCTGAGGGGAGTAGCACATAGCTTCGATGTTGATATTTGTTGTATTTGAGACATGATGTATACTCTAATTTTGTTGAGACATTGATGATTCACTGCCATGTTATTCATGTATCTCTTAACACATTTAGATATCATTGTACACTTGACATTATTATTTTGAGATTATATATATGATATGAAGCCGATATTATCGATCTATATGTTGTCTATATTCTTGTATGATGGATGCTTATGATGGATTCCTTTTATTTCCATTCTATATGCCTTTTATGATGGATGCCTATAATTATGAAATGATGATGCATGATTTATGATTTTGTATGCTTTATGAATGATGATTTTACACTATATGAGATGGATTTGATTATGTAGATGAGATGCAATGTATTTTTCTTTTGTGTTTTTCTAATGCAAACATATGATCTGATGGTATATGAGATGAATTTTATAATGATTCTAATGTATGTATGATATGATTATGATGATGCTTTCTAATGTATGATATGCTTATGATAATGCCTATGCAACTATACAAGAAAAATGATGGAAAAAGCTAATGGTCAAAACATGCTCAAATAGATGGAGACAAACAAATTCTCTGAAGTCATCCCATTATTCTCTATCTCCAAGGATTTTCTCAAGTCATCCTAGCTCTTAGATTTTGTGTATGTACAAGATTTGTCAAATGTCAGTTTGAAGAACGATTTGCTCAAAAATGCAAGGAATATATTCCTACATGATTGATAAACTATATGATTGATGAGTGATATGATAATGATGCTAACGTTGCTATATGAAAATGAAGGTTATGCTATGATAATGCTATGATGAAACTAAAGAGACTAAGATGCAGCTAACAACAAATCCATGATTATACTAAATGATTCTAAATGCTAAAAATGATAAGTGCTGAAATGTTAAATGCTCACAAATTCTCTAATGAAAATTTTGTAGAGTAATATTGCTCAAGAGTGGGATCCTTTTGTTGTAGAATGAGGCTATATTTATAGATTTTCTATAACATATTTTGAGGTGGCAACAACCAATGGTTAGGATTTTAGCTAGAAAGATGGAGCGTGGAGGATGAAGAAGTTGGAGAGAATCAAGGAGAGTGTTCCCTTTAATAAAACAATCTACCAAGTGTTAGGAAGAATAAATGAAAGAAGAGAGCCAAGTGTCCCAAAGTTGTTTCAAAATTTGTTGAAGATAATGCTAATTAAAATATTTGACATATTCAATTTGTTGAGACACATGATGAGGTGGAAGGAGGAAAAAACTATAGACATGTGACTAAATTTAAATTTAATAAGAGGAAAATTAATTAAATAAAACAAACTATTTACATTTGTTTATTTAATTAAGATTAGAAGAATGCAACTTAAGATAGAAGAATTAGAAAATGAACTATATAAATAAATTTAGAATTTAATTATAAGTAGATGAAATAAAGATCAATTAATTAAATAACTTGTATTTAATTAATTAATTATCTAGACTGATTTTTAGGTGTATACAATTATATCTTGCATCTTCATACTAATAAAGTATAATTAGCCTAATAAAGATTAATATGCATAGGAAAATAGAAATATCTCCTTACATAGGGAAAACAACTACACTAACACCCCCTTAAGCATAGCATAGGTGGGTGAAAAGATGGGTTTTAACAAATGAATCTTGATGAGTTACCCATGTACAAATAAATCCCCCACAAAAGAAGAAGCTCCCCATAAGAGGAATATGCCCCTCTCCCCCCACCGCCCCAAAAATAAAATAAAATAGAGAGAGTAAGTGAATGAATAAGAAGCCCCTCCTAAAGTAGAGAACTTTCACAACCCCAATAAAGATCACAAATGAAAGAACTTTCTTTTAGTGAAGGTTTTGGTGAAGATGTATACAATTTTATTTGATTTTGAATAATACAAGCACTAGTAGAATTTGGAAAATAAATGACTACATGACTAAAAATTTTAGTCACAAGAACTAAAGATGACAATTCTACTCATTTTTAGCAACACAACTACAAATGACTAAATAAAAGACTATTTTGATCATCACAAGTGACTAATTTGATCATCAGGTAAAAAATAAAACTAAATAATTAGTCACACAAACAAAAAATAAACAATATCATATTAAAGTGGATAATTAAAAAAAATATTTTGAATTGAGGGAGTGGGTTGTATTATAATATATATTATATAATATCATATTATATAATATTATATAATATCATATTATATAATATAATATAATATTATATTATAATATAATAATATAATATTATATTTATATTATAATATTATATTATATTTGTATTATAATATTATATAATATATATAATAAATTAATTAAAAATTTCATTGCACCACTGATCCACATGTGCATGAAGGAGATAAAGTAGATAAGTGGCCAAAGTGATAAAAAGTATTAATGTTCCTACATTACCGTAGAGGAGTGGGTAAGCAATAGGAAGTCAGGTATGCAGGGTGAGGGAATGGAGAGTAAAAAAGAAAAAAAAAAGAGAGTGTAGTATTGTTTTTTAATTTTTAATTTATATAAATAATATTATTATATAATATTATATTATATAATATTATAATATAATATAATATAATATAATATTTATATTATATTATTAATGTTATAATATAATATTATAATATATTTAATAATATTTATTGAAAGCAAGAGATTTGTGATCTAAAAATTATTCCCGCATTATCACAGAGCAGTAGGAAGTGGGTGCATGGGTATGCGGGGTGAGGGAATGGAGAGTAAGAAAGAAAAAATAATAAAATGTAGTATTGATTTTTATTTTTATATTTATATTATATTATAATATAATATAATATTATTATATTATATAATACTATATTATATTATATAATATGATAATATATTTAATAATATTTATTGAAAATGGGAGATTTATGATCTAAAAATTATATATTTTCGATTCCATTTTGAAAAATCCATTTTAGCAAGTAAAAATGAAAAACCTATCCCACCCTAATTTCATTTTGATAAACATTCTCTAAAATTTTCCTGCCCTAATTTCATTTTGATAAAAATTCTCTAAAATCCCTAGTCAAAACCCTATTTTCAGTTGCAGCTCGCCGAATGGAGAAGTGAAAGGTGAATACTAGGGAGGAAGAGTTTGGAGGAGCTGAAATTAGTAGTGGCAGGGAAAGCTCTAAAAAATGGAGCCGAAGCTAGTAGCAGTGGGGTTCCAAAGCAATGATTTTATTTTCCAAATGAAAATTTATGCATCTATTTTTATTTTCATTTTATGTATTTATTTTTCCTTAAATTTATGCGACATTTATTGAACAGTGTCATGGAGTCGAGCTGAGGTTGAGTTTTGAATGGATTTTAGTGTAACCCAGAATATTCTGGGCACACATGTAATGAAAGGGCTCGAGGACCAACTTAGATTCGACACCAAGGTGAATGGTGCCCCAAGTATTGATGTTTTTCTAGATATTGCTAAGATATTGTGAACATTGGCAACATTATGTTTTCATCAAACTTTAGTTATTTAAATTCAGGATCAATAATCAATTTTTTGGTTGATGAATTCTTTTATCATCGAAATTTATTGCATCCTAAATTTGTTCTTTGTGTTTAACACCTGCTAAATCATTTGTTTTTTAAGTACTTAATCAAAATTCCATTCACGGAGCCATAAACTTCATTCAAAGTTTGAAGCAAGTGAATATTTGACTTAAAATGAAATAGCCCATGTGCATCGAAGGCCAAGGTGCATGAAAGGAACAAAAAGTATGCCTATTTTCTCTTCATGAGCATCTTACGCAGTTTTCCCATTCTCAGAGTTGGATGTCATGGAATGGACTTAAGAACAGTTTGCAAGCTGCTCCCCTAAGAAGGAGTGCATCAAGTCACACAAAAAATGGTTAAATTTTTCCTTAAATTTTTGTATGCAGGGGATTATGAGAGTGAACATTTTTGGTTATAAGGTTATAAGATAGAAGGAAGACACCCTTATTTAGCTTGAAAAGAATCAAGCTTACAAATTTTTCTATAAAACAATTGTGACTAACACACTTCCCTTACAGTTTCTAAAAGAATCTTCAAGAGGCTTTGTAAGGACATATTTGTTTATAATTTTGCAAATATTGTGATAAAATCTAAAATTTCCTATGCAGTGGGTGCCCTATATAGCATATCCATTGCCAGATTTGTGCTCTCTTTCCTATATTTCATCATTGAAATAAATTGTTAAAGAAGTACCATCCATTTTGTGTATTTCCTCATTTTCTCCATTATGTTGTTTTGCAGGGGTGGTCATGGTAGAGGAAGAGGTTGTGGATATATGAATGCTTGCTCTATGATGCTTGGAATTTTAACAAAGTTCATTATATTTTTACCTTGGTTTTTGCCAAAGAGTCTCCCCTTGCGAGGGATGGCTATTTTTTTGTAAATCTTAGTTGTCACTGAGACATTGAATGTAAAAGGTTTTGATTTGCCAATGAGGCTTAATGAAGTAAATTTTTAGAGTGGTTTTTTCTCCACTCATAAATAATGTGTTGTGGATCCTCTTGTGTCTAGTCAATCATATTTTTTCAAGCATTTTAGTCTTCATTTCATGGTGCTTCTCTCAACATTTGAATATATATGATACTTGGAATTTATATGCATAAATTTGTGAGGAATAATTAAGCTAGATTTGATTTGTAAATGACTAAACCATGACTAAATAAATGACTATCATGACTAAATAAATGACTATCATGACTAAAATAAATGACTACAATGACTAAATAAATGACTATAGTGACTAAAATAAATGACTACCATGCCTAAATAAATGAGTACCATGACTAAATAAATGATTAGTTAACAACAATCAATAAATAAATTAGTTCAACTAAATATACCACCAAATTGATCAACCAAAACAACCAATAAATGACTAAAAATGGTTTAGTCATGAATTTGGTCATGTTATAAATGACTGACAATAAACTACTAAGGGTCACATGACCAAACTACTGATCAGATGACCAATTTTTAGTAGTTTTTTAGTCATTTTTTTTTTTGTACTAGTACATAAAAGTAAGATTGATGATATTTTCTTGAACCAACTCCCAAATGTAGTGTATATGAATCACAATGTGTTTGGTATGATAGTGATGGATATGATTCCTTGAGATTTGTATCACATTCTAATTATCACAAAATATGACTATAGGATTTTTCAATGGAATACAAAACTCAATTAAAATATTTTTGAATCTACAAATATACTCAATGGTAGCATTAACTACCCCTTGATACTTAGCCTCTATAAATGAAAGAGAAATTGTAGATTTCTTCTTTCTTGGCCAACAAACTGGACTAAAAAAGTCTATATGTCCCACCAAGTTAATATTCATACCCACTTCTTATTAAATCCCATAACTATGAGCACCCTAAATTTAGTGAAAAATGTAGGCTTAGCTACTTTCCAATGTATCTCATGTGACTCTTGCATGAATTGAGAAGCCATTCCCACATGATATGAATGATCAAGTCTCGTATGAGTCAAGTAAACGAGACTCCTAACAAACTATCAATATAAAATTCTATCAACCAAGTGTGAAGAACATGTAACCTCAAGTTTGACCCTAAAATCTAGATAGTATATGTTAGCAAGAGGTTTTAAGGAATTACAACAAAAATATCTATACCCTAATATCTTTTATGTAGTCAATTTATACCCTAGAGGGTACAGTGATCTAAGAGAGTAATTGTGGTAAGGCTCTATATCTAAAAATTCATCACATATAGCTTGAACAAGAATATAAATAATCCATAGCACACATATCCATTGAATCCTTATAACTTTATATATATATATATATATATATATATTCAAATACCCATTACATTAGCAGGTCTTAGTTTTTGCTCTATGTTACAATTTCTTTCTCTATCCCTATCGTATTTCTTCTTATCTATCACCTATTACATACATCTTATATCTTATCCCTTATATGTTTCTAATCTATCATCTGTTACATACATATATTATTGCATAGTCTCTTATGGAGATGTGCCCCTTATAGGGTACCCCTTAGTCCATCTTCCTTGTTAACTTGATTTTATGTAAGTCCTTTGCAGTGAGTTGTGGTAGCTTTTACTATCTTCCCTATACCTTTCTAACATCATCCCCCATTTAAAAATTATTTCTTACATACCCAAGACATGCTGCTCAGTTACCTAGTAGAATGTGCTTGTAAATAACCTTTAACTACAAAAGTTTAGTATCCCATCACTATTTGGATTGCTGGAATACTTTGATGTAGCCTTGTGTATTTATTAGGGTAGCTTTTTCCTCCATAAGATTCTTAGGAATCTTCAAAAATTTTGAGCTATAGTTTTGGCCTCCCCTAATACTCTATATAAGTGTGTTATCCTTATGTTGACTATTTGTTGTAGTTATTTTATTTGTATATTTATTGTTTTCTCTCTATTCTTGTAGTTGCTACAACTTAGAAGTATGTGTATTCTATAGTCGTACCCTTAGTGTACCATCCATTCAATGGGTTATAAGATGAGGCAACTTGTACTATCTGAGCCTCTAATTGTGATATATTTGGTCCTTCAATGTTTTAGTTAGGATGGGCCATTGGAGACAAAACTAGTACAAGGTATTAGCTTTTGCTATGCTCCCTTCTACATTCTTCGACTAATTTTCTAATTAGGAGTGGGCTACCATACACATTTTTGTGGCCTCCTTTGTGCTCTTCTCCAACACTTCCTACTAATATTTTTTCCTTATCTTATCTTTCTGTTCCTAAAGGTCTGATTGTAGGCCATTTACTAGTTATTTGATCTACTGAAATAAAAGAAGGGAAGTTTCCCTTTGAATATGTGGAATTGAGTAATGTAGTGTTTGTACCACCTCTTATAGTTTCTCGGCATTGTCCACATGTTGTTGGAGTATCTCTTCCTTGGCACTAGCATGGAAAATATCTCCTAGTTGTAGTTTTTGAAGTGGGGAGATGTTTGATAGATTTACCCGGGAGCCCATTACTAGTAACTATATGAGCTGAGGAGTGGGTACTAGTTGTAATTGATTTTATTGTGCCAATAAGCACTTTATTGATTGGATTGGAGAAAATGATGTGGTTCTTTCTTCCATATCTTGTTATTGTTCCTCATCCCCTTGCATGCTTGGTGGGATTTGTGTGGGAGATCGTATTTGTTGGTTTTTTGTTCTTTCTTCTATCAATACTAAATCCATGATTTTCTTTGTTATTGCAATCCTATTGTATTTTAACAATCTCTTCTTGTTGACCTATCATTAAAGTGTCCACCCTCTGCTTTGCGTGAAGTTCTTGTGCTTGGACCTGTGTGAGGTTCTCTTTTTGTTTTGCGATCAGGATAGACCCTACCTCTATAATTTCCTTCTTCCTTATTTCTTTCTCTTCCTTTATATATTTCTCCCTCCTTTCCCAGATTACCATAATTATGGGTTGTGGGAAGTCTTTGATTACTTCCTGTAGACTTTTGTCAAATTTTCTTATGTACATTATCAAAATTTGTATTATCCTATCCTAATTATCATTATCTTAATCTTCATACATGGATAGTACTTTGAGAACATACCATGACAAAGGATGGCATTGGTAGTTGCCATCATCAATAGGAGGTTGTGGTTGCTTTGCTCCCTCTAGTTGTTGGATTTCCAACATGTGCTCTTTCCTCTTTCTCTTTTGTGGAGGTTTATGCAATTCTTGTACTTCTTCTTCCTCCTCTGTCATGAAAGTAATTATCTTCATTTTTACTACTTTCTTAGGTATTTCTTTGTGGCCTTTATTCTTTGCACTCATTTGGATTAGAGTTTCAAAGACTTCTTGCACATTTGTGTTGTCATTGTTTGGGAAGAGGATGTGATATAGGTAAAGTACAAAGTTGTGTCACACTTTCAACCAACTTATCAACATAAGTGAATTTAATTATTTCTAACTAAAAATCATTTTTGGTCAAATATATGATCTAGTAAGATTCATTCTAGATAAGTTAGATATGTCCAACAACTTTCCAACTATTTTTTTGGCTAAATGCATATGTAGCACCACATTGAGGCAAATTTATCAAAAAAATAAAATTATTTGAAAAACTTGATGTTTCAATAACTCCTACTCATGCAAATAATATTTTTTTTTCAAAATATAAAAAATACCCTTTTGTAGATCCATAAGTGTAGTTTTCAAAAATATGTATATTTTAATAGTTTAATACTATTTATATTTTATTATTTTTACTAAAAATAGGTTATCAACACAAAAATATTATTTTGATTACCATGTCAAGAAAAATATTAAAAATTATTATTAAAAATAAATAAAATGATGCACTAGATAAAAGGATCTATATCAAGATGGTAATTATTTTTTCTATTCTAGATAAATAGTTAATATGAAAGTTGACATCAAATATAAATAGTTGTGTTTTAACACATGTACATTTTAATATTTATTTAAAATATATATATTTATGAAAATTGGAAAAAAATATATCCATGCACTAAAGTTTCAAGTTATAAATACACACAAAAAATTTGAAGGAAAAAATTACTATATAAAGGTTGATGTCTCATGTAACTTCATTTTTCAACATTTTATTAGCAACTAAATTATAGTGTCAGTTAATAAAAAAATCTATTCAAATATTTTTTTAATTTTTTCAAAAAAATAAAAAAATAAAAAAATACTTAAATATAATTTTTTTATTAGTATACATCATCTCAAAATTCAAAACATATATATAACTTTTTAGTGATTCAAGTTTAAAAGTTGGATTAGTGTTGACTATTTCCTTTATAAAGTGTGACACAATTTTGTACTTTTACCTTGACCCTTAGATTGTGTGCTAGTAGCTCCTTGAAGTCTTTCAAACCTTCTTGCTATTGGTATGCATTTCTTTGGAGCCAATGCAAAAGATGATGGCTCCGTTGATTTCTTTGGTGGAATACCCCACTTCTTGTGTAGTTTCTCCTTGTTTTATAAAACTTTTCTTGAGCATTCTTCTTATGGATTTGATCCATAATCTCCTTGTATATGTTGAACCTCTCCGTATTGGGGTCTTTTGATTTGTTGATGATCTTTATGGAATACACATCCACCTCTTTTTGTGAAACTTGATTTGAGAGCTTGGCATCCAAGCTATTTGTGGTTTCACTACCTCCATGTATGTGTAGTCCTTGTCAACTAGGAAGGTGATTGTATAGATATACTTCTTAAAAAATTCATATGGTATGAACTCCATAGCTTGTGTTTATTGTTGGAAGTTCTTATAGAACCCCCAATATACTATGGTATATATTTGCTTGTTCGAGAATCGATAGGTGTGCATTTAGGTTTGAGTATCTACTATAAGGTTTATCTACCAAAATTTACCCTTGAATGTTGGAAGCTCATTGAAGAAGTAGAAGACCAAGAAAATTGCAAGTGTGCCATACTGAAAGTTCTATTAGGAGGTTTTAATCTTTTGGAGGTTCTCCATGAGTTACTCCTACATCACTTTATAGAGGTCAAAATATTTTTCCTCTATGACCATTTGATAGGAGGTGTGTATCAATGTTGTTATTACAAAGTCCTCCTTGTTTGTGTAGTAGATCTTGTACGCAATTCCCATGGTTTCATACCACACCCCAAGGTTTTTTATGACTCAAACATTTAGGCTATACCCATTTAGTGTTTCTCAAGTGAGTTAGGTCACTACATAATTCTTTACCACTTTCTTTGTTGGTACCTCTCTAACCATACTCAACCTAGTTACCACATGGATTGCTTCTTGTGTGAAGTGGTAGGGCTTGTCCAAGTAGATGAATTCATCATGGACCCTATTGAGAACTAGTTGCACCCAATCATGCTCATCACAAAATATTGGTAAGTTCTTCTATATGTATTGTAACACCCCTCCAACTCGTTATGTTTTCTTGATAGCTCAGATACTTTGTTAGACTATGTTTTATGTTGTGGTTATTCTATCACTAATAGTGGAGTGATGATAGACTTTATTGATGTGATGACACATTATATGCATGATAATTTTGCTAATATGCTTTATGTTTGCATAAAATGATTAGTTGTGATGACATTTCTATATTTTCTTATTGTAGTTTAATTGATATATTATCTCGTCAGTTGATGTGACATTGTATTGGTGAAGAGAATTGTATTGCATCACTCGTTTGTGAGTGCCCTATGATTTTCGTGATTATCTCTTCACGATGTGTATGAATTGCTATATGTATACATGTACGACATTTTCTTGTTTGCAGGATTGCAGGTACATGACATTAGCTTCACCTGGTTTCATAGGTCTGAGCATGTCCACTACTCAACAGTAATATTGGGAGATAGTAACGGGATACCTAGTTGAATACCTTTACCCTAGTACAGTGTGCCGTCAGTTTGAGTTTGCTCTTAGTTTTATCATTATTGTTCTGGGTATTTTATTATTGTGCAAATTTAATTTGGTAGATTAAATGTGTATTTAATTTTAAATATTTAATTAAATGAATTATTCTTGTGAGGGCTTTAGAATAAATAAATAAATAAATAAATTTAATTTGGTTATGTTGTTAAGTAAATTTTATTATTAAAATGAACGGTAATTAAATAAATAAAAAATATTTAAATTGGTTGCAATTAGTAAATTGTTTTATTATATTGAAATGCATGTGAATGAAAAATATCTAAATTGTTGAGGGAAAATATATTTTAGATATTTTGTTTAAGATAACTGTGATTTAGAAATTTGTTATCTAATTGTGAAAAAAATTCATTCACGGGGGGGATTTTTGGGCAAAGAAAAGAAAGTTGTTTCACGGGAAAAATTTTGGTATGGGTTGTGGAAAATTGGTGAGAAAATTGTGGATTTCTCTGAGGAAATTGTTTTAGAATTATTTTGCTGTAGAATTCTTGGCTGTGTTTTTGGTTGTGTCTTCTGAAAAGAGGCAATTGCATTGAAGAAAGCTTTGGCTATATTGGGAATTAAAATTATAGAGAAGCTCGACAACATTTTCTTGAGGCAACATTCTTCTGTAATAGGTTCTTTACTATTTTTGTGGAATTTGAAATTGAAAAGTTATTTTATTATTGTAATGCAAATTGGAAATATTTTAGGAAAGAATTTTTCAATATTGTAGAGGTTCTTGTTTTAAAAAAAAAAAAGATTGTCGTGAAAATGAAACCTCTATAGAAGAAAATATTTAGATCCTCTATTTAAATTGAGTAATTAAAATATATTTATACATGAGGAAATTATAGTGGAATTATTGAACCTTTGTTGAATTTAAATCAAAACTTAGAAACCTCTTCCTGTGAAAACATAATTTATTTTTCTGTAGAAAATGGTAAATTACCGTTAAAGATTTAGATCCTTGTAGGAATGATTTTTAACACAAAGAAAAGTATATGAGGAATTAGAAAACCTTTGTAGGATTGAAAATAAAATCTTATGAAAAATTTGAGAAAACTGAAATAGATGGAAACCTCTGGTAATTTGAAAATCAAAACAACAGAGAGAGTGCGTCATTAAATTAATCATAACTAGAAATTTATGAACTGGAGATGGCTGAATTTTTTTATATGTTTTAGACGACTTGATTGCGCACCTTCAGTAAAAATTTCAGAGAAACCCAGATCCAAAAACAAAAGTTATTAAAGTCGCAACATTCTGGTTTTATGATTATGATTGTTTGAAAATTGTAAATTTATATTTATATTTATATTTATTTGTTTAAAAATATATATAAGAAAAATTGGATATAATTTTAGAATATTTAAATATAAATATATTTAAATGTATTTTTAAATAGGTGCATGCACATGCACAATTAAATAATTTTAAAATGAACAATGATATTTATTTAAATGAATATTGTATTGTTAATTAATACATGCAATGCACAAATAGGTGTTTAATAATAAATTGATTTTAATAGAAAGATTGAATATTTAATTAAGGAAAATTGAGTTAAGTATTAAGAGCAGTTGGGATTTGGAAGTGAAATATTTAATTGTTTTATTGTTAGTTTATTAAATTGAAATAGTGTTTTGGATGATGTATTTTAATATGCAAGAATTGATTGTAATGGATTTAGGAAATCTGAAGGATAGTATTTCTTATTTTATTGAATTGTATTTGAAAAGCACATATTTCTGTAATTGTGTACAAGGGGGAAGTATTTGTCATTATGTGAATCTGAGTCTTCCAGAGTTGTAATTGTAAAAGGGTTGTGGTAACTTTAGTTGACCCTTTGAGTTTCTTGGGTAGTGCACGTATTGGGTTTCTGTATTGGACATCCATCGAGATGTGTTACCTTTTGAGGTGTATTGGTTATTGTTATCAGTTCTTAGTGCACTATCTACCCTTGACATGTAGTTTTAGTTATGTGTTGTCACTAGGGGAGTGGCTTTCAGTGAGGGTCGTGACACAAATTGGTCCCAGGACAACTCGTGTGGGAGTCAATATAATCAAGTGGGAATTAAATAATCTATTAGCTTAACACATATAACAAGATATTTAGCCTTGCTCATTAGCTCAAGGGCTTGTATGAGACTTGAGATGACTCGGGAAGGCCTGAAATGACTAGATCATTATCTTGTCTTCTTGAAAGATAACCAATTCCGCACTAGTGTGCATGTGGGGCTGAAATCGTGAGAGGTTACCAGGATAACCCTACAGGGGGCCGAGACTTAGGAAGATCTCCTTTGGATAACCAATGCAACCTTTGTGATAACACTCCTCTTATGTCAACAGTCAGTTTATTTGTATTGTATTTATAATTGATTCAGTGATTCTAGAAGCAATGTGACCCTAGTTCTTTTTTATCTATTTTGTGAGTATTTTTGTATATTGTCTGTGTCTAGAGGTAATAGGTTATCTTGGTTTCCTATTACTATCTTCTAGCATGAGGGCTAGGCCTACGGGTACCAGATGGTTGGGTGGCATGCATCTTACACTGTTGAGTTTCTCTTCTTATTAGTGATGGCAGGATCTTCTTGTTCGAGGAGCTCGTGTGGTTCTCTGGAGTTGTTCTTCTCCTTCTTCATTGTAACTATGGATCTATATGTATAATTGTAATACCTCATTTGTATCGAGGTGAACCTTTGTAATGTAAATGTAAAAATATTATGATCTATTCATTATTGGATTTAATGGTGTTGTATCTGTGGAAATATGTTTAATACATTTGTATGTGTTAGATTTATCTTGAAATGGTTTAATGCTTTGCTGTAAGTTGTATCTTGAGTTTAATATTCATATGCTATGGTTGGTTAAATTTTATAAGTAATGATGTTCGCATGTACAGACGCGTTACATGGTCTAGAGGGTGTATGTGGTTAGAGTAGGATAATTTACTCATCTTGTTTTAACTTTAAGAAGAAAAAAAAATAGTCGTGCTTCCGTAGTATTGCATCGTCCTCTAGGTTGCGGGATGGGGTCTTACATGTATAGATTCTTCTTTCTTACTTCTTGAAATTAGGGTTGGTATGTCCTTTGGTCCAGGTTTAGGAGAGTTAGTGTGAGCTCTTCAAAATTAGTATGTTCAATTTCAGTGATTAGCTCATGTATTTCCTCACATCCTCTGTGTACAATACATCTATGGGGATATTTGAGAATTCCCCATCCTTATAAACTCCCATTTCTTTGAATGAGTATTTCTTATGCTTTAGTTGTGGTTTCTTTGTGTGTGAGAGTAGTAGAGATTGAATTTCTTTTGTTAGCTTGTAGATTTTAAATGCAAAGTGAGTGTAGTGAAGTTGTGAGGGGGTTAAATAGATTTATGTTTGACAAATGCATTGATGCAATTTTCTTGTTAGTTTTCATGAGATTTTATAGTCATTTGGAGATTTAGAATGTAATGGTTTAATTTTTTTTGTTTAGTAATTTATGCTACATGTGTTACATAGTTTATAATTTTCATCATTTTAGACTTTATAATTCTCACCCCTTTGGTAGGTTGTAGTGTTTAAGTTTAGCTCCATTCACATACCCTATGATGTGATTGCCATCTAATTTCTCTTTAATCTTATCGATCCTGATTCCATATATTTGTGGATAGAATATGGCCCTAGCCATATTAACTTTAATTTACTTTGGTTTTTAAATTTACTATCATATAATAATACTAGATCCCCTATTTAAAAAGTCTTAGTCTGGAGGTTCCTGTCATGCCCAGCCTTTGTTTTTTCCACTCTAATTTTTAATTATATAATACTATGAATGTATTCTCATCCATTTTTTCTAGGTCTTCAATCCTTTGTGCTAAAGACTCATCATCATCCAACTACAATTTAAGTGTGATATATAGATTTAGGATTATAAATTTCATGGGAACTAATGCATCAGTTCCATATACCAATTGAAATGGTTTAAACTTAGTGGTCCTCTTGTAAGATGTGTGATAGATGTAGAATACCACATGTATCTTAGTGTATTAATCTAGACTATTTCCATCACACATTTTAGTAAATTTTGTCCCAACTATCTTATTTAGATCCTCACTTGCTCCATTTTCTTGTGGGTGATATGGTGAGCTCTTATTGTGTGTTATCATGAAATTCTATAGAAGCTTTGTAAATAATTTATTAACAAAGTGTTTTCCTTGATCACTTACTATAGTTAGCAGGCAACCATACCTAGTGATTATATTTTCATATAAGGATTTTGTGATAGTTAACATGGTACAATCCCTAGTAGGTTTTTCCTCTACCCATTTTTAAAAATATTCTACTCCTGTTATTGTGAATCTTGCTTTTGAGTGTTTAGCAGGAGGATCAATTGGTCCTATAAATTATATTACCCATTTTTCAAATGGGATTTGTGCCAAGATTAGTTTCAAGGTAATCTCGTCTCTTATGGTAGGCTTCCCCACTCTTTGAAATATATCATAGTTCCTTGCATATTCTTTTGCATCTCCATGTAGGGTTGTCCACCAAATTCTAGCTAGTTTAACTCTTCTTACTGTTACTTCACCACAATTATGTCCCCATACTATTCCTTCCTGTGCTTCTTTCAAGATAGATTCACTTTCATTCTTGAACAAAAATATTCTTATAATTTCATCTCACCCTATGTGGTGCAATTCACCTTCTATTAATGTATATGGTAGATACATCTACACTAGAGTTTCTTTATCCTACAATGAGAGATTTTTGGAAAAGTATCCTTTAGATAGGAGTATGGAAATATCACATAGTTCCTATGGCATCACTTTCAATCTAAATAGTTGTGTGCTAGGAAGATATTTAGGTTGATCTTCTAGTCCCTCTCCTATCTCTATCCTTGATAAGTAATTCAATCATTCGTTGTGCTTTCTAAGTTTGATCATTATCTTAAAGTAAAATTCTTTAAATAAGAGTAACCACCAACATATTCTTCCTTCCTTGTATGACAAATATATTGAGTAAGTACTTAAGTGGTTCATCATTTGTAAAGAATTTGAATGATGTTGACAATAGATAGTGTCTAATTTTTTGTAATACATAAACCATAGCCAGGGCTTCCCTTTCAGTAGTGGTGTAGTTTTTCTCTACTTTATATAGTCTTGTGCTTGTAAAAGCTATGGGGTGATATTTATTTCCTTTGGGTTGAGATAATACTGCTCCTATGGAAAATATAATGCATCTACATGTACACGGAATGGTGTGTTCCAATCTAGAAAGATTAGTATGTGTGCCTCCACAATTTTATTATTTAGCATTCCAAATTCTTGTTGGCATTCCTAAGTCCATTCAATTATTCTTCTATCAAATTTCTTTTTGAGTAATTCTTCCATTGGTGCAAATATTTAGGCATACCCCTTTATGAATTTGTAGTGGTATCTAGTATATCCTAGGATTTTTTTTTCTTTTGAAGGTGTCTTGGGTTGTGGTAGTGTCATGATTAAAGTAACCTTCATAGGGTCTACCATCAAAACCTTCTTTACAAATGATATATAGTTCTAATTGTTGCAAGGTGTGACCCTTGGTCTTCCTTGTAGCACTAAACACTTGGGTTTGTGACATGGTCTAACTGCCTCCTGTGGTTCTTAACCAAGCTTGTATCGAGCATTAATAGGTTGATCTTTTGGTGCAACGACAAGTCCAACAATTGGTATTAGAGCTGATCATAGGTTCAAACCCCACGCTTGTGCTAGGGGGATTGTTGCAAGGTGTGACCCTTGGTCTTCCTTGTAGCACTAAGCACTTGGGTTTGTGAAATGGTCTAACTGTCTCCTGTGGTTCTTAACCAAGCTTGTATCGAGCATTGACAAGACAATCTTTTGGTGCAATAACAAGTCCAACAATTGGTATCAGAGTTGGTCATAGGTTCAAACCCCATGCTTGTGCTAGGGGGGATTGTTGCAAGGTGTTACCCTTGGTCTTCCTTGTAGCACTAAGTGCTTTGGTTTGTGACATGGTCTAACCACCTCCTGTGGTTCTTAACAAAATCTTGTATCAGGCATTGACAGGTCAATCTTTTGGTGCAACGACAAGTCCAACATTAATAATATCCCATAGGGTACCATAAACATACATATCTTCAAATTCAGTGCAACTTGCATGATTTAACACCTATTTAGCATCATTCTTAATGCATGTACATGGCCTTTAACCAAGCCATATACCATCCAATCATCCAAATATACCTCTAAAAATTTATGTATAAAGTATTTAAAAACATTTATTATTATTAGGTGCTAAATACCAAAAGTGAATTCTTTAGGCCAAATGTCATCACTTTGTACATGTAAGAGCCCCATTTTGTTGCAAATGTTATTTTTGGATGATCTTCCTCACTTATTCTTGTAGTGTAGAAAAATGTACACCTTTACATTTTCACTCTATTCTTGGGTCCCTTAATTTAATTAGACTTAATTAAGCCTCTAATTGACCCAATTATGCATTTAAAAGCCTAATTAATCTAATTTTCCAAAAGAGAAACTTGTATTGAATAATTGCAAACATTAATTAAATTTCCTTGGAAGTTGAGTGTCCTTGATTTAGGTCCTAGGAACCATTCACCCAAGGGTGAATGGGTCCTCCTTAAGTTGAGGATCTCAATTTTTAATATGTTTTTGGTGACATTTTTATGATTCAAATTCAAATTGCAATTGTCAACCTTTGATGCTTAATTGTCAAGAAATTAGAAAAATTCCTATAAATACAAGGTCTTTTTATCAATTCAATATCTAAAATTTTCATGCAAGCATTCCTAAAGAAAAGATTATTGTCAAGATAATTCAAGAGTAGATTTATCAGTCTTCTATATCAACATTAAATATTTCAAGAATCATGTCAAATTTATTTACATCTATGCATGCTTTTGGAGCTAACATTGTGATGTAGGTTTCAAGCATTCAAGCATCAAGATAAACATACAATCAAGCCATTTCATGCAAGATCAAGATCTTAGAGAGATGTGTTAGAATTTAGTCCTCTAAGGATCTCCATTAAAGGTTTTGGTGAGTTACAACATAACATTGTTCATTCATCATTTCTTCCATTCATGTTTCATTTCATTTCAAGGTTTAATTACCAAAATGGGGTTTGACCAAGGCAAATCCCCATTCACAAAAAAACAAAATTTCCCTCTCTTTGTATGTGTATATTTGTAGGTGAAGAAGGATTGAAGATTGATCAAAAGTGCAATTTTGTAAAGTTTCCAAAGTTTTCATCAAAGTTTCCAAAACAAAGAATCTTGAAAATTTTAAATCAGACTTTCTGATAGTGAGATCCAAATGAATTGGGAGTGCAGATCTAGGAGTAGAGGACTATGAAATCAGATTTTGGATCCCTGTAGCAGGACCCATTCACCCTAGGGTGAATCTGTCCTAGGAGGACACTCATTAACAACTTTTGGAAACTGGTACACATCAACATACCCTTCTCAAATCTACCAAAAGTATGCTATTTGTGATTTCTTTATTCTTTAAATTGATGATCCAAGTTTCATATTGCATAATTGAGTTCATTTACTATTTTTTAGTTTTTCTCCCCAAAGTGTTGTTCAGGCTGATTTTACCCTGTCTTGTCACAAGGAAATTTGCAAGATCTCCAATAGGGTTGACTCAGCTATGGTTGAAAGTCAATACTACCTTTGGGGATCTTATTTCCTAATGAAATAAGGAATATATGTGCATCACATATTCAATCACCCCATTTTAATATGTCAACCCTATTTTCCTATGTTTCATTGTGGTGAACTTGACAATGTTCTTGCGCTATAATTTTTTTGATTTAGAGTTCATTCAAACCATAGATCTAGGATTTTCATTAGTTTTCATTCAATTTAGGGTTGTCAAAATTACATTAGTTTCCATCTCATTTAGGGTTTTAAATTTACATTTAGCATTGTTTAAAATTCAAAAAATCCAAAAGAATTGCATGCACATTACATTAATTTTGCATAGTACTTGCATAGTAGTGTATTTTCAATCATTTACATTCAAAAATTTGATCAAAATTGTATTTAAATTTTTTTTCATTTGCATTAGGACACCTAAATCTAAAATATTTTGTCATTGAAACCACAATCTGCAATCTAAAATTGGGAATTCAAACATCAAGCAAGAAATTCAAACTTTGATTTTTCATATCCGTGACCTAGGACTCATTCACCCTAGGATGAATCAGTCCATGTACAGGTGCTATTTCAAATTTTTGGGCATTAATTTGTCTCTATTTTATTTGTTTTCTTCTGTTGTAAAATATATTTTAGTTTTAGAAAATAATATTTTTTTTGTAATTTCTTGCATTAAGTTCAAATGGTCAAATCAAGTGCATTTTTTGAAATCAAAATTGGCATTAGGAGACATTATTTTCAAGTTTTTACATAGAATAATTAGTAGATTATCTTGTTTCAAATCTAAAGAATTGCAAAATATTTTTACATACTTGCATTGCACTAACTATTTTTGGGTGTTCATTGCATTTGCATAGTGCCCTTTCTCCATTTTGGGTGCATTTAGGTTTGGTTAATTGTATGAGATTCAAAACCTGGTGTCTTATTACTAATACTCTAGTGAGATGTAGTTTGAGACTCATTCCATCTTGCACTTTTACATCCACCATGGATCTTGAGTTTTCCAACTCTTTCACTCATAGTGTTGATACTAGTCAATCCATTATGGACCATACCTATGATAGCACATTTCCCATTTCCACCCTACCCACAACCAATGTGATTGATGTTGACATAATGGTTACTAATTTATTTCAATAAAAACTAAAACAAATGGATGAAACCTTAGAAAAATTGCAAAACTTTGTGAGTACTAAATACATTGCTGGTACTCTAATTCCTATCATAAATAACATGAGGAAACTAATTGATAATGAACAAGGAATAGAACTTGTGTGTAGCCTATCTCATATCATTAAAAATTATGTCCCTACAATGGCTAGTTGTGTTCAAAATTTGGGATACACTCAAAGTCAAGGTGGAAATCCAATTCCTCCTTCTACAACTGTGGCCTCTATTCCTACATACACTAATCCAACTATTACTACAATAAGGAAACCCACTAGTAATGTCAATACAACCTTAGGTATTTCCATTGGGAATCCCTTTAGCTTTGTTCATTCAAATCTCATATCTCCTAATCCATCTCCCCTCACAAACTTACAATTCACTTGTCCTCAGACAAATACATATACACCTGCACCTTATTCACCTCCATCTCATAGAAAAACCAATGATTATGTCATTAAACAACTCTTGCAATTTCATCCCTCCAACAACAAATTTCCACATTGAACCAAATTAAAAATGGCCAACCTTCATAATATGTTAAAAGGAACCCATTATCCCTGGAGATATTGAGAGCACAAATGCCACAAGGCATAGAGATTCCTAGATTTAAGAAATATGGTGGTAAAGGAGATCCTAGCAACCATGTTTCGGAATACACAACCTTATGTAGTGACTTCATTTTGAAGACAACCTCTTGGGTAAAATTTTCCATAGGTCTTTGAAAGTTACAACCTTGGAATGGTTTTTCTCTTTACCAAATAACTTAATTAGTTCATTTAATGAGCTTGCTGATGCCTTTCTCAACCATTTCCAAGTGCACATTTGTCCCAAGATGACCTTAGTTGATTTAATGAAATGTAAAAAAAATCATGACAAAAAGATCATTGATTTTATGATATGATACCAGTTACTTTACTCACAAATCAACATTAAGTTTTCCAATGCTAATATTCAAAGAATGTTCATTGAAAATTTGCAAAAAAAATTCAAGACAAGCTTGGGATGATGAAATTTCCCTCCTTTAAACATTTGTGCATGGCCCTTCATGACTATCAGAATTCAGCTAGTTGTCATGAAGCAAAAACTCCTTCTAACCTTCTTGAGAAATATGAATCCATGCCACATAGCAATTTCCAATTCAAGAAACAAAATAAGAATTTTTTATAGATAAATCCACCCCAAACAAGTCAACATCCTGACTCTCAAGTGACTACATAAAAACAACAAATCCATATCAATTCAGGGAAAGGATTGGAAAGTTTACCCCATTACCCGATACCTTCCATTCCATCATGTTGCAACTTATGAGTAAGAACTTAGTCACCTTACCTCATGTTAGAGTCATTGATACTACTATACCCTTACCTCCAAAATTTAACTCAAATTCCTTTTTCCATTATCGCCAATAAAATGGACATAATACAAAAAATTGTAAGCATCTTAAACATATTGTGAAAGACCTCATTGATTCTAATCACATCTAGATTGGTGGTGTTAATGATCAAGGAAATAAGTCCATTTCCCCACCCAACCAAAGTTTGTAAATATTTACCAACCGCATGCCAAATAATAACATCTCTTTTGTGAAAGCTAATGATGCCAAGAATGATGTGATGAATTTTGACATGAATGATGATAACATGAGTGATGTTAATAATAGATATGATACTCTAGTCACCTTCATTGATGTTCAACCTTGTGAGGGCCAAACCAACTTGTCTATGAACATTGCTTTCTCACAAAATGACATAATAAAAAATGCACTTGATGGTCCTCTTTACATCACTGGAAGAATCAATGACAAGCCTACTAATGGGATATTAATTGATTATGTGTTTGTAGAGAATGTGATGACTGAGGAATTCTTATTTGTGCATGAACTTTATCAATATTCTATGAACAACTGAAAGTATGGATCAAAACACATAATGGTTTTGCTTTCCCTCCAATACGTTCGATCAATCTTCCTTTAAAAGTGGAACCCAAATAATTGAATATATCATTCTCCATCATCCCATTGTTAGAACAATTTTGTGTGAAGCTTGGTTACCCATGAATATGATCCATGAATTTCATCCTATTGGTAGTGCATAAATGCTTAAAAAATCCATTTAGCAATGAAATCTTTACTGTGCACCATAGTGGCTTTAATCATGTGTTTTCCTATGGGAATTTATCATTAGATATCTTTTGGACCAAACCTATGGAACCTATTAATCCTTGTGAGGACTTATTTTTCAAATATTATCAAAATTTCAAGGCAAATTGCATAGCAAAATTATCCCTTAGTAACATTCCTCAACCCATGATTGAGCCTCCTATCATTGATGAATCCATGATTGAACCAAAAGCCCTTCCAAGTAACCAAGACCAATCCATGACAAATTCTTTGCATTTTTCCTATAAAAGACCAAGAGATCACCTTATAAGGCTCATTGTGTCTCCTAAGATCAAACAATTTTATCAAGCTAAAGAGAAAGTGGGTGAACAACCTTCTATGGTTCCTTTTGTTCCTCCCTCATGTGAAGAAAATAAACTAATAGTTTCTAAACATGCTCCTACACAATCACAACTTAAAATCATGCAAAAATAAATATAAATGCTAAAAGAGTGTAGGCATAGACATTGTTCTATTTCTCATAAATAAAAGAAGTAATTAAAATAGAAAATCAATATCGAAATTTAACTCAAACAAAGCATGATGATTCTCCACCTTCGCCATAACAACAAACACATGAAACATCTATAGAAATTGTTATTAGGCCTCCGGTTGTGATTAACTTGGATGATGATGAGATTTCTAAGATTGATGAGGAAGTGTATAGTGAGTTGAATTTATTATTTTCCTCTTTCATGAGCTTAAATGATATGAACTATGATGATCCTCCTAGCAAGAGTGACTCACCACATGTTGATCCTAGTGATGCTCCTAGAGTACGAAAATTGTCATTGTCCCTTTGGCTAGTTTTTCGCCTTCCACCTATGATGAACAAGATTGGGATACAAATGACCTTCTATAGGTTCAATGCATGTGCCATACTAGTCTTTTGTTTGTTTTATTTTCATGTTCTTTGTGATTGAATGTGCATAATGTGATCCCCTATACAATTCTACCTGGCATGTCTTTATATGTTTGTGAGCTTACTTTAGATGATCCTTGTCACTCGGTTGGTGCAAGGATACAAAGGAAGTGAATCTGTAATGACATTCTTCTATCTGTCATAACCATATTTTGTCTTGTGTTTTATTTTTGAGGATGACATAAAGTGTCGAAACATTTAGGTCTCTTCCATGTTGACCCAAATTTTTTTTCTCTCTTTATGTGTCATTCTTCCTTTGTGCTCATTATTCCATGAGTTATTTGGGGAATTATGATGATTCCAAGCTCAATTATATCACTGTAGCAAAGACATAATGTGGACCTTGAATCCATGGACCCCTTATGTGTTATCTTAAGATTGCATATGGGGGAAACCCCTCCTTTCCATGACATAGCTCTATCTTGGAAACATATGTTTACATATAGGGCACTGTGAATAAAGCTCTCATGTATTGTCATTTATCATTTTGTTACTTTAAAGTAATTTCTCATAGCATGGTGTTTAGAGGGGGAATACATGTCCCCACTCATTGTTTGCTTCAAAGTGTGGTATTATTACTTCACTTGATGTGTCTTCTTGATCGTGGCATTGGGTTTGATGTTCCTCAAGATCATGACCTTTCTTGGCATATAACATTCCTCTTAGTGGTAATGCTATGACTTGCATTTCCTAAGTTGCAAATCTTTTATCCTCGACTAGTTCTCACTTGGTGATATTAATCACGATGTTCCCTAAGATGAAACCTTTCATTAAATAATAAAAAACCCTTTAGATATCCTATCCTATTGTATTTAAAATGGCCACCAAGCATAACACAACTTGCTTTCTAGTGGAGCCTTTTTGTTTTCATGAGTGCCTAGCATAATGCAGCTTGCTAGCCTTGTGGAACCTTTTTTGTGTGGCATCTTATCAAAGTTATCAAGAGGTCTAAATTTTGGTATGGTTGATTTATGGGAGCCTATAGACCTGGCATGACTTTCCCATCAACCACCTTTTTGGGGCTCACCTAGTGGATAGCAGATTTCACTAGCTTGTGTGAGTATATTGTGTTTGGATAGTAGACAACAAGTTTCCATTTGTGAACATTTTTTGGAAAAAAAACTAAGGCTTGATCCTTACCTATTAGACAAATATTCAAGGCTTGATCCAACCTTTTATTTTTGCATCAATTTTGGCATTGTATGCTTGTGTATCTTGTCTTGCTAATGTATATCATTTGTATATGTGCATTCATTTGCACTTATGTTGGTTTGCCATGGGATCTTGATCTTGGGGGCTTGCACAACCTCCTTGATCTTTTTCATCCTTTCTCACTAACATTTATACACTTGGACCCCTCTTAATGCTTATTTTTCTACTTTAGTGTGTATGAGTGTAGGCTCATCCTCTCACTAAAGTGGGGGCTAAATGTAGTGTAGAAAATGTAAACCTTTACATTTTCACTCTATGTTTGGGTCACTTAATGTAATTGGACTTAATTAAGCCTCTAATTGACCCAATTATGCATTTAAAAGCCTAATTAATCCCATTTTCCAAAAGGGAAACTTGTATTAAATAATTACAAACATTAATTAATTTGCCTTGGAAGTTGAGTGTCCTGAATTTAGGTCCTAGGACCCATTTTCCCAAAGGTCAATGGGTCCTCCTTTATTTTAGGATCTTATTTTTTAATATATTTTTGGCAAAATTTTTATGATTCAAATTCAAATCACAATTGTTGGCCTTTGATGTTTAATTTCTAGGAAATTAGAAAATTACCTATAAATACAAGGTCTTTTTATCAATGAACAATATCTAAAATCTTTACACAAGCATTCCTAAAGAAAAAATTATTATCAAGAGCATTCAAGAGAAGGTTTATCGGTCTTCTACATCAACATTCAATATCTCAAGCATCATGTCAAAGTTATTTGGATCTATGCATGTTTTTGGAGCTAACATTGTGATGTAGGTTTCAAGCATTCAAGCATCAACTTAAGCATCAAGATCAAAATCTAATCAAGACATTTCATGCAAGATCAAGACCTTGGAGAGATGTGTTAGAATTTAGTCCTATAAGGATCTCCATTAAAGGGTTTGGTGAGTTTCAAAATAGCATTTTTCTTTCATCATTCCTTCCATTCATGTTTCATTTAATTTCAAGGTTTAATTACCAAAATAGGGTTTGACCAAGGAAAACCCCCATTTACCAAAAAAAAAACAATTTTCCACTCTCTTTGTATGTGCAAATTTTTTAGGTGACGAAGGAATGAAGATTGATCAAAAGTGCAATTTTGGAATGTTGTCATCAAAGTTGTCAAGACAAAAAAAATTTCTTGCAAAATTTAATTCTAACTTTTTGATAGTGAGATCTACATGAATCAAGCGTGCATATCAAGGAGTAGAGGATTGTTAAATCAGATTTTGGATCCCTATAGCAGGATCCATTTGCCCTCAGGGGAATCTATCTAAGGAGGACACTCAACAAAAACTTTTGGTGACTAGTACACATCAACTTACCCTTCTCAGATCTGCCAAAAGTCTACTATTTCTAATTTCTTTATGCTTTAAATTGATGATACAAGTTTCGCATTACATAATTGAGTTCATTTACTATTTTTAGTTTTTCTCTCCAAAGTGTTGTTCAGGAAGACTTTACCTCATCTTGTCATAAGGAAATTTGCAAGATCTCCAATAGGGTTGACTCACCTTGTAAGAGACCCACACTTCCTTAATCCAAAAATTCACTATTTTTTATTTTATTTAACAAAGTAAATCTCTTAATGTCTTGTTCAATTAGTTGTATACTTAAGAACTTCTATCCATACGAGATAGGCATCTAACCATACATGTTAGGTTAATGTCCATATGGGACCAAGACTAATCTATCCATCTAAGATAAGCATCTTACCATTTGGGTTAGGTTAATGTCCATACAGGACCAAGATTCATCTATCCAAATAAGGTAGACATCTAACCACATGGGTTAGAAAATGCTCTGGCCAAAGACTTAGACTCATCGAGACCATTCAGGTCTTGAGTCACTCTCTAAAGACTACACTCCCCTACTAGGAGTGCACGAAGGTCGGCGTGCTTAGGAGTATGTGAGAAATAATAAAAGCTTGAGTCCCACCTCAAAATTTGGCCTAAAGCCTTGGGAAATCAAGCAAATCCATTCAGGATTCCTTCTAAGTATACAAGTAATTTCCAACTTCAA
Source organism: Sequoia sempervirens (assembly GCA_007258455.2). Taxonomy (NCBI): domain Eukaryota; kingdom Viridiplantae; phylum Streptophyta; class Pinopsida; order Cupressales; family Cupressaceae; genus Sequoia; species Sequoia sempervirens. Next base: position 1,037,695,796 of record VDFB02281492.1, read on the forward strand.
TTTTAATATTTATTTATTTTTCTTTAACTCAAGGTATCTTAGCAAGACCAAGAAGGAAAACACCCTTAACCAATCTTAAATCCCCATCCCGAGCACCTGCGTACTAGGGAAAACTCCATCCCTAGACTGCCTACATACACCGTTTCAACATGGAATCAAGGCATATAATATGTAGTTCTATTTTCTAATCTATTGTTTGATGTAAACTATTTTGTGGGTATGAGACCCTTTCTAGGGCCATTGCCCCAGACAGTTTCTCTTCAGTTGCTACCCACATAAGGGAGCATATAAAGCATAAATATTCATGGTGATCTTTTGCTTGTTTCCTAATTCATCTATGTCTTAAATTCCTATAAGTCACATCACCCTTTCCCATTAAATAACAAATCATCAAAGATTAAAGAATTAAAAATTCAATTCACATGCCCAAACCCTATTGGGGTTTTCTATGATTTTCACTAGCAGATGTAAGTCCATTATAGTATTATCGTTTTAGATTATCGATCCAAGGGAGATTTCCTGCCCCTTGGATTTGAACTCCAAAGATGTTCCTTATTACTCCCCAGCAATTTATAGGGACAATGCCACAAACACCGTTGTTGCAGCTTTATTAGGCTATAAGTGCAATAATTCAAGCATGACAACATTACCCGTAAACATGAGCCAGAGGCACCATTAATACTAAATGCTACTGGATTTTTTTTTTGCCTCCTCTTATTTAAGTTTTCTATCTAAGAAGGAAATTAAATGCATTATTAACAATAAGAAAAGTAGCTTGTGCACATAAACTAAATGGTAATATAAAAAAATTATGCCTTCTTGCTAAGGAAGTAAAATTAAATGAACTTAATAAAAAGAAAAAACTATTTATTCAAAGTACATTTGCTAGAAAGAAGTATTGCATCTACTTACATCCTATGAAAGTGAAACTTTTTGTAACAATGAATTGAATCATGAAAATAGTCAAATCCATTTGTGAAATAAAAAAACTTATACATAATGTTAAATTCTTCAAGATGGGTGATTTAATTCAGAGATGGTATGAATCTAATTGTATTGCAATGTTAGTATTTCCTAGAAAAGAAGCTTGAATCTATTTGCATAATCTACGTCATAGAGTAATCTAATTAAAGTAGTTTTGATTTAAATTGCATAACACTAATATTTTCAAGATAAATATCCATCTAAGAAAGCATAAATAATTCCAACTCAAGGAGACTTCATGGCATAATCTATTGTTTCAATACAAAAGGTTTATTATTTTTGATTGAATTGCATGAATAAACAATCCAACTAAAGAAGACTTGGTTTTAATTGCATATAAAGTTATTTCACTAATGTCTTCAGATAGATAAACCAATACAATGTCTTAATCTAATAAGAGCCTTGATTTTAATTGTATAAGTTATACTACTAATTCCTCAAGATTGATGATCTATCTAAAGTAGGTTTTATGTTATTTGCATAGGTTTATTCTTGATAATATTCTAATGATTACATAATGATTTATACACTATACCCTTGTTGTAATGAAATGAATCAACCTTTTTTTAAAAAGAATTGAATCTACTTGCATATTAAGGGAGAAAATTAATTTAAATAATAACCATGATGTTGAAGGATTAAGTTTATTGCAAATTTATTAAATGATGAATTTATTTTATAACAATAAATCCAAGAGTTAAGTTTGTGGCATAAGAAGAAGCAATTTTATTAAAGAGATATTATTAATGCCTTAAGTTAGATGGTACTTACCATTCAGTAAAACAAGGAACTTCTCATTTAATGAAATGTGAATTTAAACTTAAAATTTAATGTCTAATAGTCATAAGTGTTATCATAGAATTGTAATTATTGTGATAAAGTTATAATGTTGTCATAAGATATAAATGTTGTCATTGAGCTATTTTAAAATCTTCTATATCTAGGTCCATACTCATAGTTTATCATCATTTTATGAAGAAGAGAGGTATATTTTAAGTTCATTAATTATATTCAACAATAGCTAGTAATCATTTCCATCTTTTGTTCAAAGGAAATTAAATACTATCTCATAGAACCATGGTTTGGACCAAATCTTCATCAATAATAGATGTTAGTTAATTTGTTGTTTTACTAAATTAGGGTAACATTATTAAAATTAAGAAGTTCATAAAATTTATTTAATAATTTGAATTCATTTAATGAATAAGTCCATCTTTTGATTGTTAATTAGACCAAATAATTTATTATTTAATCTATCCAATTGATACCCCTTTTGAAAATTTTATCAATTTATTTATTTTCAAAGGACAATCTAATTTAATAAAAAGCTATTTTTAAACTAAATTAAAAGAATATTAGTTCTTATATATATATATATTCAAAATTTAACTTAAAAGAATTAAATGTTATAAAGAAATTTAATATAAAAAAACCCATATTATAAAACACATGTATTTAGATATATTTTATTTTATTTTAACAATAATAAAATAATAATTTATTATTTGTAAATTTTATTAATTTATATTTGTAATGACATTAAAAAAAATAAAAATAAAAATAATTTCTTTGTAAATAAACATAGATGAGAATATATTTATTTATTTATTTAAAATATATTGATTTAGAAATGAAAGGAAAAAAATAGGAAAATTAATTTCATTCTAGATTTAGTTTGGAAAAACAAAGAATGGTAAGGACAATAATAATAGATTGATTCTAACTTTATTTTAAAATTTGATTTTCACAAAACAAGGATAGGAAAGAGAGTAATAGCTTGATTCTAACTAATTTCTAGATTTAATTAGTTTTCTAAAAGAAAATCAAAAGAAAGGGAACCTAGATGTTGGAGTTGCAACAAATCTTCTTCCAAAACTTCTCCTTGTGCCTTCTTCAAATTGATTCTCCTTCCTTCAATCCTATATAAAATCCTTCTTCAAAGTAATAGCGTAAAAATAGAAGTCATTTGTTGTTGATGAGAGAAGAAATGGCCTCAATTTATAGAATTGAGAGGAGGTAAATGGAAGGCCAAGATTGAAGATTGATTCAATGGCTAGGATTGTTTGAGAATATGGGATTTGGATTGATAACCTTGTAACAAGTGTCACAAGGAGAAGGATTTAAAAATAGGCTCACTTGGCATGGGGAGGGGAGCCAAGGTTGCTCACACGTTTGTGAGTACACCTTGGGAGAGGTAGATATGATAAGTTTCCACACCTTTCCCAAGACCATAAACTCGTCACTCCTCTTTAAGTGACTTTTTGGGGGTTCATACTTTTCCCAAAAGGTCATATTATGTTCTCAATAAGCTCCCACCCCATAGGTACTTACCCTAGGGGTTCATTTTTACCCTAAAGTCAATAAAACAAGCCCAAATAACCCTATGCAAAAGAATTCTATTTTAAAATACAAATTTTGATTTGTGAGCACACCTTGGGTAGAGGAGATGTTGACATGTCTATGACATGTAAGAGAGAGTGTGTGACTTGATAATGACATGTCTATGATATGTAAGAGAGGGGGGGTTTGACAATGTGTGCTCGTACATGTGTGAGAATACATGGAGAAACCAAATGGCTCAAAGAGGAAAGGTCACATGCATGGTGTGAAGTCCCACACAAGGGTGAGTGGGGATGAGTTGTAAGGTGATAGTGACTTGTGCATGCAAGACACATGTGAGGGAGATTAGAATGAATTTTAAATTTGAGAAAATGACAATAAAGATTAATTAATCAATTAATTTAGAATTAATTGATTAATGGATTATGGAGGATAGTGACATCTCCCTAATCATGATTAATTAGATTAAATGATCTATTATATTAAAATTATTGTGACTTAGGAAAGTGGCTAATTTTATTAATTAAGTATGATAGGTTGTGCTAATTAATAATGCTTAGGATAGGATTGGGACACTTGTCACATAATGACTTAATTTTTATTCAAAAATATTTTATTCCTTATTTTTCTATTTCTCCAACACCATGCGTTGAAATTATTAACAAGTGCCATGTAGTGGCCAGTACTTGCCTTTATAGTTTTATAATTATAGTTTTGTAGGGTTGAAAAAATGTAAGTTTTGTTAATTATAATATTTTAATTTTGTTAATTAGTTATTTATCATATTATACTAAAAAATATTAAAAGACAATGGCACAAAGCAGAGTAGGCTCGTAAAGTAGTGCAACTGCTAAAGTAGGTGAAGCAGAGAAGGAAGGTGAGACCGTGTGGAATGATGGTAAGCTTCAGTGGCAAAAAGACAACGTAAAGATGTGATAGGGGATGAAATGACCAAGGATAAGCCAATGGAATTGCAACAAGAACATACACCCTAGTGGGTTTTCTTAGAGGGGAGATGGGTGGATAAGTGCCATAGATTTTATTGGAGGCAAGAAACAACACCCATGGAAGGAATCAGACCAACTTGCAAAAGGAACAATACACCAGAACTACCGTTGAAGCAACACCAAATTAGGGCATAGAAAAACCTGACACCTTGGAAAAGGAAAAACAAGAGGAAAAAGGACTGGGAGGAGAGGCCGACACGTCGAGGACCAAGTAAAAAATGAAGGGTGAGGAGTGCGTGGAATGCACAAAGGCCTGAAGAGAGATGGGCTATTGTGGAGGAGTGTAAGGGTGATCCCATAATAGTGTTTTACAATTTTTGGCCAAACTGGACACTAAAATTATTATTTTTATCTAAATCTTCACATTCGGGCACCTATAGCGACTAAACTGTGAGGAATTTGAAGATGATGCAAACTAGAGTCTCATCAAATTTTGTCTGTAGATTCTAAAAATATTTTTTTCAAAATTTTTGGAATCAAATTGCACTTTTTCCATCTCCCATGAAAATAGATTTTTTCAAAAACAACATTTTTAAAAAGTGGCCACCGTATAACGCATAACTTTTTTCCATGAAGGATAAAATTCTAATTCTTTCAATTTAGATTTGTAACTCTGATATCTAGTGCTTCCACTTAGTTAGATAGTTTTTTATTGAATATTTTTTTGATCAAGTTTCAAAGTCAAACAAATTACAATTTAGACACACTATATGCATAACTTTTTTTGTATATGTCAAAATTTTATTTTATTTTTTTTGTTGGATCAAGGACTTCAATATCTGGTGCACTCATATTTTTCAATTTTTTTTTTGATAGTCTTCTATTTTTCCACATGTGAAGAACAAAGAAATCCATTTTTGATGAAAAACCTATGTTTAATAAAACTTAAAAAACAAATACATAACAAAACCAAAACATATTAAAATTATATTCATTGGATAGATTGTTCTAAGGAATACCATAATCATTTGAAATAAATTTTAAATGAATTCATTTGATCCCCCAAAATCTAAATCAAAAGTAATTTTTTATCAGCATTTTGATAGCTGTAAAGGAGACACATTTATAGGTATGGTTTAAAACTAGCGAGGTTCTATCCAAGGGGGTTTGATCTAAGGTGATTTGATCAAACCCTCTTCAATTGGAATCCTTAAAATGAAACTTTTTAAGGCTTAAATCATTAGATTTTCTAAAAATATGTGATTTCAGCTAAAATTCGTTTCTCTCAGGAATTGTAAACCACTATTATGACAGCACCGGTAACCCTAATCAAAAGGCCAAAGAAGGATTATTGGAAATCAAAGTCACTGAGGAAATCAAGGATGAGATGACAATACTTAGGGATTTCACATTCATTTTCCATTTCATTGGTGGAACACCTGATCGAGCCTCAATCAATAATTGGATTCAAGAGCAATGGGAAACAAAAGTTCTAATAAGATTCCTGCCGAAAGGCTTCTTTATGGTGGTCTTTGCAAATGAGGAAGTGAAAAAGCAGGTCATGGAGGGTGAATTATGGTTTATGAATGACAACCCCTATACATGCAACCCTAGAATAAAAAAATTTATCTAGGAAAGATGCAGCCATATGACTAGCTGGTATGTATTAGGCTCTACAATCTTCCGGTGGAGTATTGGAATGGAGAATTCCTAGAAAAAATTGGTCGCTCACTGGGAACCCTAATGGAGATTGACATGGGTATCTTAGATGGCGATCTCTACAAATATGCTAGATTGAACATTGCACCAATTGACACCATTCCTCAAAGTATTTTCCTTCTGGTGAATGGGAGCACTGGCTATAGGAGATTGAAATTGAAGACACAAAAAAGTACTGCCTCAAATACAGTGTTCGGGACCACATTACTTCAAATTGCACTAAAGGAGTGAAGAAAGTATGGAGAAAGAAGCCACAAGAGAACCGACCTACTCCAATTCCTAGGTCCATTCCCGTAGTCTCAATAGAGAGGGAAACTCAAATGAGAGATACCATGAAAAATGGTGAGGCCTTGGTGGCATTGGAAAAACCCCCTAAAGCACTGCATGAGGAGAAGTGAGTGGATGACACTCAGCCAAAGTCACCACCTTAGGAGAAGAGTCAAGAATTGAAGGAAAATGAAGGAGCTGAGGTAGCCTCTTTGGCAAGCGAGGACCTCGATTCAAATGTGGACCTAGAAGATGAGTTGGATGTCATCAAGGACAAATGCATCTCCTAATCAGTGAAAAAACACATGGGTTTGGGCAATGTTGTTAAAATTGGAAATCCCTAAGGAAGGAAATCCTTCAAGCAATTGAGGGAAGAGGAGGAAGTAGCAAAGAAATACACCAACATCACCAAATTTCTAAGTACCAAGGGAGGAGGCCCCTCCCTTGGGAAATAATGAAGATAACAACATGGAATGTCAGGGGCCTAAAGACCCCTGACAAACAACACCTAATGAGGAATTAATTTTAGAAAAGCATAAGAAACATAATACTGTTACAAGAAACTAAGCTATCTACAGAAGAAGGGACGAAGTTTTTGAAATATTGCTGATATTAGAAAGGAAATTTTTAGGATACTTGGGGTTCTACAGGGGGATCAGGAATATTGTGGAAGGAGGTTGCGATCTCTGTGGAAGTCATTATTTCATCATCAAATTGGATGGCAACGAAGGTATATGATTTTGGCCTTAATTGTCACTTCATGATCATTAATATTTATGGACCGACAAGAGGAAAAGGCCTCTCTCTGGTATTCGGTGTTGGATTTTTCCTGACCACGCCTAAGGGATAGATTGGTCATTGGTGGAGACTTCAATGCTATATTGGAATTCTCAAAGAAGAGTGGAGGGGTTAGAAGTGTCTCACAAGCAACCATAGACTTTAGAATCTTCGTGGTGGAGGCTAGATTGGAAGATTGTCCCATAGAGAATGTAATCTTTACTTCAACCAATAAATGCAAGGATGTCACTGCTATTGCTAAGAAACTAGATAGATTCCCATTCTCCTCAATCTGGAGCAATTTTGGTATGCAAGTGACAACAAACATACTTCCTATTTCCATCTTGGATCATTACCCAGTGGAATTAACTATCAATGGTAGGATGGAAACACTGAAGACAAGTTTCAAATTCCAAAATATGTGGTGGAGGGATAAAAGTATTTTTAGCTTACTAGAAAGCTAGTGAAAGGAAGCTAAGGTGGGAGGCTCGATCAATTTGAAACTAGCAAAGAATCTACAGTTCCTTAAGAAAAAGCTTAAGGATTGGAATAAGGTGAAGTTTCAGAACATTTTTGTTGAAAAAGAAAATGCAAAAAATGAATTGGAAGCCCTCAATGAAAAAGTAATCAAGGATGACATGAGGAATGAGGAATACTTCAAAGAGAAAGAACTGAACTAGAGGGGAAAATCAAGGGAGGTTTGGTTGAGCGAGGTTGACTCAAATTCTAAATTCTTCCATGCCTCAGTGCTGGCTAGGAGAGCAGCTAATAAGATTGAAGAAGTCCAAACTATTGACGATCACATAGTGTGCAGTCTGTCTGAGGTTGGCAAGGCTACTTGAATTTTTTAAACACCTACTCGGAGGCTAGATGAAGCAGGAGGTTGGTGGTAGCATCCTTGACTCAATAAGAAAATGGGTAAGTGAAGGAGACAATAAAATGTTGTGTGACACAGTTTCTAAGGAAGAGGTTAGGATTTCCCTATTTTAGTTGCATCCTGACAAGGCGTCGGGCCCTGATGGGTTCATGACAAGGTTCTTCCAGACATGTTGGAGCTTCATTAGGGATGACCTATGGAGGTTAGTGGAGGACTTTTGCAGAACTAAGAGGTTGTAAAAGAATTTGAACAACTCAGTGATTTCCTTGATCCTAGAAAATCCTGAATGTCATTCCTATAGCGATCACAGGCCCATCCCACTATGCAACACCATTTACAAGGTGGTAGCCAAGGTGCTTGCCAATAGACTCAAATTGGTATTGGGGAAAATAATATCCACATAGCAGAATGGTTTTGTCCTTGGTCGGGAAATCATAGATTGCATCTTGCTAATTAATGAGGTTGTGCACACTCTTAAGACAAGCAGGAAGGTGGGGATGATAATTAAATTGGATGTTTGCAAGGCATATGATAAAGTTTGTTGGGACTTCCTTCTGAAGGTCATGGAAAAGATGGGGTTTGACATTCTTTGGTGAGAACTTATCTCTTATTATATCTCCACTATTTGATTCTCAATCTCTGTAAATGGAATGCTCCACGGTTTTTTCAGGTCACCAATGATCTTAGACAAGGTGACCCCATATCACCATTCCTATTTGTGATCATGGTTGAATTCCTAAGTTGTGCCATCAAAAGTAGAAGCCAACAGATGGAATAGAAGGGTGTGTGAGTGGCACCAAATGTAGATCTAGTAACACACTCACAATTTGCAGGTGATACCACATTATTAGGTGAGGCAAGCATTAGGGAAGCCAGATGTATCAAACGGGTTCTTACCAAATATGAAGAGCAATTGGGATAGGAAATGAACAAGGATAAGTCATGTATATACTTCTTCAACACAAGGTTGCCCATGCAACATGCCATCACTGCTATCTTGGGGTTCCAAGTGGGGAAACTATCGAAAAAATTTCTTGGGGTTCAAATATGTGAAGGAGCATGCAAGAAAAAAGATTGGGATGAGGTGGTTGGAAAGTGTAGAAACAAGGCAATGGTGTGGAAGAATAAATGGCCCACTTTGGCTAGAAGAATTACAATGGAAAAGGTTGTCTTGTCAATGATTTTGATATATATACAATGTCATGTTACGAAGTCTTGAAAAAGTTCCTATGGGAAGGTTCAAAAAATGACAAGAAAATACCACTCATAGGTTGGGACACAGCCTGTAAAGCAAAATAAGATGGCAGGGATGGATTGTGCAAGATCAAATTGCTAAACATTGCCTTGGGCGCCAAACTTGTATGGAAGATGTACAAGTGCCCTGAGAATTTGTGGTGTCGTATCTTATAGGATAAATATTTGGATAACATGGAGCCATCGAGAATCTTAACAGTAGCAAACATCGATGGTGGATCGGCAATGTGGAAGTACATAACAAAATGAAAATCCTTGATCACATGCCACCTCTTGTGGAGAATTGGGGATGGTAGGAAGGGAATGTTCTGGATGGACTCATGGGATGGCTATAAAACTCTGATAGAAATGTTCAATCTGGATCAATATGTGGGAAAGCTGCAAGAGGAGTTTGGAAGCAAAGCAGTGGACTATGTTTGTTGGGAAGAAGACATAATAGGAAGTCATACCAAGTGGATAGATGTTGATACTTTGTCATTACCACAAGAATTGAAAGGGGCATTGGCTTGGGAATTAAGCAATAGGATGGTTAACTTGAGCAATAGGGAGGATACAATTATATGGTGTGGGGTTACATTAGGGGAGTACTCAGAAAAATTGGGTTATTGTCTCCAAATTACACAAGGAGAGGAGAAGATGTGGATGGCTGCCCTCTGCTGGAAGCATGAAGTGCTGCCCAAAGTAGGGACCTTTCTTTGGGTAGCCTTACATCAGTGCTACCTAACTAGAGAAAGACTAAAGAGAATTGGGATTGCTGGTCCATCTAGATGTGCACTATGTGAGCAAGCAGAAGAAGGCATGGATCAATTGTTTCTCACATGTCTTGTGGTTGCCTCTTGTTGGGATTGGTTGCAAGGGATATTTCACTTCTAGGGACCAGGGCACTATAAGCTTTGGGATTTCCTAAATAACTGGCCAATAGAAAATAAGGATGGCTATTGGTATGGGATTTGGATAATGGTGTCGTCATTGGTGGTTTAGCATATATGGAAGGAGAGGAACAGGAGAATCTTCAAGGAAGAATCCCTAAATGATGACCTACTTATTGCAAAGATACAAGGAGCCATCATTGAGACAACAAATATTAGAACCAACATTGGTTCCAAGAAAAATTTTACGAGGTGGGATGAGGAGATTCAGAAGGATTGGAATGACCTAAAAATTCCTAAGTCCATGACACTCAAGGTAAGCGAGCTCAATAGGAAAGAAGTGCACTAGACACATCTAGTGAGATTAAAATGGAAGCTAAATTTTGACGGGGCTGCCAAAGGAAATCCTGGTCAAGTAGGTGTTGGATGCATAATTAGAGACAAAAGTGGCAATTGTGTGTGGAAAGCATCAAAAAATTTGGGTGTTCATTCTAACAACATCATTGAGATGGAGGCTTTGTCGTTAGGCTTACAGTTGTGCATCCGAAATGGTATAGATTCTATAGAAATTGAGGGTGATTCATAGTTATGTATTCAGGCAACCACATCAAGGAAAACACCAAATTGGAGGATTGGAAATTGGATTGAACCTATTAAGATGCTCCTAGGAAAGCCCAATAACTTCTCCCTTATACACGTATATAGGGAAGTGAATAGAGCCACATATTTTTTGGCTAATTGGGGAGTATCTCAAGAAGATTTGGTAAAAGTGGATTCCACCATGAGGTGATGGCAGGGGCTATAGGCCATCATGGACCAAGATAACATTGGGTGTTGAGATGATACTCTCTATGTAGCATTAGGGCCATGAATGGACAACAAGGTATGTGATTCACATGTCTGTAGATGAAGGAAGAGATTGGGACACTTGAGTAAAGATTTGGTAAGGATATGGTGACTGAAAAAGTTGTCGGGTGCAACAATGGAAGTTGATCACGTGTTATGGAATAGGTGTTATATCTACTGAAGCTTGATGGTAAACTACGCATTCACAATTCATTTTGAGACTGGTGTGCTAAGCAATGAGAAAGGATGGTGCACTTCTTTTGTCTGAGTTGCCTCTGCTCCAAAGAGACACTTGAGGCGCAGTGCAGTAGGCTTTTCATAATCCATCGCTTGGAGGTGCTTGCAGTGATTGTGGATGTGGTGACAGGGGAGCTTCATGAGGACTACCATTGGTGTGACAAGAAGGTGTACAAAGCAGTGTTCGGGCCTCTGGTTGACATAATAAGCTCCTGGGAGAGGATGGTTGAGCACTTCAATGGTTTTGTATCGACTGCAAATGCTCCAATGGTGGAAAACATGACTCTAGAGTTGGTCATAGATGGTTTGGTTAGTCACCTAAGGCTCTTCTTCGACACAACTTGCGTTGAAACCAAGGAGGATGAGGGTGAGGTGTATGAAGAAGAGGCAATAAGACATCGTAATGAAGCAAGGGAAAGCTTCATGGTGAATGCTTGGGAAGTGTTTAGAGCTGGGGTCATGAACTCTAATCTAGATGATTTTTCCAAGTATATGGATTCAGGCAACTCGTAGCTCAGTGAGAGCAGCTTGGCATAGGTGCTAGAGTTGAGAAGGAGTTTGGCAGTGGTTTATCAATATCTGCTACTGTAAAGAGGATTGGTTGGCCTAGGAGGGTCCATGTTCTGTTAACTTGAAGTAGAATGTATTCAAGCATGTTATGCCAAGTGATATTAATGTAAATGGGCGCTATCCCCTTTGATAACACTTATCTATAAAATAAAAAAAACTAGTTATTTATCATACTGCATGATTAATTATAGTTATTTTAATGTATTATAAGAAGTTAAAACATAAACATACAATTATAGTTATTTTTAATAATTGAAGTTATAAAACATATCAGTAAATGTCAATTTTATTATACTTTTATTTAGTGAAATACATAATTTATTAATAAAAATAGTTTTAAAATAAAATAACTATTATATTATTATAAATATAAGTTATATTAATTTTATAATTGTATATTAAATATTTATAAAATAACATTATTTAAAAATATTATAAAATATTTAATAAATGTTTAAAAATAATAATTTTAACATTAAAATAATTTTAATATAAAAATTATAATTTTTTTAATATTTCAATTTTTTCTATTAATAATATTAATAAAAACATAAATATTTCCTAAAGATATAAAAAATCAAAACACAAATTAATAATTGAACATATAGAAATTTTTACATAATCATTACATAAAATATAATGTTTGAATAATATATTTATTATTATAATGTAAATTTAAAATAATGTATTTAATGAAAAAATAATTGCATGTCTATATTCTAGTTTGATGGCATTAAAGTTATTTTAATATAATAATAAATAATTAAAAAATACATAACTTATAAGATACAATTTAATAATATTTTGTAAATGTTAATATATTTTAATACAAATTTAAGCATCCTCTTAATGTCAATTAAGATTGATGAAAGTGGTATATGTAAACTCATTCAAACAATGTCTGTCTTGTTTTTGATTAATGTATGATGGATTAGTGTCTTAAGATACTAACTTTATATACACAACCTCAAATGTGTAATTTTAATTTTTTTTTGTACTCATGCCAATAAATATAAATCATGGCACAAACTTATTGACCTTAATTTTTATTTTAGAGAGCTTATATCATACCTACACCCAAAAATGTGTTAAATATATTTGAAACAAATTATTTATAAAATCACCAAATACTCAACACCAAAGTAAATACTAAAATCATACATTAAAAATATCCTTAAAATAACATAAAATATAAAAAATGAAACACATTTACAATAAAAAATAAAATATAACTTTCCTCCTCTATATCAACATATATTTTAAAAAATGGAAGACACAACCGGTCAAATACAAGAAAATCATGTATTATGTTTCTTAAAATCTTTTTTTTTTTGTTTTTTAATTTTTAAAAGTTCTACTGGATAAAATAGCCAATGTTGCAAGACCACCATTAAAACTCCTTGGAAGAATTAGAGCTTATGATAACAACATAGAACATGGAACTGGCTGAAACTAAAATTATATAGAAAATGAAAAAGAATGAATGGCTGGTAATATTATTAATAATAATCCATAAATCTTTGCCATAAGTTAGTGGGACATTTTGAATAAGTCACTTTAAAAATCATTTAAAAAGTCGATGGCGATATAACAGGAGACATAGTCGGTGCCATAACTGGCGATGTAGCTAGAGATAAAAGTGATGACACAGCTGGTGATTTGGCTGCAGACATCATTGTAGCCATTGATTTGCCAAAAAATGGTTTAATATAATAACTAGTAAAACAACATGGATAAGCGATTCCTTACTCCCCGGCCAAGAACCGAGTGGGAAGCTATATTCATGAAGGTGTAAAGGAATTATAACTACTACGGATAAGAACAATACTGCGAATGGGAAATTATATTTCTGCAACAAGGATTCCATATCTAGGAATATCTAAAATGAATTTATATTATTTATTATTTATGTTAAAAAATAAACTTTATTTCTAAAAATTAGGTAGAAGAATAGTTGATCTTTATTTTTCCTTAAAATCTGTCAATAAGACACACAACTTTTTAACCAATCGTATGTTTAAAAAATATTTTTTATAATTTATAAAGTTAAGTAATCTACAAGTTCACTTTACAAAACTGTATTTTATTTGATTGGTTGAAAGCCAATTTAATAACAACTAATTAAATAACAAAAGACAAAACTCATTGCAATAGTATTGCCTAATGCCAAGTACTAATAAAACACTTATTTATTAATATTGTTAACTTTTATTTGTTCCTTTTTATGAGTGTGTATTTAATAATTTAATAAAAAAAAAAATTCTTTATTTAGTCTCTACTTTCTTCACACATAAATTAATTGTATAAAACCACTTACATAATATTACCACACAAAATTATAATATGTCCTAAGTTTTAACGAAAAGAGGGTCATGACACACCTAGGGTTGAAAGTCAATCCTACCTTTGGGGATCTCATTTTCTAATGAAATGAGGAAGATAGGTGCATCACATATTCAATCACCCCATTTTAATATGTCATCCCTATTTTCCTATGTTTCAATTCTTATTTGATGATACCCTAAAAATCCATTAATGAAAGAATATATTTCACTTCCTGCTACTAAAATTCCAAAATTTCTTTACTGAATGGTTTAGGAAAAGGTTCATGAATGTAGGCTTTATTTAATTCCCTAAAGTCAACACAAATCCTTATTTCACTTGTTTTCTTGTTTTGAATTACCATAGGGCTAATCCACTCTACATCTTCTACTAGTTTGATTATTCTTGCTTCTAACATCTTGTCTATTTCTTCTTTGACTTTCTTCTTCATATTAGGGTTCAATCAGTATAGTATTTTTCATATTGATTTATCTCCTTATTTCAATTTTATCTTCATGAATCTTGCTTCCTCCTTTATTCCTTTTAGGTTTTTAAATTTTCTAGGGAAGAGTTCTTTGAATTCTGATAATTTTTTTTGCAACTTGCATTATTAATCTATCATCCCAATAGTCTCCTATTTTACCTAGTTTGAGATCTTCTTTAGAACTATCTGAACCTTTTTTAGTTTGATTGGTTGGTTGTAATAATTGTGTTTTTATTCTATTGGAGATTCTAATTCTCTTTCACCTTGCTGGACTTCTATATCTAATTTGTGGGAATCTTCACCATCTTATTTTTTCAGGTAACATCTTTTCTCTAGTAATGTAGATTCTCTATCAATCTATTATCTGTAACTCCAAATACCTTCAAATTGTGGAAGTGGTGTTGAGGTTTACAGTACCATCATTTCTTGAGTTTCATATAGTATAAATATTATCTCCTTAATTTTGATTAATGCAAAATGTATATGTGTTTTTTCATTATAAAAAGAGAAGACGGGGTAAAAGTCCTTTGTTATCTATGTTCAATTTTTTGTTTCTCCTCTTCATTCTTGGTTGATGTACCAAGTCTATACTATTAGTGTTAGTGTACAATATAATAGTTGTATATATATTTAATCATAGTCAGTTCTTGCTTTCCATGTGGTCATACAAGTGGTTAGATAATCCTCTAGTGAAATTTTTCCATTATACTTTCATATTTCATTATATTCTCCTTCCTCCAGTAGGTATCTTGTTTTAATTAAGATTTTAAATATTTTCCATTGTGTTAATTGTTCCTTATGTGCATTATTCCAACAAGTGGTGTTATAGATGAGTGTATGTTTTAATATACCAAGTCTCATTTCTTTAGCTTGATATTTTTTCTATTTGTGATAAATAATTGTAGGTCACTAAATATGAGTATTTGGGCACTTTAATGTATGAAATACCTTATGAAATTTTATTTATATGGTGAGATATCTTAGATGTAGATTTTATAGTGTCTTTTATCTTGTTGTAATTATTTTTCAACTCATTATTTGTAAGTGTGGTAGAATGTGGAGCATTCTATGGTGTCTTCCTAATCATGAATATCTTACAGAATTGGGTATTTCTCTAGGAATGGAGTTTTGGTTCTTCCTACATCCATGTTTCTAACACATTCTCACTATTTGTGCTATATGTAGTTCTTTCAATTTCAACTTCTTCTAATTTTGGGTCTTCTAAGTTGTCACTTTATGGTAACTGTGAGATTGTGTATATGTTTTTATTTTTAGATTCATTATATTCCTCTAAGTTTACTTATTCTATATATGCTTCATGTGGAGATTTTCCTAAGGGGATATGAACTATTTTTTCATCATCAACAAATGATATATCCCCTTTTCTTGAGTCTAAAATTCCATTGGAATTCATAAACCACCTTAGTCCTACTAGGGTATTGAAGGAATCAAATTTCTCCTTTATTGCTATTACTTCAAAGTCTACTATTTTTTTTACTCCTATCACACTGACTTCTACTTGTTTCTATTTTCCTAGTGCTTTCATCCCTATGTCATTTGTTAGGTTGATATTATAGGGTGTTTATTCTAGTTATGGATTCCCTATTTGTTCCTACACTCGTTTAGGAGCATTTTTATAATGACTCCTAATTCCACCATGAAATTGGTTATCTTTGTGTGGTCTACAATTACTATAATCATAATTGGTCTTGTTTTCCACTATCTATCATTTTTTATGGTTATGATTTGTGGTATTTTATTCTATTTTTTCAAATATTTAAAAAATTGTTGTAGTTGTTCTAGTAGGTTGAATTAGTTGGAAATTTTTATTAACTATTTAATTATTTCCACTTCTTGTTTTAAAAAAATATTTTTCTATCTCTTGGTCTTATTCTATGGTGACAATTTTCTTTGTTTCTGTTAACATAGGGATTTGCACCTGAAGACAAGTTGAAAAATCCTAAATCCTATGCACATGGGACTACTCTTAGGCTATGGGTATCCTATAATGAGGTTAGACCTCCAGGTTATGGGCTGGCTCCCTTTGGGTATTTCTTGTAAATACTAATTTTGATAGAGGAAAAGGTAAGAAGGATAATACAAAATCTGAAAACTGAAGAACTAGGTGATTCACCAACTAATAAATGATTTTAAACTACTTAAAAAACTCACAATATAACTCAAAAAATGAAACCATATAATCTCACAACTTTGTTATGCATTCCTGCAAAAATAATTCTAATGATAGGCTCTGACTTTTCTAATGCTCAGAAAAGGAAAACACTAATGTTTTCACAATTCTTTATGCAAGAGAATGAAAACACTAACATAGACCTGCACTATGACATGCTATTCTTTGCATTTAACATTGAAGGAATCTGATTAAAATAAAGGATGACACAATATTCTATCATATAACTCACAATCAACACTAAAGAACAAAGAATAATTGAGAAGGAAATAAGCTTCTTATTGAAAAATAGGAGACAAATGCATTACAAATCTATAGAACTCAAAAGAAATGAGTTACAAAGAATGAAAAATTTGCTATTGCAACCACCAAACTAAGAACTGGCCAAATAATGAGAGAAGAGAAAGACTTATAAAAAAGGCTCCAAAAATTTAAAATTTGAATCTTAGCCCCAAAATATGATGTGTTGTCCATCTTCTTCCTCAAAACAAGGCATGTAGTTTTTGCGAACTCCTCCAAAAATGCATTAAGAGTCCTAAATCTCAAAACAAGCTCATGGGTCGTATGCAATTGAAAACCCCTCTAAAATAGGGTTATAACTGAATGGAACAAGGTGTTATGTGCCTAAAAATGGTCCTTAATTGAAACTCAACCAATTATGACACTTAATTGAAGTATAACTCTCAATTAAGTGCTTCAAAAACCTTAATTTCCCTCCACATGTTGGCATAACTTCCCCAAACATCTTCAAAATTTGTGCAAGGTTTTAAATGCTCCATTTTTCTCCCTTTTGAACTATCCCATCATTTGAAATTGCATTTAAAATATTTTATTTATTTGCATTTCAAAATATCATTTATTTTAAATGATTTATAATCATCACTTAAAATAAAGATTTACATTTGAATTAAATGCAAAAATAAATAATGTTTATTGTCTATTTTGTATTTCCATAAATAACTTTTATTTGAAATGATTTATAATTAATCACTCAAATAAATCTATACATTTGAATTTAAAATGCAAAAATAAAGGTATTTCATAAAATCAAATGTAAAAGACTTAAAATGACTAAGTCTTTATGAGATATTTTTTAAAAACCATTCAAAAATCATAAGGCATAGTCAATATGCCACACATGGAATATGAAAGAATAAATTTTTAAATAAAAACTTAAAGGAAAAAATGCCTTTTTTCCTCCAAAGTTCCTTTCTAGGGTATTCTAACCCTAAATGAATAACAAAATATTCATTTTATTTCATTCACTCTTTGTTGCTCCTAAGAAGTGCCACCACCATGGAACCCTTGGCTGAGTTTTTAGCTCGAAATCTCTATATTTGACGCCATTTCCTTATAGATTCTGAAGATTGCATCCATGGTAAGTCTGATTTTTGTTGAATCTAGAAGTTTTCCTTTTTCTAGAAAATCTTTTGAAGCTTATAGGGCATGGCCATATACATTTTCTGATGCATTGTTCTCTGAATCATTTTATTTTCTGTATTACCTTTTCTCTTTGGCTACCATGAATGCCTTTGTCTGAGCTTTTTGGAGAAAACATAAGAAGAAACTCGCGGGTTTTGAAGAGTTTCTCCTCATACAGAAATTTGGGTAAGCTCATTTTATTTTCAATTTGTGTTTTTAACAATAAATATCCTTTATTTCAATTCAAAGATGCTCCATTTGAATTTGGAAATTCACAAAATAATGAATATTTTTGCTTCTATAAATGGGATTTTATAAGAAAGTCGTGACTATTTCTGATACTTAATCTGGGCATTTGATTTATTAGACCGAACCTTCCAAAATTATTTTGAGCTTGGATATTATTGAGAGTTTGTTCTTATTTTCCTATTTTAAAGGACTTTTAAGGGTTTCTCCATTTTGTAAAGATATATTTCTGTAGGTTCATTTCTTCTACAAATTTTCTTTTCTAAAAGAAACACAAAATTACTTCCTTTTGTTTCAAAACTCCAAGTCCCTTATAACATTTGTCCATTGTTCAAATGAACTCCTTTTCATGTATGTATTGTAATGCTAAAAATCATGCTTCTGACCTAGTTTGATTTTCAATGAATTTATTGTTAACAATTCATATCGCTGCCATGAGCTAATCTTCATATTACTAACAAAAATTCAAGTCTTTGCACATTTATGTATATAAATATATGAACTTTGGCATGTACACCTATTCACTATCAATTAAAAATAATGTGCTTCTTTTGCAATCCACTTACATACAAACATTGCCTACAAGATTTTATGTTTATGAAGATTCAACATCATTGCTATTCATAGCACTATAATCTTTATTGATATTGATCTGTTGGTTCATCAAGGTAATTGATTTGTTTGCCTCATTTGCATCAAGAAATCTTCAATAAAATACTATACACACTTTAAGATACATATAACCACTCTGTGTACATATATTATGATGATGTAATCATTTCTTTTATATGAGGCTATTTTTTGGAACCTCTGCAAAACACAATGTTGATCTCATGATATTTATACTACTGGTACCATTGTTATGAGTTGATCTCAACCCTTGTGGAAGCCTCATTTATCCCCACTCATGTTGTAATTTGATGAACAACAACATTAATTTTCCTGTATCTGCACATGAAGCAAACAAGTTAGAAAAAATAGTGAATTGATGCTTTCTTCCTGATGATTTGATTCAACAGTTTTACATTTATCTCTTAGATATTGACTAAGTTGATTTAATTCAATAATAACTATAAGTAATATATTTTTTGATAAGCATGTAACTGGATATCATGCCTTGAGCTCTAACAAAAGTTTACAATCAACTGTAGGTTCTGCAATTCAGGAGCAAAGGAGCTAAATACACTGAAGATGAAGCTAGAGAGTAATTAGTCAACCCTATATCATCCTCCTAGGAAATGACAGACATGACCTTCCTCTTATGTGTCTTTCTTCTTTTAGTTGATCTTCAAGTGTATGGTTTATACTTGTTGATTTTAATCAACTTAGTCATAACCCATGGCTTGTGTGCGGTTATAGAAACATATCTCTTAATAAATTAGTTACTTCAAAGTATGCAATGGCTTGTGCTTCCATTTGAAATTGTTCTCAATTACATAATCTAAAATAATTGATATGAATTTGTTGAAAGCATGTGTTCTGTAATCAACTGAAATAATAATCTCAACATATTTTGCTTCTGAATTGCAACTCTTTTATGATAATCAACAATGACAAACATTGCAGAAAATAATGACTATTTACTTCATTTCTCTGAATTTTTGTTTTTCAAATGAAAGATGTGTGTTAATTTGTTAGGACTATTCAACAGTTCAATTTAAATTATTTGAATGATTCTAATAAATCAACCCCAGAAAACTCTTTCATTTTGAAAACAAAGGTTCATTGGATGAGCCATATATCAAAAAAATTAATACCCCACCAAATAATTGCTCATTAAATCTTCTCTAATTTAAGCAGGAATCTAAAAATTAGTAACAATTTCTTTTATTGTGTGATCATGTTGTCTCTTAGTTGGGTGGAATGTGTCCTCATCTGATGTAGTTTCTTATTTTGTCATGTTTTTCTATCATTTTTGGTATTGGTCCCCTATCTTGTTATTATTGCTACCTTGTTGTATGTATAATTTTTGTTTGTAGAGTTACTGGTCTCCTGAGGTTCTTCTTTTTGGTATCCTTTGTCTATCTCCTTAGGTTCTTTTTGTATTTTCATCAGTAGTGATTCCCCTCTAGAAGAGTTTATCTCATCACTTTTCTATTATGATTCCTCATTCTTATAATAGGTTTGGGCTTTGTTGCAATTAAATACATCATGTTTTGCACTCCCATTAAATCCACATAGTTTCTCCCTATCTCCCCAACATTTTATCACAAAGTGGCCTGGGGTAGGTGCAAGAAGTTGGGTCCTCAAAATGTTTAAAAAGTGGAAGTTTTTTTTCCTGTTTTTCAATTTTTTTCACAGTTGGACTTAAAATTTGAAGCACTTACACATTGAATCTTAAAAAAATTCAGTAATTTGAAACTTAGTATTTTGAGTCTAATTTTGAAATATGTAATTTATTCTAATACTGAGATGATATAAAATAATTTTTAATACGCATATATAAAAACCACTTTTTAAAAGTCACATTTTTAGGACCATACCATGCATGTGTACAAACACCATAGTTTGACATAAATAAAAGTATTTTTATAATTCCTTTTGGGAGAAGATGTATATTATAATGAATATTGATGAGGATATTTTTTATAATTTTTTCTTAATAATTTTTTATTTATTAATTTTTTATTGGCCATAATTTCTGGTTTTTAAAACCCTTGTGTACGAACACCATAACTTGAACTAAACTTATCATTTTTTCAATTTTATTTTTTTCATTGTGTAAATAATTATTTATAGATTCATGACATCATTTTTTTAACAAGGAAATTAAAAAATTAAAAAGTTATTAAAAAAATACGAAAAATCTAACATTTTGAGTTTATGGACCTATTTCCTCATAAATTAACTAAAAAATAGAAAAAATAATCAAATTATTAAAAAAATTACATATTTGAAAACTAGACATTTCCAAATATAATGGGTTTTAATTTCATAAAATAATTTAAAAAAATCCTCATTAGCTATATTACCAAAGTTAGTTTTTTCTCTCGAAATTGCCATGACCTTGTACTTCCAGGTTTAAGCCTTTAGTGTTGGGTTACCATACCCATTTTGAGCCTAAATCCAAATAAAAAACATGTCTTGTGAGTTTCAAAACTTTTGGAACAAGTACCCATTTCAAAATAGATACCTATTTTAAATAAATGAATGGGTATTTGTTTTAAAGCTAAAAAATGACACTTTCCCTAAATGTGGACCCAACTTCTTGCACTTACCCCTTGGTTTATCATATTTGAAGCATGTGGCATCTGTTTGTCCCTTGGGTAAAAGTACAAACCTATGTCACACTTAATAAAAGAATCAACCAACATGAAAAAAATTTCTCAACTTCAACCACAAAACTTACCAGAATTTGAAAGTTTTCATTTGATGTCAACTATTTTTACTTTTTTTTTTTCATTTTCAAAAACAAAATCATACCCTTTTTCAAAGAGGATTCTCTCCTCTAGGGCACCATATATATATATATATATATATATATATATATATATATATATATATATATATATATTTATCATGTTTTACTATTTTTTTAAATTTCTAATCAACCTCTTTTTGAACTTGAACCTACTTGCATTATATATATATACACTAAAATTAATCAAAATATAATATATATATATATATATATATATTTGGATTCAACATTGCGAGATCTACAAAAGGGTTTTTTTTTTAAATAATTCTAACTGAAGAAATATTTATGTGAAGTTGGAAGTTTTAGAAAATTCCAAAAAATGGTGAGTTGGTTGCCATGTGGGATGCCACTTGGACAGTTTCAGCCGAATGGGTTTTTACTAGAACCCATTCGATCAAAAGTGTTCTGGTAAAAATAGATTCGGTCGAAAGGGTACCAGTTGAAACCCTTTGGGTCAAAAACGTGTTTTGTTTTTTTGGCTTTTTTTTTTTTTAAATTATTAAATTAAAAAAACATGGAGTAAAAAAAACATTGATTTTGGTAGGGGTAGAGTTATATTCTTAGATACCATATCTAAAACAAATTTTACTGAAAACCTATTTTTTGGCTTTTTTTAATTATTAAATTACAAAAATTTAGAGAGAAAAAGCATTTTTTTTCGTAAAAGGCATTAAGCCAACTATATATATATATATATTATATAATAGAAAATATTACATCATAAAGTAGTTGTAGCAGTTCTAGATTTTGAGAAAAAAAAAACATTGATTTTGATAGGGGCAGAGTTATATTTTTAGGTACTATGATATGAAATGTGTAATTGATTAAATTAATGATTTTTTGAATGTATGCAGATCTCTATATATAAAAAATAGAGGTTAAAGTATTTGTATGTGTTAGTTTTATATGCAGGTGAATTCAAATTTGAGTAATTTGTAATGAGGAATACAAATACAAGAACAAGGTTGTATGATCGAAGAAAAGATACTACAAATGTGGATGAAGGAACATCTACTCAAGAACAACCCATGGAAATTGTTGATGACCAAGGTAACGTACAAGTAAAACAAAAAATTGAAGGTGGTGATAGAAATTTTTTCTATGGTATGGAAAATATTATGGAGATGGATGTGGATTCTATTTTCAACAATATTTCATTTGAAGATATGTTATTTGAAAGCATAGTAAAATTACACTCTAAAAGAATATGGGATGATTTTTTTTGAAGAAAACTCTTTAATTGGAAGAGTGCAGTTATTTGAAAGTTATTTAGGAGGAAAGAAATGACTATTATTTTGGAGTTGTTAGAGGTTGATAATAATAAAAATTCATTAGACTCATTAAAACAAACAATAGATAAAAACTTACAAGAGACATTGAATTCTATTGGAAGCAAGAGTTGAGCTGTCGATGAGTGATCCCACAATAGTGGTTTACACTTTTTGGGACATCCTGATTTTTGCTGAAATCACATATTTTTAGAAAATATAGTTATTTAAGCCTTGAAAAATTTATATTTAAAGGATTCTAATTGAAGAGGGTTTGATCAAACCACCTTATATCAAACCCCCTTGGATAGAACCCTGCTAGTTTTAAACCATACCTATAATGGAGTCTCCTTTACACCTATCAAAATGATGATAAAAAACCACTTTTGATTTATCTTTTGGGTGATCAAATGTGTAGACATCTAAATTTGACCACCTCCATATGCTCAAATTCACTCCTTTTATTCCTCTATCCTGCATCCTTCACCCACATTAATTAAATAATTTATTATCTGATTAATATTACCCTGTAGCCTAATGTCCCTAAGGTATTTAATAAATCAATTAAATACCTTATCCCCTTTCTTCTCTAAATTAAATAAATATTCCAATTTATTTAATTTAGTCATTTTTCCTTTATGAATTTAAATCAATTTTTAAATTCATTCTTTCTCTCTCCTTGTCACATCCTCCATAATCACCCACTTTCCCCTAATTCCTCATTAACTTGCCTAATCCTATGTTTTTACAACCTTAATCATATGATTAGGTCAACCTAATCTCCATCCCATTTATGGCATATCCCTAAGTCAAACTTCATTAAATGATTTCCCCTTTCGGAGAAGGCAACCCCTTTGCTATATGAATTTTCAATTCACATTTAATCCCCCAATGCATTTTAAGGAATTTTCAATTCCTCCTCCCATCTCCATGTGGATATTTGAGGAATTTTTAATTCCTCACATGTCCTATCACCCACATGTCGAAAGGGACCTCCTTTATGAGGAGATCTTATCCAAATTCCAATGTACTATGTAGTACCTCCACATCATCTCCTCCTTTCCATCTCACCTCCCACATGCCAAGATGTGAGGGCTTGTGAGTTCTCAACTCACCCTAGCCCTTGATCTTATCCATCATGGCTTCATCCTTGTCATCCATTATTTAGAGAAACTTCCCCTAAAAATGGTGGAATTTTCCCTCATTTAGATCCGACTAACAATCGAACAAGCAATCCAAGCACACTTAGCACTCATCCAAGCATCCAAGCATTCCACCATTATTGTATCATATTTTGCACTCACACCTTGCATCCATTCAACTACCTATTTGCACCATTGCATTCTCCATCATCTCAAGATCATTTAGAACTAGGTTTTATGCTATTTTTCCAAAAAAGGAGAACACATTCAAGCAATCAAAGGGCCAACCAAACTCATCAACTCAAATAAGGTAAAAAGTTCCATTTTCTTGCATTTTGTGTGAGTTCATCTTAGGCCTAATCTTGAGTGTTTGTCTTGTGTTTTTGGTCTTTGCATTAGTTAAGTTTTTTCACTTTAGGAGATCAAATCCATTTCCACACATTTCTAGCAGGCTAGGTGGGACCCACATCATGGGTCTTCTTTCACATTTTTCTATTGTTTCACATTTTGCAAGTTTGGATTTCACGCACAAAGGCGAATCTGCCCCCGATCGAGGAATCTGTGTAACACAGGGGTGAATTTGCATTGAAATAGGTGAACACATATATGCCATTCCTCTAGAGGGGAAAACTTATGACTACTGACCCGAACAAACTCTTTAAGGGGTGAATTTGCTTGCTAAAGAGGTGATTACACACTTTCCACTCCTCTGAAGAGGTGATGCTATGCTCAACTATCCCAGATGTGACTTACAGGGGTGTTTCTACTCCCTAAAAGGGCAATTGCATCCTTGCCCCTCCTCTGCATAGGTGATTCCTCTCCAGCCTCTTTCCAAATAGGTGAACCTACTTATTAGATAGGTGAATGCACATCTGCCTCTTCCCAGATACGCAATCTTGCATTTGGGTGAACCTACAACTTGAACAGGCGACTTCACTAGGTATAGAGGAAAATTTTCTCCTACTCACAAAGGTGAACCTACATTCTAGAGGGGTGAACTTGCAACCTTCTTGGGTGAATCTACCACACATAGGGGTGAATCTATGTGGTATATAGAAGGTACAAAAATCTTAGTTTTTTAGCAAAAAATTCACAACGCTTTATTCTTTCCTTTTCAAAAAAAATTCTCAAGGGGCTTTTCCCCCAGACTCCTTCCGCAGGGGATCAGATTGTCCCCTCGCACCCCCATTTTCATTGGGTTGAGTGTTCCAACCTCGCAGGCTAACAATCATCCATTTTTCATCATTTATCTTTGCATCTAATCATCTTTTTATGCATCCTATCCCCATTTGTCCAAGACCAGAGTATTAAAACTACTAATTTATCTTCTACAGGACAATCGGTCGAAGACCCCTAGATTAGATTATGTGTGTCTTTTTCATACTATCTAGACACACATAGACTTAATTAAAGGGTCAATTAACGTGTTTGCTATGTTTGGGAGAGAATTTTTGATGTATCCACTCCCCTTACACCTTTCAGTGATCATGGTTGATGAGAAATCACAATTCATTCTAGTCTAGTCTAGTCTACCTAGGAGGTGCTAGTGTGCCTAAGCTCTCCCCTTGCACTATGTGCGAGCCTAGGGACTAGTTGAAGCATCTAATATTTCTCTCCCTTAGTGGGACCTACATAGGATTTCATCACCTGGGGGACAATCCCAACCACGTGTTATCGGTGGGGTATATAAAGGGGGGAGAGCTAAAGTTGTACCCCAATCTAGTCATGTTGTGTCTAACAAAATGTTGAAGCTAGGGTGATACCTAGGTAAGATATGCAGGGTTGGTTTGAGTTTCTAGTACCTGGCTAGGGCTCTCATTCTATGCTTGTGATGGGCTGGTGTTCATGGTTGTGCCTCACGTACCTAACATATATCAAGGATGTACGAGACAACCTTGTTCAACCTAGATAAAGACTTGTGTGTTAGTTGTAGCTTGGTGTAGTGTAGGGGATGTGCACCGTACCCTGAAGTTACTCACCATGTAATCCCTTGGGTTGAGATAGAAATCCTTGTGGTGGACTATGATAGTCTCTGAGAGAGTGTGAAGGTGAGCCTATGGCATCTGTTGATGACCCTATCCCACTGAATCACTAGCTATTTTCCTTTGCAAGAAAGGGTGGTCCAAAGAACCACCTTGGTATCATGGAGTATTAACCTTGGGTTTTCTACCTAAGGTGGTGGGCCTACATCAATTTTGTAAACCCTTATCATTAATTCTAGGATTGTGATGCCTGGCATGTCTTCTTTTGTGTGATACCAATGCTTGTTGTCAGTATGAGTCTATCTAGCCATTTGATTTTTGTTTGTTATGTTTTCTATCCTTTTCCATAGTCTGTCCCTACCCTTAGTGGTGAGTTTTCTCCTCAGAGGGGTGAATTTGCATTGTGGATAGACAATTTTTCCCTATAAAGGGGTGATTATGCATCTCAAGTCTAGTCTAATCATCCTTTAGGTGAAATCATCCTTGTTAGGGGAAAATTTGCTTGTGGTTCCCTTAGTTAGGTGACCTTGCATCTTCCTATTCCCTAAATAGGTGATCCTTCCCAATCCATAGATGAGTCTGTGTCTGGTCTATGTCATTTGAGTTTGCCTGCTCTGTCAGAATAGGTGATCTTGCTGCCCACTTGGTCAATCTCGTGTCTAGTCTGTGTCATACCTGTCTACTTATTTTCTAAATAGGTGATCTTGCTGCCCACTTGGGCAATCCCATGTCTAGTCCATGCCATCCCCTTCTGCCTATTCCCTGAATAGGCAATCTTGCCATCCTCTTAGGTGAGTCTATGTCAGTCCATTCCATCCCTGTCTTCCTACTCATTGGAAACATGATATTGCCATACATTTAAGCGATTCCATGTTTCATCCATGTCATCCCCATCTTCCTATTCCCTTAATAAGCAATCCTATTATTCACAGAGGAAAACCTATGTCACGTATGCATCTCCCTTGTCTATACACCCCTTAGAATAGGTGAACCTATTTTCTGTAGGGGGATCTTGTGTCCATTTGTACCATCCCTATCCATACATATCCCTAGATAGGCAACTTTATGCCCTGTATAGGTGATTGCGTCATCCTGTGTCCATACTGAGTCCTTCCCTGATAGGCGATTCTGCTCTTTTCTTAGGCAATCCTATGTCTAATAAGGGTGATCCTATGTCCTATATAGGCGAATTTGATGGACACAGAGGAAAATCCATGGTCCTTTAGAGAGGAAAACTTGTCACTTGGAGGGGCGAGTTTGTCAAACACAGAGGTGACTAGGCTCTATTCTTGAGCGAATCCGCTTCCCATCCAAAATCAAGAGAGTTAATCTTTTGTGTCACAATTGGCCTACATTTTCCTTAGTCCAAAATCATAATTCAATCATTTTTCCTCAACATATTTATCTCCAAATGATCACTTTCATCTTATCAACTCTCATCAATCTCTCCAAACATCATCCCCTTTGAGCAAGGATACAACTGAGCCTATCCTTCATTCATCCAACAATCATCCTCATCATTTTAACTATATCCTTGACCTTAGGAATATTTCCTGTCACATCCCCCAATCCAATCCTAATCTGAGCTTCAATCAAATCTTAATTTTTGCTTCAATCCAATCCTAATCTAAGCTTAAATAAAACCCCAATCGAAGCTTAATATAAATCCTAATTTGAGTTTTAGTCCATCTACATCCAAGATCTTCTAATATTGAAAGAAATGTTATGACCCCTTCTTACACATTCTTCTAATCCATTCCATTTATCTTTTCATCCTCTTTTATTTTCTTCTAATCATCTATTCCTATATTTTTAATCCATATCCATTCTATCCAACATCATGAACCCTTATTCTCCATTAGCGCAAAAAAAAATAGTAGTCAAGGGGAATCCCAATTACATTGATGATGATAATGAAATTCTTGTTTATCAAGATGAGTATGATATAGATCCCCTTGATTCTATCATTATTAGCAAGCTTTCCCCAACCATCTTTTAAAATCCAATCACTCCTCCAAGCTATCCCATCATGCCTTCATCCACACCTACTAGCCATCCTTATGCTACCTTTGACAAGGGATATCCATTATCTTCCCCATCCACATATTCATCATATATGTCATCTACATATTTCTCTTATCCAAAATCCACATCCTCCTATCCCAATCCTCCATCCCAATATTCCTATCCCAATCCTCCATCCCAATATTCCTACCTTAATCCTCCATCCCAATATTCCTACATCAATCCTCCATCCACATCTTCTTATCTTAATCCACTATCCCAATATTCCTACCTCAATCCACCATCCTGATCTTCCCATCCTAATCCAACATCCACATCTTCTTATCTTAATCTATTGTCCCAATATTCCTACCTTAATCCACCATCCCAGTCTTCCCATCCTAATCCTACATCTCCATCCTCCTATCCTAATCCAACATCCACATCTTCCCACTTTAATCCACCGTCCCAATATTCCTATCTTAATTCCCCATCAACTTTCTCCAACATCAATCTACCATCCATATCCTCCAATGTCACTCCATCTTCCACTCCATCATGTCTTAATCCTCTACATACTCCCAGTCCTCAATCCAATCTCATTCCTCCATCTAATGCTAATCCACCAATCCATAATCCTAGTCCTCCACCCATTCATAATCCTTCATCTACTCCTACCATACCATATAAGACTACAATAAGTAAGTAGCTCATTCCAGATGTCATCCAAGGACTTATGACAAAGAAGACATCACCTAATCTACATCCTAATGTCATGGAGCCATGCCACCCCACTCTACCATATACAATCACTAGTGATGAGTCCCTTCTCCATCCCATTCCTATCATTACTATTACCACTCCTAACATCATCCAAACCATTGAAATCACCCAACCCACCAAATCCATTGAATCCCCATCTTCCACTCCTAGAACCGTTGAAACCATCGAAGACACCCAAATCCAATCCACTCCCCCTAGTCCTAGTATCACCAAAATCCACTCCCTTTAGCTTCATGAATCCTTCATCTTTTTGTCCCCCCTATTTGAGGATTCCATCCAACATTCCTCTTCCACCACACCACCTACACCCATTGAAACTTGCCAAGAGCTTGATCCAAAGCATACCAACACATCCCCTCATCCACATCAAGATCCTACCATCTCATCCACTCCACATCTAGATCCTACCATATCATCAACTCCATCTCAAGATCGTAGCTCCTCATCCACTCCATCCCATGATCCCCTTATAATTCAAGATCCAATCACTCCATCTCATGATCCCTTATCACCCACTCCCCTGAATCAAAATCCTACCATCCCATCATCTCCATCTCATGATCCTTCATTTCCACCTAACCCTACCATCCCAACACCACTTTTATATCACCTTGGTACCATTACATTCATACATGGTGGTTTCCTTGTAGAAGAAGAACTAAGCATATACACCACCCATCCTCCTCCACCTAATAGTGGACTCACATAATGCTTCCAAAATAATAAGCATCCCACCATAGACCAAATGCTCAAGACTATGAACTATCAAGGTAAAGGATTAGGACTTCATGAGCAAGGTATTTTAGAGCCCATCCATATCAAAGAGAATCCACGTACACAAGGTCTTGGATATATATCTCAAGACTCACAATCCAAAAATGTTGGTACAACCTCCATACATCCTAAGCAAGCCTTTTCCAATAGAATAATAGGCTCTTCCCATCACTCCACCAAACCATTTGTCGCCATACCCCTCCATCATATCATCTCAAGACAACCATCCATATTCCTCCTTCATCCTCCACATCTATTTTGGGTCCTTATGTCTCCCCAACCCCCATCACCCATCCTCAATCTACTGCATCTATTTTGGGTCCTTATGTCCCTCCATTCACCATCACAAATTCTCCATATAATAAGTCCACTTTAGGACCTTATATCCCAAAATCACCTCCTCCATCTCATCCTACTTATCCCTTCACCCATCGATCACATATCCCTATCACCCATCATGAAAATCCCACTTTCATATTCCCTAATCAAGATCAACAAAGGTGCATGACTATACCCCCTCCATCCATACACCATCTCCAAAATACTACATCCATCACTCCATTCATATTCCCTCCACATCATCCATCTCTTCACACCCATATCGTTGCTATTAAAAGCTCTTTGGATGCCAAAGTAAAAATGCATATATCCAAAAACCCACATGAATCCAAAGATCCCTATGTTCCCTCTAAATGAAATGGTGAAGAACAAAAAATCCAAAATACAAATCAAACCCATAGGCCACAAAGGCCGCCCAAAGAAAAAATCAAAACCATGTGGATCCCAAAGAAAAAAGATGTAGTGAATTCAAGTGAAAAATCCATAACAACATCCAAAGTTACTAATCCAAAAGCTAATCATACACATCCTCCATCTCTTAAATCTATTTTGGGTCCTTACGTCCCAAAATTCACTATCCCAACTCCTTCATTATCCCCACATTCTCCATCTATTAATCCTCCTATCATTCCACATCCCCTGCCATATGCATCGATGTTGGTCCTAAAAAAATTTCCCCATCACACATCCACCCCATCATTCCATCCATTATCCCACATATCTCTTCATTCAAATCCCTTTAATCCACTCCCTTGCATAATCCATCCATCCAAATATGTTTGGACCAACATCCAATAATAACTTTGCATATGGGATCTTATTATCTCATTTGGAATTGATGCTTGAGTCCTTTAACCATCCACTTATCCATATCCTTATCCTTATCCATGTCTATCTGCATACTCTCCAAAAAACCAAAAAATTAAAAAAAAAAAAGAGAAATAATTCATCCAATGGTAAAAACTTGGAAAACAAGCACCTTGGATAAGTACCATGATGAAAACCTAGCAAACAAACATCATGTGTAAATCCCCCATCCAGTTTACTTCCACACTTGGGGGAAACTTCATTCTCAATGCACCATCCTCCATCTCCTCCATCTAGCCTACCATTCCCATCATACCTATCATATTCTATTAATCCCAATCTCTCCATCCTCCTATTGATCTTGATAAAGATAGGGGAAAACACACACACACACACACACACACACACACACACATATATATACATGCTTTGGACACCTCTTGGAAGACATTCCCTTCAATCATAAACTATCATATTCCTTGTCCACCCATCATGCTACAATCCATCTACCTTCCTTATCCATGCATCCTATCTACATCCATCTCCTTCCCTCATCCACCCATCATATCCTCCTCCATTTATCTCCTTTCTCTTCCCATCCACTTGTCTTTTGTCCCTCCTGTTGCATCACAAATGTCATATCTATAGTGGAGGCATCTACTTCCTTTATGACATAGTCCTTGGAGACACCATTCATCCATCATGTCATCTCCTCCATCTCCATATGATTATCTCCACATCCTTATCTTCCCATCTGTCTATCTAAACAATCCCCTCCATCTCGACATCCTTATCTTCCCATCCATCTATCCAAAACATCTCCTCCATCTCCACATCCTTATCTTCCAATTCATCTATCCAAACAATCCCCTCCATCCCC
This sequence comes from Sequoia sempervirens, assembly GCA_007258455.2. NCBI lineage: Eukaryota > Viridiplantae > Streptophyta > Pinopsida > Cupressales > Cupressaceae > Sequoia > Sequoia sempervirens. Next base: position 1,037,727,548 of record VDFB02281492.1, read on the forward strand.
ATCCTTATCTCTGCATCCATCCATCCAAAAAATAAATTCCTTCTATCTTCCAAATCCTTACCTTCCCATCTATCCATCTAATAACCTTTTCCACATCCAAATCCTTGTCCTTCTATCCATCCATCGTAGCATCTTTCCATCCCTTTATCTCTATTTTCATTCCATCTCATAATTCCTTGTGATTGGTATCTGGCTATAGGCTCCCCCCTCATGCAACCTAATGCCATTTATCTCACTATCATCAATCTCACCTCTTTCACACATCTTGCCAATCTCCTCTCACTTTTCATCACTTATCTATCTATCATATCATCATCCCAATTCATATTTTGATGATTGGGATAACTATCCCATCCTTAAGCTTCGTGCAATCACCATCATCCTATCCACAAGGTTAGTCTTGTGTCATCATGTAGGTTCCACCTTTGTATCCACTTATCATGGTCATCTCATCATCCCTTATCCATTTTATATTGTTGGTATTTTTTTCGAACTACGTTACCCCTATACTTTCACGTAGGAAAGGTTGATCATTTGATCAGCCCTCGGGGAATTCATCTGTCATGTCTTTATCATCCATCGAGGTCTCCATTGTCATCTTTTTTCTTTTATCCATGGTCGTTCATCAATCTTTTATCGAACTATGAGGGCTCTACACTTTCATGTAGGCAAGGCTAATCTTGAGGTCCAATAAGTTTCGAGTATCCCGAGTCATGTCGGTCATTTAGTCTATCTTCCATCCTTGGTATTAGCAGGATGTATCCTTCCTCATATCAGATTGCATCAATCCCATCCACCTATTAGTCCTATGGAAAAGGATATTTCAAATTTGTTGTGATCTTTTGGTGATTTTGCATTTTTTTTTTATCATTTGAGCTTCCTATTATACCTCATTGGGGTCACCACGATCCATCATATCATGGTGTGATTTGACTGGTAGAACTAGGGGCATATCTTCATTTTCTGGGTGATCTTGTCTTCTTGGTTGTCCCACATAATACCCACCAAGATCCCTGTGATCCTGTGTTACGTTGGGGCATCCTTTGTGTTTGTGGTTTTCCAACATTGGCCCTACTAAAGCCCTCGTGACTTTGGGATGTTGGACTAACCTTTTGTTTGTTGTGTCAATCCCAAGCATGTGATATGAAGTCACCTTGGTTCCTCATACCCTGATGCATAGTATCTCATGCTATATCAAATTTAGTGCTCATTACATAGCAATATAATGCACAATAATTAAATTGCTTAATTTGATCACTCTCCTTTCACATCCCCCATCTCCTATCCTCTCATCTCTCATTTTACTCTATCAACATCGCCCCATCCCCTCACCCTCCATCTTTCTAATACATTCATCCTTCAGCACTCTCCTCATCTCTCTATCCTATCCATTTTCATCCCTCCACTTTCTTTATCCTCACCATTTCACCATCTCTTCAATCTTCTTAGGATAATATAGATTTGTTATTCTAAGCATCTTTTCCTCCATCGTCTTCATTAATTTTAGCAATCTCATATCTCAATCCAACCCTCATCCATTCAATCTAGCATAAATCATCTAATCACATCCTTGGTCTTGTTCCCAGCCTTTCTACGAGCCTTGATCCAATCACCATCATCATCATCATCATCATCAGGATGTATCCTTCCCTCATCAACAACACTTTCATAGTCATCATCATCAGGATGTAACCTTCCCTATCCTTTTTTGTTGTTTTGGCATGTATCCTTCCCTCATCAACAACACTTTCATCATCATCATTGGGATGTATCCTTCCTTATCATTTTTTGTTGTTTGGGATGTATCCTTCCCTCACCAACAACACTTTCATCATCATAATCATTGGGATGTATCCTTCCATCATCAACAATGCTACATCCATCATCAATCCATTTTGGCTTGTAGATTGACTAGGGAAACATTAAATTTATCCTTGAATCCATTTTTTCTTGCTTACTTCTCATCTTCTCCTTTCAATATCTCTTCCTCCTCCCATTCCATATTTTATCCATCATTTTGTATCACCTTCCCCATCTACTCTCATATATCATCTCATCCATTTCAAGAGCACATTTGTGTTCTCTTGAACTTGCATGTCTTATCGAAGGGGCATCCTCAATCCCTAATCTTCGTTCCCATCATCTTTCCTCCTAGTCACTGCTTTGAATGATTGGGGCATCTTCCACAATCTAGCCATCTTCTTCCAGTTTATATGTTTTAATATTCTTTCGCTACTTCATAACACCATCTCAAAGAGGGGCAAAATGTAGACACTGAAAAATTGACCAATTTAATTTGGTTAATTTACCCCCAATTCAACTAATGTCATATCCTTTATATTAATCAAATAATACCCTATTATTTAATTAATATTCATTGTCCCTTATCCTTTCACCCTAATTTATTTCTTCTATCATCTTTAAATCCTAGCCTAAAGTAAATAATTACAATAATTATTTACTCCCATTCCTTATCCCTTTCCCTCTAAAGAATTAAATAAATAATCTATTTATTTAATTCCCCTCATGTCACATCCTCCATAACCTTTTTCTAATCCAGATTAATTTGCACAATCCTAAATTAAGGATGTACACATTCCTAATCCTTGATTAGGGACATGTCACATCCTCCATAAAATGCAAGTGGATCATTAATCCTCAGTACCCACCTAATCATAATCCCTGACTTAAATAACCTAATAATTGATTTTTTCCTCTGTCCTCTCTGCCATGAACTACCCTCATTTGATCTTTGAGGGGAGTCTTCCCCTAAACCGTTGCCTCTTGGAGGAGTCTCACAGAAGTTGATATATCCCCATGTGTGTGTCACTCCTGAGTGGGAAGGTGATGGAATATAGGGTATGTGTTTGACATAGGGAGATACTCTCCATGTGGGATCTAGGACTTCTTGATGATAAGAAAACATATTGTTCCGCCTCTGGGTATGTGTAGGATCATCATGGAAAAAATAGGCCCTTAAGTGGCAAAAAATTTAGAAAAATCAGTGTTAGGCAACTTGACGTAAAAATTTGAATAAGTTATCTATATTATTTCAAAAATATGTAAGAATAGAATCTATAGAAAATTGAATGTAGTTTCTAAACTACTAGTTTTATTTAAAAATAAATAAAATCTATTTGGAGAAAATTTGAAATTTCAATGTAGTAGTACTTAAATTTCAGGGAAAAAATAAGAAGTAGGTGTCTGTCTGACCAACCTAACCATAATAGAATGATAATATTTTTTTATAAGATTTTATATATAAGTAGAGGACTTATGTCTGGATGTGATGCACATTTTTTTGTAATTTTTTCCAAGTAAATAATTAATTATGATTTTTTATTACAAATTTTAAAAATATAAAACTCATATGTCCGCCACCTTAACTTGGTCAAAACTTCATGAAATTTAATTTTTATTTTTTAATCCTATAGTATGTGAAGCATAGAATGTGACGATGTTTCAGATTCAAAAATGTGATACCGTTTGAAAGTTATAGATGTTTTTCAATCAGCCTATCGATCAAGACTTTAGTTGTAATTCTAATAGAAAATGAATAATAATTATTTATTAAATTCAAATTAAAGAATAATTTATATTGGTGGAAAGCTGAGAATCTCCTCTAAAACCCTTTTCATTTCATTAATTTTGGGTAAAAAAAAAAAGTTCTCAGCCACATACCCTACAAAGACCCATAATATTGCCACTTTTTGGCCCATCATGATCCTACACATACCCCTCTATCCTGGTTTTTGTCACCTCTTCCACATGATCCCTCACTATTTCTCTTTCAATCTTGTACCTATCCCTCAGCCTCATGATCAATCTCCTCTCCTGCTCCCATGCATTCTAATCCATCCTCATCTAATCCAATTTCACCTACAATCGAGACATCTTCTATATTATCGAATCCCTCTCACCCTCCAGGGCTTGTACCTGTGCCTTTGCTGCCTCTGCTCTCTCCAACATAGCTCTTGTGTATCCCAAAATATCATGTGATCCCGTCTGGTCTATGTAGCTCCATAATAAATTTATCCCATCCAATAAGGTAATAGACTAAAAATAAACAACCCTTGTACCTCCTATCATCATCCCTCCACTCATGGAAGCATTGTGCCAGGTACAGTCTCCATGTAATATCCTCCAATCTCAAGTTGTCCACTCTTTGTCACCATCCCTTTAACTCCCCCACTAGCTAGTAATGCAGTGTGAAACTGTACTTCATCCCCCACCTGTATGCTACTAGTAGTATCTCATCCCTGACTCCAGCCACCAAAATTTCTGACTAGGCCACACTGATGTGCTCCCACACCCACACTTGCAGTGGTATCACATGGGTGACACTCAACCCTCATATGTAACAGACAATGTGCATGTCTCTATAGAGTTGTACCAATATGCACACTCCCCATTCAAACTCCTCCTTTCTTCTCTAAATAATGTTTCTAACAACCTCAATAGTCTTGAGGTTGTAGAAGGAACCATTCTTGTCCAGCAATAGGATCCCACTGATCAATCCACAAAGGTACAATGGTAGGGCTAGTAAATGTAAACCTAAGCACACATCCAAATCTAAGTCTCTCCCCTGAACCGACAACTCCACTAGTCTGAAAATTCCCTATAGACTCTCCTCCATTGGTCAGGTATGGGCCTAGCTCACCAAGTGCCCTTGGATGGGTAACCTCAAAATACTCCATACATCCTCCAATGTCACTATCATCTCCCATGTTGGGAGATGGAAGGTCGATATCTTTGAACGCCATCTCTCCATCAATGTTGTCAAGAGTCCTTAGTGTGCTCGAATTTTGGGATACCCCAACATATGCATCAATCCTGCCTTTGCCAATGATTCATGGTCATGGGTGTTCATCGCCCCTCGTGTCGCCTCCAACACTATTAAGGGTCTCTCCTATGTCCTCAATGACTCAAAGTTTTGTATCCATACATAATTATTTGTCAAATTTTCATCATGTTTCATTTCTTCTCTTTCATTTTCATCCCTGCCCCAGGCTTGGTGAATTCTCCTTTGTATAAGGAAAATTCACCCTTTTCCCTTTCCCAGTGCATTTTCCTGTCCCGTTAATGCGCTCGCCTCTTTGTTGTCCTCCCACGAATTCGCCTATTTTCCTAGCGAATTCACCCCTTTCTTGTTTGGGCACAAATTTTCCCTTTTTACCCTCAGGGGAAAAGTTTTCTTTTCCCTTTCTCCCCGAGGGGTGATTTCATTTTTGCCCCTACATCTTTCCCTTCCTGAGTGGCAAAGTTGCACTCGCCCTTTTCCCCCAATGGATGGATTCGACTCAAACTGTTTCCCCTTTTGGTGAAATCACTTTCATCCTTTTTTTGATTTTGGAAAATTCACAGTCTCCCATCCCTAGTGCATCCATCCTACATTATGTGATCCCACCCTTTTGCTCAGAGAGGTGATTTCAAAATTGCCCCACTCCAAAGATTTTAGCTTTGTGTTATGCATTTATGCCCCTTTCTTCGGAGAGGCAATTTCAAAATCACTCTTCCCCAAGTGCTTCCCCCTCGCATTGTGTGACCTCACCCTATTCTTTTCCCATCCTCATGGACGGTTGAATTTTCCTTGTGGATGGGAAAATGCACCCATCCGTGGTGAACCCATGCCCTAGCTCTACCTGAATCCCAAATTAAATTATTCATAAAAATTAAAATCCAATCACAAAGTGGGATTTCAAATCCTGCCTGGCATGGTACTGCTCAGTAGTAGTAGTACTGGCGTAGCTCTTCACCTCAGTGGATGAGCTCATCATCCATGAATCCCTCATCACCAATACCACCAGCCATTCTCATCACTCTCTCTCTCTCTCTTGTCTAGTTAGCTGCCAAGTGTGCAAAAGATAAATAGTAATTTTTCAAATTTACTATTTATAATTTTCACTTTTTGCACCTAATTAGCCTTTTAAATTTTGGGTAATTTTTACCCTTTATTTAACCTTTTATTAATTCATTCACCCCTTTTCTTCTATGGGCTTCCATTTTCACCTCGTTTATATATTTTCCTCCATTCAGAATCCATTCTTCATGGTTTTTCTCGCTCTATTGCATGGTACCCTCCATTTCTCCATATTGAGAAGTCACTCGAGGCCCCTTTTTCTTCCTCATCTACCCTCTTGAGGGGGCATACCATGCCATTTTTCTCCATTCTTTCATCCTACCCACTTCCCTGTGACATTGGGATATTTTCCTTCATTTCTTATGATTAGACAACATGTACAACTTTCCCTGCACTCAATTTCCCCCATGACACTGGGGCATCATCTAACATTTTGTTCCCTCTATCAAGTCATCTATATTTTATTTTTCCTCAAAATGTTGTTATTCTACAAGTATTTTGAAGAGGGGAAAAATGTAGACATCTGAATCTGACCACCTCCATATGGTTAAATTCACTTATTTTATTCCTTTGTCCTACATCCTTCACCTGTATTAATTAAATAATTTATTATTTGATTAATATTACCCTACAGCCTAATGTCCCTAAGGTATTTTAATAAATCAATTAAATACCTTATCCCCTTTCTTCTCTAAATTAAATAAATACTCCAATTTATTTAATTTAGTCATTTTTCCTTTATGAATTTAAATCAATTTTTAAATTCATTCTTTCTCTCTCATTGTCACATCATAATCTCCCACTTTCCCTTAATTCCTCATTAGCCTACCTAATCCCATGTTTGCACAACCTTAATAACATGATTAGGCCAAGCTAATCTTCATGCCATTTATGGCATATCCCCAAGTCAACCTTCATTAAATGCTTTCTCCTTTTGGAGAACATAACCCCTTCCCTATGTGAATTTTTAATTCACATTTAATCCCTTAATGCATTTTAAGTAATTTTTAATTTCTCCTCTCACCCCAATGTGGATATTTAAGGAATTTTTAATTCCTCACATGTTCTATCACCTACATGTGGACAAGGACCTCTTTTATGAGGAGATGTCCAAATCCCAAGGTACTATGTAGTACCTCCACATCATCTCTTCCTTTCCATATCACCTCCCACATGTCAAGATGTGAGGGCTTGTGAGTTCACAACTCACCCTAGCCCTTGATCTTGTCCATCATGGCTTCATCCTATCCATCCATTTTTTAGAGGAACTTACCCTAAAAATGGTGGAATTTTTTCTCATTTGGATCTGACTAAAAATCCAACAAGTAATCCAAACACACTTAACACTCATCCAAGCATCCACGCATTCCACCATTGTGGCAACAACTTTTGCACTCACACCTTGCATCCATTCAACTACCCATTTGCACCATTGCATTCCCCATCATCTCAAGATCATTTAGAACTAGGTTTTATGCTACTTTTCCAACAAAGGAGCACACATTCAAGCAATCAAAGGTCCAACCAAATTCATCAACTCAAACAAGGTAAAAAGTTCCATTTTCTTGCATTTTGTTTGAGTTCATCTTAGGCCTAATCTTGAGTTTTTGTCTTGTGTTTTTGATCTTTTCATTAGTTTAGTTTTTGCAATTTAGGAGATCAAACTCATTCGCACAAAATAAATTCATTTAAAATTTATTATTTGTAAGCATGCAGTCCTTATTATAAGCTTCCTAAAAAGTATAATTTTAAATATATTTAATTTAATTTTTTTTGTTTTGAATGTAGGGTTTTCACTAAAAATCAAGCTCTATTATACACGTGTAAAAATAGTAGATTATCAAAATAAAATTCTAAAAAATATGTTATGGCTAGGTATTGATGTTGCTGATCTAATAAAAAAACAAAAGTGATTGAATATTGGACCAACCACTCTCGGGTATCTTCCAATAGAAGGGAAAATATGCAAATAAAAGGTGAAGATGATACAAAAATTTTACATTTAAATTTTTTTATAGATACAACACAAAGTGAACTTTTTGAAGCATTCAAGCAAGAATTTTCAGATGTGAAATTTTTTTAAAGGATATTTGAGAGACTATGACCAAGTTTTGTACATATAAATAAAGTACGTGAAACTTGTTGATGAAATAATGTTGAATTTCATCTACACCTATAGTAGTGTGTAAAAAATTAGAGGATTCAGATGAATTCAAAGTGTAGTGTGTAAAAAATATATGCAATGATTGTGGAAATTTAAAGAATCTTTTACTAGTTGACAATAATGATCATTCAATGCAAGTTATGTGGAAGAGATTTGAATATGAGAAATACTCAACAAAGTCAAGAGTTGAGGCCAAAAAAAATATTTTTAGATAGATTTTATGAATAAATTTTACAATATCATACATACACATATTCCACATTTCCATGGTCCTAGATGGAAAGCCAAGAAATTTCGTGACTCAAAAAATTGCTTTCCACTAGATTGTATTCTCTCTATTGTTGAGTTCTCAGAGAACTATAACATTATTTCTCAAACTAAGATTCAAAGTCAATATTATCATTCAGAACAATTTGCAATATTTGTACAAGTTTTTTATAGGCATGTTGAGTTACATGTGGATGGTGTACAAAGTAGAAAATATGAACGAATTATCATCAAATAGGTTTACTTTTATATCAGTGATGGTACAGGTCATGATAGAAACTATGTAGCCCATTGTTTTGTAATGTTTTTTGAAGACCTGATACGATGTCAAATAGATGCTTTACAATGATTTGGTCTAATGGATGTGCTAGTAAGTGTTGATTTTTTTAAAAATATTTATTTATTTATTTACTTAACTTGAAGACTTGAATTGTTTAGTTACTTATATGTTGTACACATATAGTTTATTTTTACTATTTTGGTTTTAAATGAATCTGTTTGTAACTTCAAAGGACAATTTAAGTCTATAAAATCTTTTAATTGGTTAAGCCAACAACATATTAGACGTGACAAATTTATTGTGGAATTTTTATGAGAGTGGAAATGGAAAAGGAGAGCATGATGGAGTAGGATCATGTGTGAAGTGCGCACTTCTCTAACATGAACAAGAACTACATGTAACACCATATGGACTAGAAATTTAAATTCTTAAGTTCTTAAATTATTAAACCTATTAGGAAAAATAAGGTGTCTCAATATATTGCATGTGTTGAGAATTGGAAGCTTACCATTATGCAATAGTGGTTTTGATATTTCCAATGTTGCATCTTCAATATTGAGTGTTGGATTTTTAGAAAAATCTAGTTGTGTTTTTTGAGATCGTCTTTTCCTTTCAAAACCTCTTAACTTGGCATTTCACCAACATGAAATTACTGGTAATGCCACACAAAATGCAAATGAAATTGTTAAATGGTGCAAAATTCATTTTACCGTTCATGACACAATATACAACACATGCTTTTTTTGGGAAGTTAAAGGTGCATAAATGAATTTGTTATTTGAATTTCAATGTGTACATGAATTGAATTTTCAATTTTATACACTTTTTAATTGGATGTTTGAAATTTACAAATATTGTTTGATTAACTCTTTATAATTGTCAAACAATTAGTGGTATTAGAATTTTGCATCAAATCATGACATCAAGACATAGCGAGCATTCTATAATTCAAGTGAGAGAAAAATCATGTTTTCATGATAATTGCATTGAGAACAATGAAAATACTCTATAATGTGAGAATATTAGAGATTGGTATGTTTCACAATGGGAAATAAAAATATTAGTAGCAATGCCTCTTTTTGAAGATAATGACATTGTAGATGTCTATGATCCTCTATATTCAGCTGATTACGAATGTGTATCAAATTTAGTTACAGAAAATTTTTAAATTTTTAAATTGAATTTTAACTTACAATTGATTTATATTCTACCTAAGTTGAGCATGGTTTACTACATGGTGTGTACAAGAGACATTTTTTCCATTCTTGTAGATCTTGACAATATAGAAGGTGTAGATTACTATGTACTAAGATGTATGCAACTAAAATGCAAATTGTTAAAATCAATGATAGATGGTGATGGAAAAGAGTATCCTACTGGATCAGTGGTTGTTGAAGATACATACTATCAACAAACAAAGATAGATACAAATGGTATTATATTTATTGATTATATTCTAGGTCAAAATGTTTTACATTATAGTCACTTAGTTATAGCAACAAGAATAAATCTTGAAACTTTACCAAAAAGAGGGTGTGCCAAACAATGGTGGAGGTTGACTATTGAAGATCATAAAAATATTTTAGAGATAATAAAAGATAGAGAGGATCCAGATTATATGTACTAAGAACTTTAAGCTATTTTTGTACATATATATTTTCTATGACAATATATACATGTAACATTTGGACCTAAATTTGAAAATATTTTTATTTTATGTTGAATTCAAATAATTTCATTCAATGTGGCGATCTAAATTTGGATTTTTTGTTGGATTAGATGGATATTTCCAGGCTTCGTCAAATTTAGATAGGTCGATATGTCATATTCTTATGTATATAATTAGATAGACATTGAATGAATTAGTAGCCCATGTAGCTTTCTTTTTTGTGATCTTATTTGCTTCTTTTTTGTGATTGTATTTTCCTATAAAGCTTTCTTAAGGTGTATATTCTATTTTCTTCTTTTTTGTGATCTTATTTGCCTATAAAGCTCTCTTAAGGTGTATCTTATTCCCTTGTAGTAATTTTATCTATGGAAGAAGTCATGTTTAAATTATTTCATAAAATGTTATTAAATCCAACAAAATTTGTAAATTTTAATTTTATTAGAAGTAAGTTTGTTTAGCACTAGAAAAACTAGGTACAATGGTAGTAGATTTTTTTAATGAATAATTCATGAACTTAAATAATTTCATCAATTTTATTGGATCCCACCAAATTTGGAATCAACTTAAGAAATAAATCTCTAAAATTTGGGAGTAAAATTATATTATTTTTTTTACATCTCAAGCCTATATTATTAGTAAATATAATTCATCCCAATAATTTCCCACCTCTATAAAATATCACAACAGTTAATAAAAATGTTACAAATTTCACATAGATAAGAATCTCTACTTAGGATCTACCTAAGATCATATCAAGTATGGATTTAACTAGAGACTAAAATGTTATGATGCCATTTAAATTTGTGTACATTTTACTCACAATGAACATGCTTACTATGATACCATATGCCTTATTGAAAATATGTGATAGGCTAGCTGACATTTTTATGTGGAAAATCCACCTCTAAACTACATTTGTCATAGGTAACTATTATTTTCCATGCCTCATATATGATTCAATTATGGCTTTACAAAATAGAAATCAACCTACTAGTAATAATAGAAATGAATCCTATTAGGCTCGTTGTAGATGTTAACTCATGGATCACTTTGGAAAAGTTATTTTCTTGTCCTAGATCAAGTGATATAAACCTTAAAAATATTTATGTCCTTTCAAGAGAAAGTGTATCAACCAATCAACACATTTTAAAGTTGGTAAATGTGAAACAATACATTTAGAACTAGACCATGGGAATAATATAGTCCCATGTAGTTTAGATCTTTGTTCAAAATCCATAAGGCACAGAAATAAATTTATGGCTTATGGGTTGAAGGGATGAGAAAATTAAGTGGTTTCATATTTGGGATAAGAAAAGTTGTGATGGGAAGTATTCGAGGAAAGAATAGCTATCCATCATCACATACTAAATTTATAAAATTTTAACTAGATTTTGTAGTTAATAATTCCCAGATAAACAAGTATGTTAAATGGTTCTCTTGACAAGTCTATAAGATTTTTTTGAATAAATTTATTTAACATTTTTTTGCAAGAAATGTACAAAATAGATTTTATGAAAAATACTTCTAGAGACATTTAAGAAAATGCAATTGGTTGGCTTTAAGAAAAAAACTACAAACATTGTCTATATTCTCTTTCCTATGCCAAATGAGAGATTTTGGATAAGTAATGGATTCTTGTCAAAATATAATAAAAATTGTTGTCACAATGATTCCAAAGAAATCGGTGAATGGAAGATGGAAATTGGTAGGAGCCTAGAGGGGTGAACAAATATGAGCCTTAAGGTGGAGAAGGAATATTTTTTGTGTCAATTGTTTGTTTTAGTTTCAAAACCTCCCCCAAGTGTGGAAACTATTCATATTTCTAGATAAGTCTCTAACATGAAAATGATATATTAATTGAATTTTATATGGTTTCATAAACATAAGTAGATTCCAACTGGGTTGTGAAAATTCACCTTCTCATTGATATGTTTGAAAAAAGTAAGGATTTGTTGTAGAGAAGGTTGTCATTATAGGTTTGATTGTTAAAAAAAAGTTGTAGTAGTTAAGAAGAAAGCTAGATGTAGTTTTTATGGAGGTTGATGGCACCTTCAAAATTTTCAAATTTGAAGTGCTTGTCTGGCTTTAGTGTGTTGACAAAGATTTGGTCAACAAACTGCTAAATATACCCCGTAGACCCTCTTTGTCAATTAAAATTTTGCAACTCGGAGGTCATCTTGCAAATCATTTCGGTAGGATATTTTTTGGTACATATGGTAACACACCTGCTTAGTTTCGGGCCCCATGGATGAGTTTCAATGGGTTTTTTAATTATTTTTTGATCACGATCAAGCTAAAATTGGTGTTTTGGAAAGTTTCAAATTTCGCAATTCTAAGGGAAACCCATTTCTCATTTTGGTCTAAAACCTCCCCAACTCCATTTTCATAAAAAATGGTAAGCATCTGATCCATTATTTTAATGTGCTTCAAGTGCAGTGAATGCCTCCAACATGCCAATTTACAAAGGAGGTACTAAATTTTGGATGGCTAGACAAGATCTAATTAAAAACCCATGTTTTAAATAATTAATTAGGATTGCTCATAAAAAATCATTGCTCCAAGTGTTCCCATTTGTGAACAGAAATTTTTCAGATCATTTGGCTAGGAAGAAAAAATGTTTTTTCCTCTTTGCAACTTCCAAATTCTGCAAGATTTAAAGCATTTTTAATGTTTTAAATGTTGGGGGGGTCTTTGAAATCATTTTTAATATGTTTCAAGATCAAATACAAGTCAAAATTTTATACCCAAAGCCTTTCCCTGCCAGCCAGCTAGAGCAAATGAGGGGGTTTTGAGAGGGGCGCGGGCTGGCAAGGAGGCCATTTTTTAGCATTTTTTGAGTCTGCCCAAAGCTTTTTTATGGATTAAATAAGTGTCCTATCCCTATTTGTATAGTTAGGGAAGGTTTTGAAGCATTCAAATTGAAGAAATTGGCTGATATATTGCTCTAAAATGCTTATAAATTGTTTTACACGCCCAGGGTATGTACAAGATCATGATGGGCCAAAAAGTGGTGATATGATGGGTATGTGTAGGGTATGTGGCTGGCGAATTTTTTACTTACCCAAAATTGATGAAATGAAAAGAGTTTTTAAAGGATATTTTCACCTTTCCACCAATATAAATTATGTTATACTTTGAATTTAATAATTAATTATTATTAATTTTCTATTTGGATTACAACTAAAGTCTTGATTGATAGGCTGATTGAAAAACATTTATTAATTTCAAACAGTATCACATTTTTTTAATCTGAAATATGCATCATATTCTATGTTACACATACTATAGGATTAAAAAAAAGAGTTGAATTTCATGAAGTTTTGACCAAGTTAAGGTGGACAAACATACAAGTTTTTATATTTTTAAAAATTTGTAATAAAAAATTCATAATTAATTATTTACTTGGAAAAAAATTACAAAAAAGTATGCATCACATTGGGACATGAGTCCTCTACTTATATCTAAAATATTATAAAAAAATATTATCATTTTAATGTTGTTAGGGTGGTGAGACAGATACCTACTTATTTTTCCCCTGAAATTTAAGTACTATTGTATTGAAATTTAAAAATTTCACCAAATACATTTAAAAAAAAATAAACCTAGTAGTTTAGAAACTACATGCAATTTTCTACAAATTCTATTCTTACATATTTTTGAAATAATATAGATAACTTATTCAAATTTTTATGTCAAGTTTCCTAACTCTAATTTTTCTGAATTTTCATCGCCACTTAAGGGGATATTTTTTCCATGATGATCCTGCACATACCCCACCAACTGCAACAAAAATGACTTGCACAATTGCAAATTGATTTGCAACAGTTTATCATGCCTTGGGAATGATTTAAATGTTATTTGAAACATTTTCAAAATGTTATTCACCATAAAAATGACACAACATTTGATTTCATGATCTGCAACAACTTTCATCATGCAAAGAGCACTCAAATGTAATTTTTTCCTTTTTGCATGGAGTAGGGTCTTATATTGGGTAAAGATTGTGGAATGCAAGCTTTTACTTTGTTTTAACTTGAAAGAATTTTTTCCCCTTGCTGAAAATAAAAAAAACATTCACATAGTTGGAGCCTGAAGAAAAATACACACTAATGGTGGCATTAGGAAAGGTATTTGACAAAATGTCAAATGAAATAGAGGTTCTCATGGTGAAGCATTTTCTTAGGAACATGTTTTAAAGTGTCAGATTTAAATACAGAGGAAATTGTGATATTCTATGGAATCTTCTCTTTTAAAATGCAAGATGAAAGCAAATTTTAATTGCCGGTGAAATGGGTTTTTACCTAGAAGTGAAATTGCAGTAGTAAGACTATTTTTATAGGTAGAGTAAAAATATGTATGGGATTTGCAAAGAGGACAAAAAATTCAGTTGGAAATAAGGAGGGAAAATGGAGAGTAAAGAAGAATTTTCAAAATGTCATTCCGTTGCAGGATCAAGGGAGCTGAAAATGCCATGTGTCAACTATGGATTAATTTTAGGGTTTTTCTATTCTCTTCTCTTTTCTCTAAAATGGGGAGTTGTTCTCATTTGCGGAGGTTCCAATTTATCCAGGTTGAGAAGATATTGTAATTTATGTACAAAGTTATCTCTAGGTAGGAGTTCTTTAAATTTCAAAGTTCCAATGGTGTAATCCATTTTAATAGAAAGAAAACTAGTTTACAGATTGTGATGAACAATGTCATATCTATAATGTCTCTAGAATATATGCATTATGTTTTCAATCAAAGTAATAAAAGATTATGATGGTTTTTGTTGCACATTTGTTGTAATAGGTGTTTAGATTGTTGGATCTTGTTCAAAGAAAGGGTTAAATGTGCTCTCAATTAAATACTAAATATATTGTATTGCATTCAGGATCTATAAGAATGTTGCAGATATGTCCAAAAGAGGCCTCATTATTGTAAGGCAAAAATGGCTTAATGGTCACTGGTTTTGTGTTTGGGCTATTACTATATGGGTATTTCAGTTTGACTCTGTTATGGACAAGGCACTGGTCTAATGTTTTCTTTTGTGCAAACCCTGGAAGGAATCACCATTTAAAATCTCAATGAATCTTTTCCATTTTCAAGTCTAATTTATTATTTTTTTGTATCTTCATGGAGATTAAAGAACATAGGGGTTATGATTGAGAATGATTCTCTTGTAACTTCTTTTTGTTTTTGAAGTGAAGATGTCTCTTAATTTATCTATTCTTAGTGTTGATTGAAGGTGCAAAGGGATTATGTCTAAATGTAATGAAATGTATAACATAATTTATATATATATTTGAGAACCATCCACATGTTCAAAATCTGCAATGTGTTGTTTAGTGCAAGTTACATTAAATGCTTAGATCTTTGAATAGGAACACCCTCCTGATTTTTGCGGATATCAAAGTTTAGAAGGATAATTCTAGCAATGTTCATTGGCCTTTCTTGTCCCTGATGTGTTGATAGTGCAACACCTTTGTCTTAACCTCTTGATCCCTTGGTTTAGGCATTGTGTTTTTTTCTTAGGATTGGGAGTTGCAAGAAAAAAACACTTACAGTTTGGCAACTCCACTAGGGAACATCAAAAGAGTATCTATTTGCATAGAGTCAAGAATTTGGTGAATCTAAACATCTGGTTCAAATATTGAAATTTTTTTAAACCTGGAAGTGGTTTTTTTGGAGAAATTTAAGATAATTTATGTGTGACTTTGTTGTTGGAGAAAACCAAGAATAAAATTCATCTTTGAAGGAGTTTCATATTGCTTTGAAGTTCAGTCCTCTGTGAATAGAGGTGGTGACTCTATCAAAAGAACATGATGAAGATGTGAAAAAAAAATTAGATCTACAAATATTTCTAGTCAGGAAGAAGAATTTGTAGCAGCTGCAACATAACCAGGTATTTTCCATATTTTGGTTTTCAAGAAGCATAAATTTGTACATGAAGACACTATTTGAAAGTCTTGAAAAAATTTGGTTCCCTATTGAGTGAAACTAAGTACTAAGAAAGGGAATGGTAATGATTTTCTTAGATACTTCTGAGTTATATAATTTTCAGCCTATGCATTATGTTGAAGAAGTATGCTTGTTCTTGAAATATGCCCCCTAAATAGATCTTAGGTGTAGATGCATTTGAGTTATGAATTGTAATATTTTAAGGTCATGATGGAAGCAAGAAATAGGTCAGTGAATGATCAATTGTAGAGTTGATGTTTGAAGTTGTACAAGGTGTAATAAAATGTATCATCCACCTATGCATCCCTATGGGGTGTTATATGGGAACATGCAAAATGTGCAGCCCTTGTCATGTCATCAAAGAAATTTCTCTGTTGAAAGATATAGAGCCATGAATTTTAGTGGTATTTTGGGTTTTTTGAATGTTATTTATAATAAAGTTAGGGAAGACTTGCCAAAGTTCAAAGGCAAAAGATCAGAATTAGCATCTCAACATCTACAAAAGTTTTCTAATTTGATGGGAGATTATGAGATAAGTTATGAAGATGTTGTCATGAAGTTCTTTGTTCAATCTCTAAAGGAAGATGCTAGAGATTAGTTTTCATATTTTCCAGTGTCTATCTCTTCATGGAATGAGTTCATGACAACATTCATAGAATAGTTTTGAGAAAGAATTAATCCAAATTCAGTGAGACAAAAACTTATCAACATCTAGAAACAAGAAGATGAGTTAGTCCCATCTTTCAATCTCAGATTTTCAAAAAAAATTAGGTGTCATTCCTAAAAGTATGAGACAAAATGATTCAGTGTGTTTGGTTGTATACATGGGTGCATTTGATGAATAAATTAGCTATATATTAAAAGGTAAAGATCCTACAACATTACCTCATGCATATTGAATTGCAATGGATATTGAAAATAAATCAAAATATTCAATGATGAAAGGATACATAGCTACAAGTGTTGGTTATCCTAGCACACCTCATGCAAATAGAATTCATGGATTAGACAATAGAAATGATTGTCAAGATGATAGTGCTTCTACTATTATAATTATTCTATCATTACATGATACAAATCACAATGAAATCCAAGTTGAACAACAACAAAATTTGAGCAATGTTGATTAGATGTCTTTTTGGTCAAGAGTTGTCTAACATAAAGAGGCACAAAGGATAATCATTATATGATTTGTTCTCAAGGTTTTTGGATGCCTTGTTGGAGGTCCCCAAAAATTTTAGACCCGAGGATTCAATGTACACTGATCTATTTTGTGAAATCTATGAGTCGGGGTTGAGTACCTTACCAAAAGAGTTGAAGCCTCATAGTTTTGATCAAGTATTTGACTAGAAAAAGATTGTTGAAGGGTCCAAGTGTGATTATGAACAAAATATGATGTCTCAAAATGTTGATGGCAGCTATCCTATTGAGAAAAATTAGAAAACAATACAAACAAGTGAAAAAGGTATATTAAAAAATGAACATCCATTTTGTTGTATGGATGAAGATAGTGATTGTAATCATCCCACAAGAAGAATACATGCAGAGACACATACCAATAATGAAGATAAATATGCACATGCAAGTGTTACTGATTTCTCATCACAAATCAGTGGTCAAGATATTGAAGATTAAAATCTAAGAATTCACTCTGAAAACTCTAAGCATAGTTTATGTAGTGATGAATTTTCTTGTGATGAGGATCATGATGAGAGTGACGTTTCTAATTATTTTTCTAAGGATTTTGAATGCTCTTATGAGGATGATCTAGATGTATTTTCTTCACATGAAGGGTGCAATTATATAATGTTCTTGAAGTAACTTGTTCACAAATGAATGAACAAATCCCATTTGATAAATACCTGGAATGTAATTCAGGTTTTCCATCAATAGAACATGCTAGCTCTATGAATGATGACTAAGTTGAAGACAAGATTGTGTGTGTTTAGTGTCTTGATCTTAAGCACAATGCTAGAGATGATAAAGATGATGATGAATTTGTTTATGTCCCTACTACTCATGATTGTTTATATGAAGCAAAGATGTAAATGTCAGCTATACATGAAGAGGATGATGATGTACACGTTAATGAAAGAATGGGTTCATTATTGAATGATCAAGTTGTACATTATGACAAGCACATGGATCTTGAATTGACATTATTACCAATTGATAATATTGAAAGGCTTCTTGATTTATCTAACAATAAATTTTCATAATGTGTTGATATTGTAGAACTTTTTGATCTATGTGTAGCGCATCAAAAAGATGAAAGTAATGGTGGACCTTATGCTAGTGAATGTGATATTGAATATTGTTGTTTCTTTGCTGATGTTTCTTATCTTCACACTATGAATATGGACATGTTTTTTTTGAATGAGGAAAAAAATTATGTGAAGGAGAACAAAGATACTTTTTCAATTATTAATGGACAACATTCAGATTACGATGAATCTTCTACATTTGGGTCAGCACACCTATCAATTGATGATGCACATGAGTTTCTTTCTGCTGAACCTATTGGTTGTGAGTTGTTTGAGCCTTCTTTTGAAGCATTTTTCATTGAGCTGAATGACAATTTGAAAAATGAATTAGAATATGTTATTGAACCTAAGATGATTGTATTTACCTAGTTTTGAGATGTTGATGATGCATATGATCTTCGTTTCTATGACACCAAGGAGTTTTTTGATGTAGTTGAATCAAAATACATAGATGTGTGCTCATGTCATGATGCCCAATTCAAGGAGGCTCTTGAATATGCACTTTTTCTATCTGATGTACTTGGGGGTTGTTTTCATAGCGCACAACAAATTGTTTATGAAATTTTTCAATTTGATGTGCAAACTGAATATGATGTCAAATTTTATGATGTTAATGGTCAGATGGACTATGAATGTTTCAATTTCTTAGTTCAGTTGGGTGAGAATTTAGTGGAACATGAAAATAAGCCAGATAAGATAAAATGTCACAATGATTATGGACTTCAGTTAGTGTCTGATTACATATTGCAAATTGACAGAATTAGTGGTGACATTGGAAAGCACAGTGATATGGTAAGGAATGTCAAGATAGGGCTAGTTTGTGGGCAGTTCATGATAGTGTTTTCATAATTGGCCTACTGTAGAGATCAAATAATAGAGTGTTTTATAGAGGTAAGGATTGGTAGTTCATTTTTTGGGACCTAGGGCCACCAAATAAAGTTTGAAAAATGAGTTCTAATGCAACATAAACAAGTAGATTTAGAGCACCAATGGATTTGGCACTTGGTCTACTCCCCAAAGTTTTAGAATCTCACCATTCCTGCAAGAGGCATGCATCCTTGAACATGAGCCACTGATGGTGCCTTCAAAATTTTCAAATTTGAAGTGCTTGTGTGCTTTCAGTGCATCGACAAAGGTTTGGTTGGAAAATTGCTAAATATGCCCCGGGGGCCCTCTTTGTCAGTTGAAATCTTACAACTCCGAGGTCATCTTGTTAATCCCTTTGGTAGGATATTTTTTGGTATATATGGTAACACAACTACTCAATTTTGGGCCCCCTAGATGAATTTTGATGGGTGTTTTAATTGTTTTCTAATAACGATCGAGCTAAAATTGGTGTTTTAGAAAGTTTCAAATTTTGCAATTCTAAGGGAAACCCATTTCTCATTTTGGTCTAAAACCTTCCCATCTCCATTTTCATAAAAAATGGTGAGCATCTAATGCATTATTTTAATGTGTTTCAAGTGTGGTGAATGCCTCCAACAGGCTAGTTTACAAAGGAGGTACTAAATTTTGGATGGCTAGAAAAGATCTAATTTAAAACCATATTTTAAATAATTGATTAGGACCACTTGCAAAAAATATGGCTCCAGGTGTTCCCATTTGTGAGCAACAATTTTCATCACTTGGACAGCAAGAAAAATTATTTTTTCCTCTTTGCAACTTCTAAATTTTGCAAAAGATTTAAAGCATTTTAAATGTTTTAAATGTTAGGGGGGGTCTTTGAAATCATTTTTATATATTTCAAGATGAAATAAAAGTCAAAATTTTACACCCAAAGCGTTTCCCCACTAGTCCACTAGAGAAAATGAGGGGGTTTTGAGAGGTGTGTAGGCTGGTAGGGTGGCCATTTTTTAGCATTTTTGAGGCTGCCAAAAGCTTGTTTATGGGTTAAATAAGTGTCCTATCCCTATTTGAACACTTAAGGAAGGCTTTGGAGAATTCAAATTGAAGAAATTGGTTGATTTATTGCTCTAAAATGCTAAAAAATTGTTTATGTGTTCATTGTGATTTTCTACCCTAAAAGATGCAAAATACAAAGAAATGCAAAGGGGAAACACAAACAACACCACCTCAAGATAAGCCTAGTTTAACTTGAACAAAACAAAGATTAAAGCAAGAGATATACCTTGTCCAAGTGTTCCTTTTGGTTGGCCCTTCGATGAAGATCGGATGTGTGCTCCTTGATGGAAAATGAGGTAAAATTATATGCAAAATGCTCTAAATGGGATGATGAATGCAAAGATGGAGGTGGGTATTTGGATAAGTGTGTGAGATGAATGCAATGAAAGCTTGAGGATTCAAAAATGGAGGATGAGATTGAATGAAAAATGTAGAGTGCTTGAGAGTTGCTAGTGCTTGAAATGTGAATGTGATGAAATGAAAAATGAGACCAAATCCTCTATTTTAAGGGAAAGATCTCTAGAGATTTGAATAGCTAGGATTTATCCAACATGGGCAAGATGGAGGGTTGTGGTGAGTTGAGGACTCACAAACCCTCACATCTTGCCATGTGGAAAGGGAGATGGTAAAAGGACATGTGAGGTGGAGATAGGAAATGTGAGGTGAAGGTACTTGCAAGTACCTTGGGATTAGGAGAAGATTCCTCAAAAAAAAAGTTCTTGTCCCCATGTGGAAGGATGGTGACAAGTGAGGAATTTTAGAATTCCTCACTAATCATCATGGGGAAGAGAGAAGTGGTTGGGTAAATAAATGTGAATTTTAAATTCATATGATTGGAAGTACCTTGAGGATAAGACAAGGTCCTCATAAAGGAAGTCCTTGTCCCATGTGAGTGATGTGACTTATGAGAGGATTTAGAATTCCCTAACAACCTTCATGGAGAAGAGGAGAGCATTGAATGAATAAATATGAATTTTTAATTCACATAAGGGAGAGGTCATGGCTTAAAAATGGAAAGCACTTATGAAAGGTTGACTTGGAGGACATACCAAAGATTGCAAGAGGATTAGATTAAAGTTGTGCAAACAAGTGATTAAGAAGATTAATGAAGGATTAAAGACAAGTGGCCAAATATGGAGGATGTGACATTAATCCTGATTAAGGGTGTGCACATCCTAATTATAAGATTAGAAGAGGATTATGGAGGATGTGACAAGGAGAGAGAAAAAAGAGAATTTAATATTGATTTAAATTCATAAAGGTTAAATGAATAAATTAAATAAATTGATATATTTATTTAATTTAGAGAGGAAATGATGAAAGGTAAAGTATTTAATTGTTAAATTAAATACTTTAGAAACCTTAGAGGAAGGAGAAATATTAATTAAACAAGTCATTTAATTAATATTGATGAAATAGACGAATAAAGGAGATGGATTTGACCATATTATGTGAGTGGTCAAATTTGGATGTCTACATTTTCCCCCTATTTGAAATATTGTTACAATAACAGTGTTTCGAAGAAAAATAAAATGCAGATGACTCTATAGAGGAAGGGACTAGAAAATGATGCCTTAGCATGGGAGAAGTTGTGTGAGCTACCCAAATGGTGGGAAATGCAAGGAGATGCCTCAGTCTCACAAGAAAGTGACTATGATGAAGGAATGGAGGAAAATGGTAGGGTATGCCCCCTTGAGAGGGTGGTTGGGGAAGAAAAAGGGGCCTTGGGCGGCTTATCGATATGAGGAAATAGAGGGTACCATTGGATAAAGCTCAAAAAACCATGAAGATTGGCTTTTAAATAGAGTCAAATAGAGACACAGTGTGCAAATGGCTTCCTCAAGAAGTTAGAGGTTCAGTTGAATTAAAAATAGGCTAAATAAGTGGTAAAAATACCCTTAACTTAAAAAAGTTAGAAAAATGAGGGAAATATTATATATAGTAATTTTAGAAATTACTATTCCTCATTTGCACACTTGGTAGTTGAGTGAGAGAGAGAGGAGAGGAGAAGGAGACGGGGATGTAGATGTTCATGATATTTCCCCATTGGCCATGGTACCACCTGTACTATTGAGAGGGGCCATGGTGAGACTATGGATTGTCGAGCAAAGACTAAGGGATGCAGAGGCTGCAAGGTGTAGAATAGAGGCCGAGGTGAGCATGCTACAAATAGAGGTGGCTAGGGTGTGAGCAGAGGGGTAGAGGGACTATGGGATCTTATCAGACAAGGCATCATGACACATGGAGATACACGTAGAGAGGGATGGCCTGCAGGCCGAGGTGAGCCAACTACAAGCATAGGTGACTCAACTAGAGGGAGAGGTGTCCAAAGAGCATGAGGAGGGGGTGGCGGTGAGATGGGAGTGAGATAGGCTAGAGGTAGTGGTGACTATATTATAGGAGAGGATGCAATGAGATCCCAGAGGAGTTACAGACCAGGTATCAACAGAGACATTGGCGGAGGTAGAGAAGGACCTAGATGATTTGAGGAGATAGGTGGAGGGGCTACTAAGAGATAAGACTGAGTTGAGATGGGAGCGAGACAAACTTCACGACAAATTTGACATAGTAGATTAGATAGTGGGGGAAATGGGGTTGATGCAAGAGAGAAAGGAGGCTATAAGGGCCTAGTTACAAACCTTGTAGACAAAGAGCGATGTAGCACATACACAGGTGAGAGGGACATGGTAGCGGAAAGGGCACAAGTTGTGGAGAGAGAGATGTAGCATTGACATAGGCACATGTAGCATAAGGCAAGGGTGGCGAGATAGGGGAAGAGGTGTAGAGTTGTAGGCACAAGTATAGGCTATACGAGATGAGAGGGAAAGGGCTATAGAGCAGGTCTCACGGATGGGAGCAGAGATTAGCCAGCTTTGGTTATCATAGGATGCATGGGCATAGGAGAGGAGATCCATATGTGGATTTTAGGATAGGTATAGGGTGGAGTGGGATTTAGATAGGTATCAAGTTGCATAGTGGGATAAGTACATGAGAGAGGCCAACTACTATATGGTGGCCTACTTTATAGCAATGCCAAATCAGACACAACAGGTACCTACCTATTTCCAGGTGAGGCAATAGATGCCAACACCATCCCAATTAGTAGGGACACATACCAGTGGATACAGTAGCTATAGAGAGACCCCTCCACATAGAGGGGGAGTGCCAGACTCACCACAGAGGTCAAATGTGGGCAGCTCATAATAAATAGGATAGAGGATGGGTAATAGGATACCAATTTTTGATAGGCGTAAGATGGGCGTATAGTACAAAGCACTAGAGATCGGAGTTGATTCAAAGCATTGTACTTGTACTTTATTTGATGATTACAGATGTATATGATGGACATGTATTTTGATTATACGATGGACATTATTATGGACCATGGGATGGATATTGTATTTTTATTTTTATATGATATACGAGAGCCCTTATTGAAAGTGTGTTATGTGTATATGATGGATGATTTAATCTATTCATAGGTGTATGTTTATGATTTTATTATGGATGATCATGATGATGTGATGTATGTATATGTGTATGATGATGTATGTTTATGCTTATATGGATTATATGGATAGTATTTATGATGTCTAACATTTATGATGTAGGATGTGATGCATGATTTATGACCTTATATGCTATGAATATGGATCTAACAATTTGTGATGTAGGTGGCAATGTATGTATTGTGTTAATGATATAGACTAATATGGAAATGAATGGACAATAAAATGAAATATAATTAATCTAAACAACTTAAAATATTTATGAAATGATAATGCACATGAGATGAAATATAATAAACCTATAATGTGACATGAGATAAATGAAATGCTATGTGGGCATAGGTGGTAGGTTGACTTTATTTCCTATCATGCTTGCTTTACCTTATACAAAATAAAGGTGTGTGATATGTGAGTGTGATGACCTAACGTGAAATGAAATGCAACATGAACATAAGTGTAAATAAGGACTTGCATAGTACTGAGGGAAAATTATAAGCATATTGTGGTTTTAATGGCAAGTACTTTCTCTATAATCATTACAAAATTAAGGGACGATGGGTGTGAAACTGCACCTGTCAAGAATCGTAGGTATTCTGATAAGAATGGGAGATGGAAGGTGAATGTTTGCACAACCAAAATCATAGGTCATAGGTCAAGTATTGATGCAATGCAACAAAATTGATCATCAAATGCAATCTTAATGCAATTTTCCATTGTTGGAGCACTAGTTTTTGCTATAGCATAAGACACCAGGTGCTAGGGTATGTAAACCAAGGCAGATTAGTGTCTAATGCATAAAACAAACACAACAAAAAAGAAGTCTATCCCAACACCCCAAAGTCATGAAGACCTTGGCTGGGCTAGGAATTGGGGTAAATACAAGTAAAAAAGGATGCCCAACATAACACAAGACCTCAAGTATCTTGGTGGGTACTACGTGGGACAACCAAGAAGACAATAATAAAGAAAAAATATCAAGATATGTCCCTATGTTAACTGGTCAAAACACACCATAATATGATAGATCATGGTGATCTTGACAAGTTATGATAAGGAACTCAAATGATAAACAAAATACAAAAGTATCAAAAGATCACAATCAATTTCAAACGTTCTTTTCCATAGGATCCAGATGATGGATGGGTTTGATGAGGTATGTTAGGAAGGATACATCTTGTTGAGACCAAAAATGGATACTAAACTGAAAGATCGAAATGATGCAAGAATTTCCAAAACCGATTGAATATCATGATACAAGTGGATCTTATTTGTGAAGAACCAACAAGATAATGACATACTTGACGACACAAAAAAATACACGAGACACAATACACAAGACTGACACAACCTAAAGACCTAGGGGCTCGGGGGATGATCAAAGATTAGCCTTGCTTATATGAAAGTGCAATGCCCTCGTAGTTCATGAAAAGACCATGGATAAAAGTAGAAAGAGGACAATGGAGATGAGCAATGGAAAACAATGACCAAACTAAAGAAAAAAAAACCCTCGAGGGTGGATCAAATGATCGACCTTGCCTACATGAAAGCATAGGGGCAATGTAGTTCGAAAAAGGACAAAAAGACCAACATGATAGAATGAGATCTAAATGGAGACTGACATGATGACAAAGACTAACATGATGACCAATGATTTGCGAGAGTGGCATAGCTTCCACCCACTTGGTGAAGTACTTATTTACGGTGATGATAAAGGTATGGCCATTAGAGGATGGGGGATATATCTTGTCAATCAAGTTGAAACTCCACTGAGAAAAGGGCCATGGTGCTATGAGAGGTTGGAGATCCTGTGTAGGAACATGTATCAAATTCACATGCTATTGACAAGGTAGGCACTTCTTTACAAAATCACAAGAATCATGTTCCAATGTAGGCCAGTAGAATCCTGCTCTGAGAATTTTCTTAGCTAGGGCCATACTATTTGAATGGGCCATAATATGATGAAATGATGACCAATGATATGGGTGGAAGCTATGCCACTCTCGCAAATCATTGGTATGGCATGATGGCCAATGATTTGCGAGAGTGGCATAGCTTCCACCCACTTGGTGAAGTACTTATTTGCGGTGATGATAAAGGTATGGCCATTAGAGGATGGGGGATATATCTTGTCAATAATTTGATGACATGATGACCAATGATATGGGTGGAAGCTATGCCACTCTCGCAAATCATTGGTATGGCATGATGGCCAATGATTTGCGAGAGTGGCATAGCTTCCACCCACTTGGTGAAGTACTTATTTGCGGTGATGATAAAGGTATGGCCATTAGAGGATGGGGGATATATCTTGTCAATAATTTGAATGGGCCATAATATGATGACATGATAACCAATGATTTGCGAGAGTGGCATAGCTTCCACCCACTTGGTGAAGTACTTATTTGCGGTGATGATAAAGGTATGGCCATTAGAGGATGGGGGATATATCTTGTCAATCAAGTTGAAACTCCACTGAGAAAAGGGCCATGGTGCTATGAGAGGTTGGAGATCCTGTGCAAGAGCATGTATCAAATTCACATGCTATTGACAAGGTAGGCACTTCTTTACAAAATCACAAGAATCATGTTCCAATGTAGGCCAGTAGTATCCTGCTCTGAGAATTTTCTTAGCTAGGGCCATACTATTTGAATGGGCCCCACAAACACCACTATGTACTTTCATTAATGCAATGTGGGCTTCAGTCTCGTTTAGACACCTAAGGAGGGTTCCATCATACCCATGACAATAAAGTGTATCACCCACAATGATATAAAGGAGATGTACATTGTATGAATGATTTTATTTTATTGCGTGTCATATCAGGAGGTAAGATATTGTTGTGAAGGTGGGTGTAGATATCATGGTACCACGGTGACATAGGACCTACAATGTCACACACCATCTCACTTTTAGGGATATCATAGGATGGGATTAAGAGTTGTTCAACAAGGAACTCACAATCTATTCGATCCTTAGGCATGTCAATTAAGGAACCAATGGTAGCCATCTCATCCACTACTTTGTTTTGCACTCTTGGAATCTGATCAAACAAGATGAAGGTGAAATACTTTTTGAAGTTGTCTACCATGCATTTATAAGGTAACAACTTATCATATTTTGTTAGAAACTCATTGTTGACCTATTTGATGATTAATTGGGAATCACCAAAGACTCTCAAGTGAGTGATATGCGATTGAATTGTGATTTAGAGACCAGTAAGAAGAGATTCATATTCAGCTATGTTGTTTGTGCATGAGAAAGCCAACCTAAATGAATTTGGTATATAATCACACTGGGGGTAACAAGCAAGATTCCTACTCCCAATCCATTGTGTGTGCATGACCCATCAAAATAAAGTGTCCATGTGGCTACATTTGTTACTATAAAGACTTCTTCATCGGGAAATTTTGTTACGAGAGGATAGGCATCTACCGGGGGAGCATCTTCTAGCTGATCAAGTATCACTTGTCCTTTAATAGCTTTTCGGTCCACATATTCTATATCAAACTTGCTTAACAACATGACCCACTTAGCCATGTGACCAGTGAGAGTTGCTTTGTATAACAAATATTTAAGTGGATTGACTTTGTAGATGAGCTTCATTGGGTGACTGAGCATGTAATGTCAAAGTTTTTGTGAGCTTAAAACCACAACTAGGCAAGATTTTTCCATTGGGGAATAATTGAGCTCATAACCCACTAGGGTACGACTAATGTAGTAGATTGCTCTTTCCTTTGATGATTCATCGTGTTCTGCCAGCAATGCCCCTAGTGCCACTAAAGTAGTAGAAATATATAGTAGGAGTGGTTTACCTGGAATTGGTGGCATAAGGATGGGTGGGTGAGCCAAATATTCTTTGATCTTATCAAAGTTGAGTTGAAACTATTGATTCCATTTAAAGGAAGTATCCTTCTTCAGGAGATGAGTGAATGAATTACATTTGTTGACTAATTGAGCTATGAAACATTGCATGGATTGTAGCTTACCCTGAAGGCTCCTTAACTATTTGAGATTACGTGGTGGAGGAATATCCATGATTTCCTTGACTTTCATTGGATCAACCTCTATGCCTCTTTTGGAGACAATGAAACCCATTAGTTTTCCTGATGTGACTCCAAAGGCACACTTCTTTGGATTTAGACATAGCTTATAATTTTCTAGACACTCAAAGATCTTACGGATTGTTGGGCGCTCTTCCCTTGTTCTTGATTTCCTTAACAAATCATCAACATAATCTTCCATTATGATTTGAATGAGATCATGGAAGATGACAGTTGTGGCTCGTTAGTAGGTTGCACCTGCATTTTTAAGTCCAAAGGACATAAAATTATAACAGAAGGTGCCCCATGGTGTGGTGAAAGTTGTTTTATGTTGGTCTTTAGGTGCAATTTTGATATGATTATACCTAGAGAAGCCATCCATGAGGGAAAGCATCTCGTGCCCTGCTGTTAAGTCTACTAACATGCCGATGTTCAAAAAAGGGAAATCATCTTTGGTAAAAGCTTTATTGAGGTCTTGAAAATCTATGCAAATCTTGATATCCTTGTTTGGTTTGGTGACTAGCACTATGTTGGAGATCCAATCAGAATAGTTCATGGGTCTGATGAATCCAGCTTCTAATAGCTTCTCCAACTCTTTCTTGACTAGTAGAGCCACTTGGGGGTGCATTTTTTGAAGCTTTTGCTTGATGGGTTTGGCATCAGGATGTACGTCTAGATGATGTACTACTAAAGTAGGATCGAGACCTGGCATGTTTGAGTATGTTCATTCAAAATTGATGATTCCTTCTTTGAGAAGCTTGGTGATGGTAGAATATTCATCCTTTGATAGTGCTTTGGCTACATATGTGATTTTGGGATCCTCTTCAGTTCCCAAATTTATTACTTGTGTTTCCTCAATTAGGATGGATGATTGTCTAGATAGCTGAGTTCCTACAAGGGGAAGATGAACGTCCCCATCTTCTAATGCCTCATCAAGTTTTTTTCTATCAGATACACCCTTTGTTTTTACTTCTTCCAATTCAAGAAGCACCTCAGGGAGGTTTTTTCTAGGTGACCCTTTTTTTATTTTGCTTCTTTTTACTTTTGTGATTAGGGAATGCATCTTCCCCCAATCCCATAAGATGTACATATTGGTCCACTAAGGGCAAGGTGTCAATAGGTGTGCTACCATGTAGGTCTATGAGTTTAGGATGTTTAAGGGATAGGATAATGGTGCAAATGGATAAGCATTTGAATATGGAAGAAAGGTCAGTGTGATCTACATCATTGTACATGCGTTTGATGGATTCCTCCTCTGGTATGTCTTCAAGGAGATTGTTGTCCACATTAATGTTGTTAGAGGAACTAGGTGATGCCATTGGACCCTTTTGCTTGGCGTCATAGCCCACCCCCAAGTTTCTTGGTCAAACAAAGGTGTCTATTAGTTGTTCTCATCCTTGTTCCTCTACACCAAGGTCTCCCCCTTGATAATTTTGTTTCTCTGCAAAATTAGAAGGCCAAGGATAGACCTCTTGGAAATATTATTTCAAAGGGGGAGAGGGTTCAAGTTCCTCATGATATACCCACTGGCTGATTCCATCTTTTGGTGTGTCTTGCCTTAACCTAGGAGAGCGAAAGGTGTTGGAACCCACATTTTTGGAACTTAAAGTGACAATCTTCTCTTCCTCCTTTGGTACTGACTGAGAAGATTGGTCGTATGTATGTGGTGAGGGTGGCATAGTGTGCAGTTGTGCACATTTCACATTCAGCACATCCCTTGTCAATGATTTGGACTTTGGTAAGGGTGGAATCAGGTGCAGAAGAATGGAGTGGATGATGTGGTGGCTAGTGTATTGGTAGATGAGTGGGATGATGAATATGCAGTGGTCCCATTTCCACTCTAGGACAATAATGAGAGTGGGGGAAAGAGGCTTCTAATTCACGACAATATTCAAATCGTTGAGGATCCGTGTGTATGGTAACTTCTACCCCATTGAATGGGAATTTCAGACATTGATAGTATGTGGATGGAATGACTTGCATGGCATGGATCCATGGATGATCGAGGAGGAGGCTATAGGGGAGTTCCAGATCAAGGACATGACATGTAGTGTATTGCACAACTAGCCCAACCTAGATTGGAAGATAGATTGTCTCTACAGAATCACGCTCTGCATTATAATATGCCTTGATAGTGATGACATGATTGTTTAAGTCAGCATGGGTGTATTCCACCTATTTTATGAATTTCAATGTGAAAAGGTTTAGGGCAGAACCATTATCTACCAAGACCCTCTTTACTTTATGATGATTTACAAGGACCTCGAGATGGACGGGATAGTTATTGTTTGAGTCAATGCAGGGCATGTCATTTTGGCTATAACCTAGTTGATAGGTTGTTGAGAGATACCCTACCAATGCTTGAAATTGTGTAGGGTCTATGTCATTAGGCACTTGGGTGTCTTGTAAGGCCTTGTTTAGGATTTCTTAGTATACGGGAGAAGAATTAAGAAAATCTAGAATGGATATCTATGCCGAAGCCTTTCCTAGATGATAGAGAATGTTGTATTGAGAACTAATAGGAGGTGGTTGGGTAGATGTGGAGGCTCTAGGGAATGCGATACAGGTTCAATGGGTCATAACAACACATTGTGGGTCCTTTCCTTTTACGCATGTCATGGATACACATAGTTCTACTTGTTTGATGTGCATGACGATGCCTTGATAATTAAATGGCACAATTTTGTAACTTATGTTGTTGGTACTGTTATTCTGATCATTGTTGTTATTAGACCTAGGATTTGAGTTTGATGTGTTAGGACCTTGACTATGCTTAGGGAAATCATTTTGATATATCTGCAATTGAGCATTGAATGAGGGTGTCATTTTGGCATCTACATGTATGTCACCCCAATCTATAAGATCCTAGATGTATGTTTCTAAACCCTGACATTTGTTTATTGTATGCCCTTTAATCTAATGGAACTCGTAATACTCATTTTCTTTGTACCAAGCTGGTTTGGGCTTGGATTTGTCAATAGGCTTGGTCACAAGATATGTGATTAGGTAATTATCTTGAAGGAGCTTATGGAACACGACAATCAAGGGTTCTCCTAGTTGAGAGAATTGACATTTTGTATTCCCTTGGTTATTCTAATTAGATTGTTGGGTAGGACGAGGTTCTCCCTATGGAATTGATATGGCATGAGGATTTGATTGTTGAGGTGGGGGATATTGTGGCTTTTGTGAAGCATTAGCCAATTGGATGTGTTTGGTGTTAGTGACACCATCATTGACAACATTTTATTTTTTGTTCCAATAACGAGGCAGCTTATCCCCAAATGACTTCTCTTTATCAGAGTTATTTTTTTTACTAACCCTTTGGCGATAAGTGCCCTCTCAAGGATAGTACCTTTCTCCACTATTTTTGCAAAAGTTGTGACATAGTGAAGTCTAAAATTGTGGGCCATATTCAGGTGAGAGTTTTCTATGAATAGGGTGACCATGTCTTTTTCTCTTAGAGGGGATTTCATATGACTAGCTAAAGCTCGCCATCTTTGAAGATAGCTCACAAAGGTTTCTCCCTCACACTACTTTTATTTCAGGAGATCCAACATATTGATGTCGTTCTCTAGATGAAAGGAGAAGTGGGAGACAAACTCCTTTGAAAGTTGTGCAAAGGACTTGATAGATCCATTCTCGAGACCCATAAACCAATCAAGGGCTACCCCATGTAAACTCCTAGAAAAAATCTCATGAGGTAATTGTCATTATGCATGACTTCTTGGCAGTGGGCATAGAACTCCTGAAGGTGAGCTTTGGGGTCTTTTGTTCCCTTATACTTATCAAATTTCAGAATTTAAAAGTGCTTTGGAAAAGGAACCAATGAGATTGAAGGATCAAATGGATAGGGACAAATATCTTCAAATTTAAATGATTGCTTGCCTGTCCCTACTTGTAAGTCCTTTAATGAAGCTTTGACTTCTTCTAGATATTTATTGATAGGCATTGTGGGAGTTGGATTAGATGGTTTAGGCTGATTGTATGGAGGATATTGCTGATATGATGAGGACGATGCAAAAGAAACTTGATCATAGGCTGTTGTAGGTGTATATGAAGGAATTTGTTGGTATTGATTGGCATACATGGATTGTGGTTGCTGATTGATGTAAGGTGGATAAGAGGATGATGGATTTTTATAGTAAGAGGTGGAAGCTACTTTTTGATATGGTGGTTGTTGTTGATAATATGAAGTGGATGGAGCACCCTATTGATATTGTGTAGAAGCTTGGTAATACGATGATGTGGAAGCTCCTTGTTGGTATGGTGGCAGTTGTTGATAGTAGGATGTGGATGGAGCAACCTGTTGGTAAGGAAAATATTGTTGAGTGTAGTATGGATTGGATTGGTAATTATATGCAACACTGTGCTGTTGTGTGACATATGGAGGTGGCTGTGGATTAGACAATTGTTGGTAAGGGTTTTTGTGTAATTGTGAAGGATTAGTGTAAAGTGGTGGTTGGGTCTGTGGTGGATTTTGAGTAGACACATGTATATTTGGATTAGGATTGGATGTAGTAGCATAAGTGGTGTACGTGCGAGACAGATGGTAGAGATATTGTGTGAGAGGATTGCACCACGTGGAAATATGCATATGCTAGGGTGGCTACTAATAATGTGGGCAAGATGGAATGTGTTGTTGTGGGATTGGTGTAGAGGTGCCATGGGGTGGTTGTTGAGGCTGCAATGCAGTTTGCATCACTTGATGTGGAAGTTGTGTAGGAATTGTAGTGTGTTGTTGCGGAATCAAAATGTTTTGTTGTGGAATTGTAATGCTTTGTTGGGGTATTGTGACATTTTTTTGCAGAGGTTTTTGATGGGGTGGAGGTTGTTAATCAGGTGGTTGAGATGAGATAGTAGCAACATGTTGTGGTGGTGATTGCGAGGGAATAGTAGTGTGTTGTGGCGACACTTGCAACACAGTGGGGTGATGAGGATTAACAAGAGGCTACTGGAATGCATGAACGTTACCTTGAGGTGGTGGTGGTAGATTGCTAGTAGGTGTAGGCCTTGGAGGTGGCATTAATGCAAGGAAAGGAGTTCCCCCAGTGTTTATAGGTAGTTGACCAGGATATTGAGGCTAGAGTGGTGGAGCAGACGAAATTTTCTATGACATGCCATAGACATAGGGGTCATTAGGATCAGGTGGAGCCATAGAGGCTATGAAGGGGAGGTGAGGATAACTTATGACTTGATGTATCACAACATTTCTAAACTCAGGGTGATACCAATTGTCTATAGGTGCACCTTTGGGGACATATGGATTTCCTAGAATGCTTTGTGAAGTCTACAGGTCTTGATGTGCAGGAAGGGACTGGGTTCCAGTATATTGTGACATATTAAAGTTAAGGGGTCGTTTGAATCCTTTCATGATTAGAGTGGCAAGAATCTTATCCCCATGTTCGTTGAGGAGGCGATCCGTCATTTGAACATTAACAAGATTGCTAAGGTATTCATCAACTATAAATTCAAGTTGATTAGCCATGTTCTCATCTCTAGGTTGTGAGGTGTTTTGAATGTTAGTATTGGACTGTGATGAAACATTGTTATTGGGATCCTAAGGGATATTTGCACCATTGTTGGGATCTTGTGGGATATTCAGTTGGGAAACCTAGGCTTGTTCTACCATTTGTTTCTTGTCTTGCGATCAAGTCTAAATGGGCATGAAAGTGCAAGGCTACTATGTGAGCTAAGCTGAGGCTAGACTCTACGATGCAATACAGAAATGACCTAAATGATGATTGAAGGATTGATTAGATTGGATAATGGAATAGTTGATGGGATGATTGGATAGGGAATTGATTGGATTAGATTAATTGATGAAATGATTGATAAGATTGGATGATGGATGAGATAAGATGATGAAAGGGATTCTAAACCAAGTTTAGAAATCACCCTAGGTGACTTGAGGTGTTGATTGATCAAATAAAAGAATAAATAGATGATTGCGACAACGAATCCAACTTGACATGGAAGTGGATTGATTGGGACGAAAATGATGACTGACTCAGGATGGATGATGATCCTAAGTAGATGTTGAAAGATGATGATTGATTTTGGACACCTAGGTCAATTAAGATAATAACCTCAAATGAAGTTCAAGGGATTTGGATTAAGAAAATGATGATGGATATGCAACCTAGAGATGATTAAGGATGTAACTATATGACTCAGATGATAAATGGATGACCCTTGGAAAATGCAGATGGAAAAAAGTGAGGAATATGAGTGAACAAAAGGTGTAAATGGCTTGGAAAACAACAAGCTCAACAAAATAACTTTCTGGACAAAGATTAGACTTGCCTAATAGGTGCAGAATCATCCAACTAGGGTACATGATTTCCCATCTTGGGGGTAGGGTCACACAACTTGGGGGAAATGTTTCCCAACTAGGGTGCATAGTCGCCCAACTAGGAGGCAAGGTCACCCAACTTGGGCGCAAGGTCACCCAACTAGGGTGCAAGGTCACCCAACTAGGGTGCAACATCGCCCAACTAGGAGGCATGGTCACCCAACTAAGTGACAAGCTGACCTAACTAGGAGGCAAGGTCACCCAACTAGGGTGCAAGGTTGCCCAACTAGGAGAAAAGGTCACCTAACTAAGTGATAGGCTGGCCTAACTAGGAGGAAAGGTCACCCAACTAGGGTGCAAGGTCACCCAACTAAGTGATAGTCTCACCTAAATAGCTTTGAGACTCATCTAAATCCAAAAACTATCAAACAACTTCAATAAATAGGGTGAAAGACTCTTGGAATGGACCGACGATCTAACAAAATTTTCAAATAGACTCTTAGAATGGCAAACAGACTATCAGAATAGGAAAATAGACTTTGAGAATGGGGAAACAAACAAACAGAATGGGAAAATGAACTCACTGAATGAGGAAACAAACTCACTGAATGGAGAAATGGACAATCAGAATGGGAAAGGGACAAATGAAATAGGAAAAAAAACTCTTAGAACAAGGAAATGGACTCTCAGAAAGAGGAAACCGACTTTTGGAATAGGGAAATAGATCAACAGATTGACTAAATAGAAGGCGGAATTGGCTGTTTAGAGTGCAAAATCGCCCAACTATGGGGCATGATCGACTGTTTCTAGGGAATAGGAAAATATGATGACTCTGAGACTGAAAAGGAACTAAAACAATAGGCACAATTGCCCATGTATGAGGTAGAGTCACCCAAATCAGAGATAGAATCGCCCCTTTTGATGAAATAGGAAAATGTGATGGGTTGTTTGATTGACAAAGTGACTCAGAAAAAGAGAAAAATTGCCCCTTTACATGGCAGGGTTTCCCAACTCAGGGGAAGAATTTCCCCTCTAAGAGGTAGGCTCACCTAACTAGTGAAGGATGGGCAATTTTGACAAGAACATACTGGTAAAATGAGTCAGACAAAAGGCAGGGTCACCCCTATGGACAACAAGTTCACCCCTATTAGCAGCAAGTTTGTCCCTGTTAAATACAAACTTGCCCCAACCAAATACCTGGACTTAACTTGGATAAAAATTCCTATGGAAAAGGATAGAAAACACATCAAACAACAAGTAGAAGGAAAAGGTTGACTTGACTAAAAAGACATGCACTGGTTTCGCACAAAGAAGATAGTTCAAACAACACTATCCTAAAATTAGTAACAAGGGTATGGCCAACACAGTCCTCTATCTCGGCCGAACAAGTAAAACTAGGAGTCCTCGATATAGGCATGGTATGTGAGGTACAAACATGAACACCAACCCATCATAGGTGTGATTCAGAAGCTCCAGCGAGGTACTAGAAACTTGAACCAACTCTTCACATCTTATCTAGGTATCGCCCTAGCTTCGATGCTTTGCTAGACACAACATGACTAGATTCGAGTATAACTTTGGCTCTCCCCCCTTTATATACCCTAATGGTACACGTGGTTGGGATCATCCCTTGGGGTGATGAAATCCCCAGGTAGGTCTTGCTAAAAGAAAACTCTAAACATTTTTGGCTAGTCCCCAGGCTTGCACAAAGCGCAAGGGGAAAGCTTGAATGATCTAGTACCTCCTAGGTAACACAAAGGACTAAGTGGACTATTATTTCTCTTCACCCAAGATTTTCAAATGGTGCAAGGGGATTGAATACGTCAATAGTCCACTTTCAAGCATAGCACTCTATAGTATTGACTTCTTCTAATTAAATTATGTGCCTAACTAGTAAGAAAAAGACAAGCAAAAACTAAGGTCTTGGCCCATTCATCCTACAAAAAATATGTTAGTAGTCTAACCTCTGGCCTTGGACAAATGTAAAACAACTACACAAATTTTGGTAAAAATAAGAACATTCATCAACAAAATAGGTTAGGGAGTCAGTACTAAGAAAAATGACAAGAAACGAACTTTGGAAATAACCTTGTAAGTCACTATTTACCTCCAAATCACCTCTGTCTAGGGAAGAATCACCCCTATTGATAACATAATCACCCTTGTTAAGGTCAGAGTCACCCCTTTTAGTTGCAGGTTCATCCCTATTAGTGGCAAGATCTCTTATTCTAGGGCAGGGTCGCTTGTTTGTAGGAAGCAGGCTCACCCAACTTAGTAGCAGGGTCACCTTTTCAGAAATCAGGGAGTAGATTTGCCCCTGTTTCATAGATGAGTGATTCTGCAAGGAAAGAATTACCTCTATTGAGGACAGGGTTTCCTGTCTTAAGGGAAGGATCACCCCTGTCAGTTACAAAGTCACCACTGTGTAACCTGAACCTACAAAAATTCAAACAACAGAGCACAATAAAAGAGAAAACCCATTTGTGGGTCCCACTCGGTATGCCCAAAATGTGTACAACATTATTTCCTACCCTAAAAGATGCAAAATACAAAGAAATGCAAAAGGGAAACAAACACAACACCACCTCAAGATAAGCCTAGTTTATCTTGAACAAAACAAAGATTAAAACAAGAGATATACCTTGTCCAAGTGATCCTTTTGGTTGGCCCTTTGATGAAGATTGGATGTATGCTCCTTGATGGAAAATGAGGTAAAATTATATGCAAAATTCTCTAAATGGAATGATAAATGCAAAGATGGAGATGGGTATTTGGATAAGTGTGTGAGATGAATGCAATGAAAGTTTGAGGATTCACCAATGGAGGATGAGCTTGAATGCAAAATATAGAGTGCTTGAGAGTTGCTAGTGCTTGAATTGTGAATGTTATGAAATGAAAAATGAGACCAAATCCTCTATTTTAGACAAAATATCTCTAGAGATTTGAATGGCTAGGATTTAGCCAACATGGGAAAGATGGAGGGCTATGGTGAGTTGAGGACTAACAAGCCCTCACATCTTACCATGTGGGAAAGGAGGTGGAAAAAGGACATGTGAGGTGGAGAGAGGACATGTGAGGTGGAGGTACTTGCAAGTACCATGGTATTAGGGGAAGATTTCCTCAAAAAATAAGTTCTTGTCCCCATGTGGAAGGATGGTGACAAGTGAGGAATTTTAGAATTCCTCACTAATCATCATGGGGAAGAAATGTGAATTTTAAATTCACATGATTGGAAGTACCTTGAGGATAAGATAAGGTCCTCATAAAGGAAGTGCTTATCCCATGTGAGTGATGTAACTTATGAGAGTATTTAGAATTTCCCAACAACCTTCACGGGGAAGAGGGGAGCATTAAATGAATAAATGTGAATTTTTAATTCACATAGGGAAGAGGTCATGGCTTAAAA
The DNA here is from genome assembly GCA_007258455.2 of Sequoia sempervirens. NCBI lineage: Eukaryota > Viridiplantae > Streptophyta > Pinopsida > Cupressales > Cupressaceae > Sequoia > Sequoia sempervirens. Next base: position 1,037,765,141 of record VDFB02281492.1, read on the forward strand.
AAGGAAAGCACTTATGAAAGGTTGACTTGGAGGACATACCAAAGATGGTTAGAGGATTAGATTAAGGTTGTGCGAACAAGTTATTAAGAAGATTAATGAAGTATTAAAGACAAGTGGCCAAATATGGAGGATGTGACAAGGAGAGAGAAAAGAGGGAATTTAATATTGATTTAAATTCAAAAAGGTTAAATGACTAAATTAAATAAATTGATATATTTATTTAATTTAGAGAGGAAAGGATGAAAGGTAAAGTATTTAATTGTTAAATTAAATACTTTAGAAACCTTAGAGGAAGGAGAAATATTAATTAAATAATTCATTTAATTAATATTGATGAAATAGATGAATAAAGGAGATGGATTTGACCATATGGGAGTGGTCAAATTTGGATGTCTACATTTTTCCCCTCTTTGAAATATTGTTAGAATAACAGTGTTTCGAAGAAAAATAAAATGCAAATGACTCTATAGAGGAAGCGACTAGAAAATGATGCCCTAGCATGGGAGAAGTTGTGTGAGCTACCCAAATGGTGGGAAATGCAAGGAGATGCCCCAGTCTCACAAAAAAGTGACTATGACAGAGGAATGTAGGAAAATGGTAGGGTATACCCCCTCGAGAGGGCGGTTGGGGAAGAAAAAGGGGCCATAGGCGACTTCTCGATATGAGGAAATAGAGGGTACCATTGGATAGAGCTCGAAAAACCATGAATATTGGATTTTGATATATTTATTTAATTTAGAGAGGAAAGGATGAAAGGTGAAGTATTTAATTATTAAATTAAATACTTTAGAAACCTTAGAGAAAGGAGAAATATTAATTAAATAAGTCATTTAATTAATATTGATGAAATAGATGAATAAAGGAGACGGATCTGACCATATGGGAGTGGTCAAATTTGGATGTCTACAGTTTCACACGCCCAACTACAACAAAAAATGACTTGCACAATTGCAAATCTATTTGCAGCAATTTCACATGCCTTGGGAATGATTTAAATGTTATTTGAAACATTTTCAAAATGTTATTCACCATAAAAACGAGCCAACATTTGATTTCATGATCTACAACAACTTTCATCATCCAAATAGCAATCAAATGTAAATTTTTCCTTTCTGCATGGAGTAAGGTCTTCTATTGGGTAAAGCTTATGGAATGCAATCTTTTAGTTTTTTTTAACTTGCAAGAATTTTCTCCCTTTGTTGGAAATAAAAACATTCACATAGTTGGAGCTTGAATAAAAATAAACACTGGTGGTGGCTTTAGGAAAGGTATTTGACAAAATGTCAAATGAAACAGAGGTTCTCATGGTGAAGCATTTTCTTATGAATATGTTTTAAAGTGTCTGATTTAAATACAAAGGAAATTGTGATATTCTATGGAGTCTTCTCTTTTAAAATGAAAGAAAAAAACAAATTTTAATTGCCAGTGAAATGGGTTTTTACCCAGAAGTGAAATTTTTCACTTGCCAAGTGAAATTGCAGTAGTAAAACTATTTTTATAGGTAGGGTAAAAAGATGCATGGGATTTGCAAAGAGGATAAAAACTTCAGTTGCAAATAAGGAGGGAAAATGGAGAGTAAAGAAGCATTTTCCAAATGTCATTTTGTTGCAAGATCAAGGGAACTAAAAATTCCATGTGTCAACTATCGATTAATTTTAGGGCTTTTCTCTTCTCTTATCTTTTCTCTAAAATGGGGAGTTTTTCTCATTTGTGGGGTTTCTAGTTTCTCCAAGTTGAGAAGATATTGTAATTTTTGTATAGGATTATCTCTAGGTAGGAGTTCTTTAAATTTTAGAGTTCCAATGGTGTAATCCATTTATGTTAATAACAAGCAAACTAGTTTACAGATTGTGATGAACAATGTCATATCTATAATGTCTCCAGAATGTATGCTTTATATTTTCAATTAAAGTAATCAAAGATTATGATGGTTTTTGTTGCACATTTTCTATAATAGGTGCTTAGATTGTTGGCTCCTATTCAAAGAATGGGTTAAATGTGCTCTTGATTAAATACTAAATATATTGTATTGCATTCAAGATTAGTAAGAATGTTGCAGATATTTCCTAAAGAGGCCTCATTATTGTAAGGCAATAATGGCTTAATGGTCACTAGTTTTGTGTTTGGGCTATTACTAGATGGGTATTTCATTTTGACTCTGTTATGAACAAGGCACTGATCTAGTGTTTTCTTTTGTGAAAACCCTAGAGGGAATCACCATGTAAAATATGAATGAATCTTTTCCATTTTCAAGTCTAATTTATTAGGTTTTTTGTATCTTCATGGAGATTAAAGAACACATGGGTTATGATTGAGAATGATTCTCCTGTAACTTCTTTGTGTTTTTGAACTAGATATGTCTCTTAATTTATCTATTCTTGGTATTAATTGAAGGTGCAAAGGGATTATGTCTTAATGTAATGAAATGTATAACATCCTTTATATATTTGTTTGAGAACCATCCACATGTTAGAAATATGCAATGTGTTGTTTAGTGCAAGTTCCGTTAAATGTGCAGATCTTTGAATAGGAACACCCTCCTGAGTTTTGTAGAGCTCAAAATGTAGAAGGTTGATTATAGCCTTGTTCGTCAGCCTTTCTTTTCCCTGATGTGTTGATAGTACAAGACCTTTGTCTTAACCTCTTGATCCCTTGGTTTAGGCATTGTGTTTTTCTTTAGGATTGTGGGTTGTAAGGAAAAAGACCAAAAGATTGGCGGCTCTATTGGGGAACATCAAAAGAGTATCCATTTGCATAGATTCAAGAATTTGGTGAATCTGAACATCTAGTTCAGATATTGAGAAATTTTCAAACCTGGAAGTAGTTTTGTTGGATAAATTTAAAATAATTTATGTGTGACTCTACTGTTGGAGAAGACCCAGGATAAAATTCAACTTTGAAGGAGCTTCATATTGCTTGAAGTTTAGTCCTCTATGAAGCGAGGTGTTGACTCTCTTTCAAAAGAACTTGATGAAGATGTGAAGAAAGTTTATGATCTACAAAGATTTCCAATCAGGAAGAATAATTTTCAATAGTTGCAACATACCAAAGTATTTTATGTATTTTGGTTTTCAAGAAGCATAAAGCTATATATGAAGACCATATTTGAAAGTCTTGAAAAAATTTGGTTCCCTATTGAGTGAAACTAAGTAGTAAGAAAGGGAATGGTAATGATTTTTCTACATACTTCTAATTTATATAATTTGCAGCCTATGTATTATGTTGAAGAAGTATGTTTGTTCTTGAAATATGCCCACTAAATAGATCTTAGGTGTAGATGTATTTGCATTATGCATTATAATATTTTAAGGTCATGATGAAAGCAAGAAATAGGGCAGTGAACAATCAACTATAAAGTGTATGTTTGAAGTTGTACAAGGTGTAAGAAAATGTATCATCCACCTATACATGCCTATCGGGTGTTAGATGGGAACATGCAAAGTGTGCAGCCCCTATCATGTCATGAAAGAAAGTTATCAATTGAAAGATATTATGCCATAAATTTTAGTGGTATTTTGGGGTTTTTGAATGCTATTTCTAATAATGTTAGGGAACAGTTGCCAAAGTTGAAAGGGAAAAGATCAGAATTAGCATCTCATCATCTACAATAGTTTTATGATTTGATGGGAGATTATGAGATAAGTTATGAAGATGTTGTCATGAAGTTCTTTGTTCAATATCTAAAGGAAGATGTTAGAGATTGGTTTTCGTATTTTCCAGTGTGTTCTATATCTTCATGGAATGAGTTCATTGCAACATTCATACAATAGTTTGGAGAAAGAATTAATCAAAATTCAGTCAGACATAAACTTATGAACATCTAGAAAGAAGAAGATGAGTTAGTCCCATCTTTCAATCATAGATTTTCAAAGAAATTAGGTGAAATTCCTGAAATTATGAGACCAAATGATGCAGTGTGTTTGGTTGTATAATTGGGTTCATTTGATGAAAAAAGAGCTATATGTTAAGAGATATAGATCCTACAACATTACATCATGCATATCAGATTGAAATGGATATTGAAAATAAATCAAAATATTCAATGATGAAAGGATACATGGCTACAAGTGTTGGTTATCCTAGCACACCTCATGTAAATAGAATTCATGGATCAGATAATAGAAATGATTGTCAAGATGATAGTGCTTCTACTGTGACAATTAGTCTATCATTACATGATACAAATCACAATGAACTCCAAGTTGAACATTAATAAAATTTGAACAATGTTGATCAAATGTATTTTGTTCAAGAGTTGTCTAACATGAAGAGGCACAAACGATAATCACCATATGATTTGTTCTCAAGATTTTTGGATGCCTTGTTGGAGGTCCCCAAAAATTTCAGACCTAAGGATTCAAAGTGCATTGATATATTTTGTGAAATCTATGAGTCGGTGTTGAGTACCTTAATAAAAGAGTTGAAGCCTCATAGTTTTGATCAAGTACTTGATTGGAAAAGGATTTTTGAAGGGTCCAAGTGTGATTATGAACAAAATATGATGTCTCAAAATGTTGATGGTAGCTTTCCTATTGAGGAAAATAAGAAAACAATACAAACAAATGAAAAAAGTATATCAGAAAATGAGCATCCATATTGTTGTATGGATGAAGATAGTGATTGTAATCATCCCACAAGAAGCATATATGAAAATCCATATAACAATGATGAAGATAAAGATACACATGCAAGTGTTGTTGATTTATCATCACAAATCACTAGTCAAGATATTGAAAATGAAAATCTAGGCATTCACTATGAAAACTTTGAGCTTAGTTTATGTAGTGATGAATTTTCTTGCGATGAAGATCATGATGAGAGTGAAGTTTCTAATTATTTTTCTAAGGATTGTGAATGCTCTTATGAGGATGATCTAGAGGTATTTTCTTCACATGAAGGATGCAATGATATGAATGTTCATGAAGTCACTTGTTCACAAATGAATGAACAAATCCCATTTGATAAATACCTAAAATGTAATTCGGTTTTTCCATCAATAGAGCATGTTAAATCTATGAATGAAGATGAATTTGAAGATAATATTGTGTGTATTTGGTATCTTGATCCTGAGCACAATGCTAGAGATGGTAAAGATACTGATGAATGTGTTTATGTCCCTGTTGCTCATGATTGTTTATATGAAGTAGAGATGGAAATGTCAGCTATGCATGAAGAGGATAATGATGTGCACATTAATGAAAGAAGGGGTTCATTATTGAATGATCAAGTTGTACATTATGACAAGCACATGGATCTTGAATAAGCATTATTACCTATTGATAATATTGAAAGGATTTTTGATTTATCTAACAATAAATTTTTAGAATGTGTTGATATTGTAGAACTTTTTGATCTATGTGTAGAGTAGCCAAAAGATGAAAGTAACGGTGGATCTCATGTTAGTGAATGTGAAATTGAATATTGTTGTTTCTTTGTTGATGTTTCTTATCTTCACAGTATGAATATGGAGATGATTATTTAGAATGAGGAAAGCATTTATGTGAAGGAGAACAAAGATGCTTTTTCAATTATTGATGGACAATATTTAGATTACAATGAATCTTCTAGATTTGGGTCAACACACCTATCAATTGATGATGCACATGATTTTCTTTCTACTGACCCTATTGGTTCTGAGTTGTTTGAGCCTTCTTTTGAATCCTTTTGCATTGAAATGAATGATAATTTAAAAAATGAATTAGAATATGTTATTGGACCTGAGATGAGTGTATCTGCCCAGTTTTGGGATGTTGATGATGCATATGATCTCCATTTCCATGACACCAAGGAGTGTTATGATGTAGCTAATTCAAAATACATAGATGTGTACTCATGTCATGATGCCCAATTCAAGGAGGCTCCTGAATATGCACTTTTTCTTTTTCATTCACTTGGAGGTTGTTTGCATAGTGCACAACAAAGTGTTTATGAAAGTTTTTAGTTTGATGTGCAAACTGAATATGATGTCAATGGTTAGATGGACTATGAATGTTTCAATTTCTTAGTTCAATTGGGTGAGCATTTAGTGGAACATGAAAATAAGCTAGATAAGGTAAAATGTCACAATGATTATGGACTTCAGTTAGTGTTTGATTGCATATTGCAGATTGACAAAATTAGTGGTGACATTAGAAAGTGTCGTGATATGGTAAGGCATGTCAATGATAGGGCTAGTTTGTGGGTAGTTCATCATAGTGGTTTTAGACTTGGTCTACTGCAAACAATAGATAACATAGTGTTTGATAGAGGTAAGGATTAGTACTTCATTTTTGGGGGCCCGGGGCCACCGAATGAAGTTTGAAAAATGAGTTCCAATGTAGCATAAAAGAAGCAGTTTTAAAGCACCAATGGATTTGGAAATTGGTATACTCCCCAAAGATCTAGATTCTTGCCATGCCTACAAGGGGCATGCATCCCCAAAAAAGAGCCATTGATGGCACCTTCAAAATTTTCAAATTTGAAGTGCTTGTGTGCTTTCAATGTGTCAAAAAACTACTAAATATGCCCCAAAGGCCCTCTTTGTCAATTACAATTTTGCAACTCGGAGGTCATCTTGCAAATCCCTTTGGTAGGATATTTTTTGGTACATATGATAACATGTCTTCTCAATTTTGGGCCCCTTGGATGAGTTTTGTTTGGTTTTTTAATTGTTTTCTTATCATGATTGAGCTAAAATTGGTGTTCTAGAAAGTTTAAAATTTCACAATTCTAAGTGAAACCCATTTCTCATTTTGGTCTAAAACCTCCCCATCTCCATTTTCAAAAAAAATGGTGAGCATTTGATGCATTATTTTAATGCATTTCAATTGCGACGAACTCCTCCAACAAGCCAGTTTACAAAGGAGGTACTAAATTTTGGATGGTTGGACAAGATCTAAATTAAAACCAATGTTTTAAATAATTGATTAGGATTTCTCACAAAAAATCATGGCTCCAAGTGTTCCCATTTGTGAGTAGCAAATTTTCATCATTTGGCTAACAAGAAAAAATGTTTTTTCCTCAATTGCAACTTCCAAATTCTGTAAGATTTAAAGCATTTTTTATGTTTTAAATGTTAGTGGGGGGGGGGGGTGGGGGGTGAGGTATTTGAGAGCATTTTTATATGTTTCAAGATGAAATACAAGTCAAAATTTTACACCCAAATCCTTTCCCCACCAGCCCGCTAGAGCAAATGAGGGGGTTTTGAGAGGGGCGCAGGCTAGCGGGGAGACCATTTTTTAGCATTTTTTAGGCTTCCCAAATCTTCTTTATGGATTAAATAAGTGTCCTATCCCTATTTGAACAATTAGGGAAGGTTTTGGAGAATTAAAATTGAAGAAATTGACTAATATATTGCTCTAAAATGCTCATAAATTTTTTTACATGCCCAACTGCAACAAAAAATGACCTGCACAATTGCAAATCGATTTGCAGCAATTTCTCATGCATTGGGAATGATTTAAATGTTATTTGAAACATTTTCAAAATTTTATTCACCATAAAAATGACGCAACATTTTATTTCATGATTTGCAACAACTTTCATCATGCAAAGAGCACTCAAATGTAAATTCTGCCTTTTTTGCATGGAGTAGGGTCTTCTATTGGGTAAAGATTGTGGAATGCAAGATTTTAGTTTGTTTTAACTTGTAAGAATTTTTTCCCCTTGCTGAAAATAAAAAAATTTCACATTGTTGGAGCTTGAATGAAAATACACATTGATGGTGGCTTCAGGAAAGGTATTTGACAAAATGTCAAATGAAATAGAGGTTCTCATGGTGAAGCATTTTCTTAGGAATATGTTTTTAAAGTGTCATATTTAAACACCAAGGAAATTATGATATTCTATGGAGTATTCTCTTTTAAAATACAAGATGAAAGAAAATTTTAATTGCATATGAAATGCGCTTTTACCCATAAGTGAAATTTTTCACTTGCCAAGTGAAATTGCAGCAGTAAAACTATTTTTATAGGTAGGGTAAAAAGATGAATGGGATTTGCAAAGAGGAGAAAAACTTTAGTTGAAAATAAGGAGGGGAAATGGAGAGTAACGAAGAATTTTCTAAATGTCATTTTGTTGTAGGGTCAAGGGAGTTGAAAATGCCATGTGTCAACTATGGATTAATTTTAGGGCTTTTCCCCTCTTCTCTTTTCTCTAAAATGGGGAGTTGTGGGAGTTCCAGTTTCTCCAAGTTGAGAAGATATTGTAATTTCTATACAGTGTTATCTCTAGGTAGGAGTTCTTTAAATTTTAGAGTTTCAATTGTGTAATCCATTTCTATTAATAGCAATCAAACTAGTTTACAGATTGTGATGAACAATGTCATATCTATAATGTCTCTAGAATGTATGCAATATATTTTCAATCAAAGTATTCAATTATTATGATGGTTTTTGTTGAATATTTGTTGTAATAGGTGTTTAGATTGTTGGATCCTATTCAAAGAATGGGTTAAATGTTCTCTCAATTAAATATTAAATATATTGTATTGCATTCAGGATCAATAAGAATGTTGCAGATATGTCCTAAAGGGGCCTCATTATTGTAAGGAATTAATGGCTTAATGGTCATTGGTTTTTTGTTTGGGCTATTACTAGATGGGTATTTCATTTTGACTCTATCATGGACAAGGCACTGGTCTAGTGTTTTCTTTTGTGCAAACCCTGGGGGGAATCACCATTTAAAATCTCAATGAATCTTTTCCATTTTCAAGTCTAATTTATTATGTTTTTTGTATCTTAATGGAGATTAAAGAACATAGGGGTTATGATTGAGAATGATTCTCTTATAACTTTGTGTTTTTGAAGTTAAGATGTCTCTTAATTTATCTATTCTCAGTGTTGATTGAAGGTGCAAATGGATTATGTCGAAATGTAATGAAATGTATAACATTCTTTATATATTTATCTAATAACCATCCACATGTTAGAAATCTCCAATGTGTTGTTTAGTACAAGTTCCATTAAATGTGAAAATATTTGAATAGGAATACCCTCTTGAGTTTTGTGGAGCTCAAAGTGCAGAAGGCTGATTATAGCCTTTTTCGTTGGCCTTTCTTGTCCCTGATGTGTTGATAGTACAAGACCTTTGTCTTAACCTCTTGATCCCTTAGTTTAGGCATTGTGTTTTTCCTTAGGATTGGGGGTTGCAAGAAAAAACACCAATAGAGGACATGTAGTATTTATTGATGTTTTAAACTCAACATATGGTGTCAATAGGAAGTAAAGGACAAAAAAAAGCAAATAATTTCAAAGAAGGAACCCATCTTATTTCAAAGAACATTTATAAAATGGTTTTTGGTGCAAAATGAAATGTCCCATTTATTTCACCTACCCTATTCAAAATTAATGTGGGGTAACTCATCCAACTAAGTGTAATTAATTGCCATGCTAATATATTCATTTTAAGTTTCCTGTGTTTTGGTTGGAATGTTCCTTAGTCATGAGCATTTTGTTTTGATAGCATAGTGGTTAGGATTTGGCATCTAGTTTTGATAAAAAAAGATTTATATTTTGATTTTACGGAGGTTAAATTGGTTATATCTTTTCATATGCCAAATATTTTTCAATGTATTGCAGGGAAACTAGAAATAGTAGTCCAATTTTTCGATGACATATGGAATAAAATTACACTATAATTGTAGGTGGATTTTACTATAGAATATCTCTAGGGTAGTAGGTATATATTCATCTTATTCATAGAGGATATTCATTAAGAACTTTATATTTAAATTCATTAAGAAAAGATGAGACACATGATCATCCATCATGATCTTTTAAGATGAATACTATTGGCCATTATTGTTGTTCTTAATATAGTTTTAACAACATAGAACTCTACAAGAATAGAAGTAAATAATTTTTTTACGAAAAAAAAATGTAGGAAAATATTTTGAAAGATGCATTTCCTTATTATATGCTTACAAGTAAAATAGATTTGAACAAAGTATAAACACCATCTGGTATAAAATTTTAAAAGACAACCATTATCTCCTTGTGTTTAGAGTGAAAATCCCCACCTATAAGTATGTTTGTGTCATTGTAATAAATTCTATAGTCTATATAAATAAGATTTTATTTTTATAAGATTTTTCAATTACAAATATGGCCCTAATTTAAAAATTTGTGTTATAAAATCCAATGTAATCGTTACATGTGACTAGAGCCTCTAGATTTGAAAAAATTCCCATTGGCCAAAGAGAAAAAATTGAATGTGTATTTTAGAAGATAACCTACAAGGGAACTTGTGGTAAGTAATATATGGAAACACAAAAGTACTTTAGTCTTCATGACTAATACCAATATAAGTTGGATTCCATTCCATAAATATTGAAGCATTCCTTGAGGCAACATGAGTAAGGTCTCACTCCTTTTCTTACTTGAGGTGTCTACTGTGAACATCCCTAATTCTCTAGCAATCCTATGTCATCCAAAAAAAATTGTTATATTATTTGTGTTTATATTTCTTTATATATTACCTTTATGACCTCTATACTTGAGACTTGCATTTTCACTTTCTTTATTTGGGCCCTAGATTACACCTTCCTTAACATGAGGGTGCATCTCTCCTTTCTATGATGATACATCTTATTACATCCATCTCATTTTGGGATGTGTATCATAATAATTATTTCCCAAACAAGGGTTAACTTATGGTGAATAAAAGGTTAGGATTATTTATTTTACATGGGCTTTCATCATTTGTTGATCATATCTCACTCCAAAAAAAATCATTTTTATTTTTGTATATGTTTTTTGAGTTGAGTTTCTTCTCCAAAAATATTTCTCTCTTTCATAATTGTTACAAGATCTTAAATTTTGAAAATTTCCCTTGCACCAAGTTGTAAACCTTTGCACAAAGTTATAATGAATTTCCCCATACATGAATAAAGAATAATTTTTGAGATTCTATATATTTTCTATGTTTTTATTTTTGTATATGGGTTTTGAGTTGAGTTTCTTTGTTTTTTAGTTCTTAATTAGAGTCTCAACCTTATGTCGACTAGGTTTAATAGTGTCCAATACTTAGATAACCACACCCTCTATACTTAATCACTTGAACCTATCCACACTCGTATTTATTGTTACAAGAACTATTAGATTTGAAAAGGATAAAATAGTGTTCCTAGGGAATTCTTATAATTTTTGTCTTAGTCAAGCCCTTAGTTTCATTTTTAAGTGTGAAATAGTTAAAGAGTTGTATTATGTGATCTTATAGTGCTATTATATTGCAACAATGGAGATGGTATGTGTAGTGATGGTGATGTCTTGAGATGAAAACATGTATTAGAGGATGGAGAAGTGAATGGATGGATCATTTATTTTTTGGGAAACTTAAGCTAAATAAGCATGTTCAAGGTCAAATTGATGATTAAAAATATTCTATGGTTAGGTTTTTGCAAGAGGGGTGATTGTTTGTGTATAAAACTTATTTTTAAATGTATAAGACAAAACCTATATGTTTTTATTTTGAAGAGTAAAGAAGAATAAAACTAAAGCAGTTTCTAGAAAGATGTTTCTTCATTTTGCATGAGAACATAAATCAATCTAAAACCTTTCAATAACTATCATTTACCTTTATTTTATTACTCATTACAAACAATAAACTCCAAAAAATTATAGACACCACTAAAGAACTACATTTATAGACCAAAACAACATTCATGATAAATTTGTATGATTTGAGAGACTATGGTGTAATTATAAAGGGGAATGAAAATAAGATGATGACCTTGCACCAAATCTCTAAACTATGAAAAAAATCTTAGGGTGACTATTGTGTGCATGTGGTGAAGTTGTAGTTTAATGACTATGGATTACATTCAAACCTAACCCATATATGCACATCTTAAGAAAGTGCTCCAAAGCTTACCTAATACAGTGTTAAAGGTGTACCATACAAAAACATATAAAACTACTATCTATTTGTATTCTAGAAAGGTTTCCACAATAAAATTACATGACCCTCATTATCTTTACTAATGGTTATCAATTATAAAAATGTTAAATGTGGAATCTTTTGAATTAAACTAGACCATATACTATATTGGAGGAAAATTATCAACAACTACTAGAAAGGGGTACCAATGATATGTAACAGAAGCTTACGAGTTCAAGTGATAAGCAACAATACTACAACCCTCTACTGATTCTTTTCTGGATTAAAAAAATAAAAATAATTTTAATTAGTATGTAAATGAATTTTAATATTTTAACTAGTTACTGCTTTTTCTTTAGGTTCACTAATTGTTTAACACTTTGGCATACAAAAGCAGATATACCCTATTAAAATTGTTCCAATCATATTGTGACTAAACAAATTTGAGTTAGTAATACCAATGGAATTCATAGGTTATTGATGTAGACATGTAAAATATACCGATTGACATTGTGCATCTGATCCCGACTACTAACATCATTTCATCTTGAATAATCCTTCGGTCTAACCATTTAATCAAATATCATTATTTAAATTCATCAATATTCCTCTCTTAATTGAATAAATCATTTTATCTAATTAAGTCACCTCTTTTTTTAATTAAATCAATCCATCTGATCTAATTATCCCTATTTAATTAAATAATTAATTTTATTTGATTAAATCTCTAAAGTCTATCCATTAAATTAAATAAATTAAAACCTTGTTTGATTTAATCTAATACCATCTCTTTTAATTAAATAAATCAAAATCCTTATTTAATTAATCTCTTATCATATTCCTCTCTTATTTGCTTTAAATAAATCCATAAATTTGAGTCAAATAGGTCACATCATCTAACATCTCCTATTAAATTAATTAACTCTTGATTAATTTAATCTCTTATCATGTTGCATCCTCTAGATTTTGCAAGTTGCACATGAAAATAGATTTAATTCATTTATTAAATCTCTATTTTCCTCACAAGGCATCTTTTGGAATATTCTCCAAATTTGAATTCAAAAATTCCAAGTCAACATGTACATCCAACAAGGCAATAACTTCATCTTACATGTCCTTTGTCTTGAGCCAAGTGGAATTTATTGCAATTTCCCTTCCCTCTTGCAAGTCATTTCAACAAATTTGAAATTCATAAATATGCATTTATTGGCACAATTCTTAAATCTTACACATCCTTCATCCACTCATAGATTGACAAGTGGCATCATGCCATTGGATGAATGTTAGTCCCACATTGCTAAAATTTGGACATTCATCCATCTTGGCATTCTATAAATAAAGTGCTCATATCCTCATCTCATCATCCGCAAATTATGCAAAGTTATTATGCTAAAATATTTAGCCATTTCATCCATCAATCTTGAGTTCTTAGCTAGGTTTTTTACAGATTTTGGCTATGAGCTCTCATCCTTCATCAACAAAGTGGATCAATCATCATCAACATATCAAGCTTGCATCTTAGGAATTGGGAAAGGGCCAATTTTCATATCAAATTGGCACTAATTCCCCCATGGGATCATGTGTTTGCTTTTCTAATTAGGATTGAATCTATATTTTCTTGTTTTATTGTGTTCTTCCTTGTTTTTTTTCCTAATTTGAAGTTTGCAAATGGATTTCATGGGGAATCCTTGTTTTAGCTTGCAATATCTAACTTAGTGTGTTTATCGTATTTGTTTTACAAGTACTAGGATTGGGGTTCACACATTTGGCGCTAGAAGGAGGGTTGGATATCATTCTTTATCACTTTTCTCACAAATTTTCACATTTTTGTTCATACACAAGAAAATTCCAATGTTGAGAGCTCAGTGTCGCTATTTTGGTGCCACTGACCCTTCAGTGTCACTATATAGCACCGTGAGAAACTGAAAGTGCAACGCTGGACTCTTCCCGCCTAAAAAATTTGAATTCTAAACTCCACCGCCTGGCTATTTGACTCGTAGGAACTTTGAAAAAAACCAAACTGTGATGCTGGGCAAAATTGTGATGCAGTTGAGCTCACTGCCTTGACACAGAGTGACGTTGACTGGTAAGCAGCGCTATGAGGGCACCGCTGAGAAATCAAACTCCGACATAGTCACGGGTTGCACCGTTGGCGGGGAGTAAAAAGTGGAAAATAAATTTTAGCACATGCTTTTTGATTAATGATCAATTTTTCTTCTATTTTTTTCTTTTTAATCTTTGTATTTTCTAGAATCTAATTGGTTTTCTCCCTTGTAGGTTGGAAATCAAAAACAAAGAAAGGAGAAGCATGAAGAGGATGTTTCGTCAAATCAAAGTGTTTTTGAACACTTTAGTGTTTTCTTAACACTTTTTAAGAAATCGTTATCACTTCTTCCTTAGGACACTAATTTCTTTTGGGTTTAAAAAGAATCTTTCCATTTCTTGCAAAGGGCTAAAATGAACATTAGGATCACAACATATTAGAGTTTGTTTCTTTGGATAAAAATTGAACAAAATGTCTATCATTTGTCTTTTGGTGCTTAAAAAGAACTCACATTTTGCTTTGTGGATTTAAAAAGAACAAGGGAAACTTTGTTTTCATGAAGGATTACTTAAACTAAATTCATTGAAAAAGCACATATGTGCTTCTCTCACACTTTATAGCGATCTTGAGAATCAAAAGGCCTTTTTCATGATTTTAGGTTGAGACAAAGCAATCACCTCCACACTTCGATTTGGGTTTTAAAATTGAACAAAATCTTGTGCAAGTGTGAGTGGGGGAATTATTGTGTATATTCTCTCTCTTTGTTTCCAACAAGGATTGATCGAGTTACGAATATTGTTCCTTATTCACTTTTGTTTATCCTAAAGGGCCTACCTTGGGGAAAAATTACTCACCCAAGGGAACGATTCAACCGATAACACTCTAAAGCCAAGAGTATTTCCAACCAGGATATAAATGTGTGTATTGGAGTAAATTCCAATATCATGCGATTGATTCCGACAAGATGGATCCAAAAGGGGACTCTTTCCGTATGGGTCAATCTCCATGAACAGAAAGTCCTTATTAAAACCCATGTTCTAGAATTTTCCAAAATCTTTTAATCTATTTGTTGGTGCAAGAACGGTCATTCTGAAGCCACCCCACACTTTTATGGTCTTTTAGTAGAAATGGAAAACATGCCATGGGAGTTTCATGGGTGTTGATGCTTGGCTGCCCCGTATAAGTGAGTGTCGTGGAGGGGAGCCAGTGGGGTCAAGCATCTAACCATTCACTAAAGATAAGCATAGTTGGACTTGTCCAAGTGGGAATCCAACAAATATTGTCTTGCACATCCATAGGATTGTACTTATTCTTGGGTTACAAAATGCATTGCTTAATCGAAAACATCTTGAAAACAAACACTTAACATCATCATCTAAATTTCAAACCCTTTTGGAGACAAATGCAATTGAATCAATCCATATGTTATTTCTTTCCCTTGGGATTCACATCCTTAGAGGTTTCTAAACATTGGATTACATCTCAATTTGTCTACTTAAGTAAACAATAGGAAAACCCTTGCCTTAAGTTCATCGAATTTCCACATGACATATCTTGTGGGGTTTGAAGAAATTAAGACATTGGACATCTTAGTTTGAAAACTTAATCAAAGAAAGTGTTTTTGATAAAATAAAGCCATTAAGCAAAGCTAAGAAAAATGAACTTTCATGTGTGTTGAAGATTCACGATTCTCAAAAATTCCAAATTCCAAAGCAAAAAAAATCATTGTTTCAGAATCCAAAAATGTATGTTCAAATGGAATCATTTCTTGGTTAGAAAGGTCTATAGAAGCATTGTATGCTCTTCAATACCTAGGTCTAGGAAAACAAAGTGTCTTTTATAGGTTCATCTTAGGATCAAAGAAAATCAAAATCTTTTTCATCCATCCTTCAATCATCAAAACAAAAATCATCTCACTATCACCTTTTGGAAAATCTTGAAATCGTCCTAAATACTAGGCCTTTTGGAAAAATCATTGAGACTAAATCCTTGAAAACTTTATCAAAATCACCTTTGGCTAGGTATGTGTAGATGCATCCTTTTGCATATGCTTAGTCAAAGTTATCAAAATAATCTTATTTAGCTTGGTCTACGTAGATGCATCCTTCTTCGTATACTTGTCTAAACTATCATCTTGTTTGAATAGGTGTGGGTAGATGCATCCTTCTCCCCACACATATTCAAATCATCATCCTTTGAAAAAATCTATCCCTTAGATAATCATCCAATGTCTTAGGGTCTTTTTGTTCAAAATCAAAAGCAATCAAAATCAAAATCAAGGACAAATCTCAAATCCAAAATCAAATCAAAATAAAAAATCTGAAACATATCCGAAAGTCCTAAAAGCCTAGTATCTCCTTCAAGATTTATCAAAAGCCAAAACATCTGCATCATCTATCCCTTGCATCATCATCATATCACCTTTTGATCCTCAAGGTATCCTAAAATTTTTATACTTTGGGCATAAAGTAAAGATCAATCCTAAGAATCAAGAGATTCATCTCTCCTATTCTTGAAAATTGATCCTTGTTTTATGGTTCAAACTAGATCTCAATACAAGAAGAGTATGGAAGCCAACAAAGAAACACCCACTTCAAGTGATCTTAGCCAAACAAACATTGAAATGAATCCCACCGAATCAAGCAATCCTTTGACCATCTCATCATCACAAAATCCGCAAGAGGAAAACCAAGGAGAGGATCTTACGTTTGGAATGTCTCACAAAGAAATAACTGAAATGCTCCAAAATCTGGAGAACTGTAAAATCATCAATATCATGATGAGGCTTAACCCTTCGTTATACATGCTTGAGCTAGTGAAACAAGGGGCCAATTTACCATCAAATTTTGATGTGAGTACCATAGTGGAGACATCATTTCCTCCAATCTCATCCACCATTCCCATCTCATCTACACCCCCATCCCAAAGCATCACACAAAACATTCCACAAATCATGACATCATTTGCTCCAACCCAACCCAATATTAATAAGGGAAATGCATTTCTCAATGCTATTCAAGCACACCCCCTTGTTAATAATCAAAACTTAGATGCAAGTACCACATTGGAAAAAAACATATTCAAAAACCCATTACATAAGAATTTCCCTCTTACTTTTCATCATGATCCATCATCATCATTTTTTCTTGTAACACCTCAAAATCCTCTCCTCACAAATTCACAAGAAGAGGGAGATATGTTCAGACCAGGGGGCATATTCAACACCACAACATTCTTGCAAGAGCTCACACCCCTCACATTTCCACCTCTTCCACCATTTCCATCATCATCCACACCACTCCTTGGTTTAGGGCTTTCCCCTCTGCCAACTATCAACCAAACCAACATCCCAAATATAAATCAAAGCATTATGCCAAACACTCAAAATTTGTTGTCGATATCGCAACAATAGACAACAAATGCACAAGCAATTGTAACATCATCAAACACACCCCTAACATCGCAAATTATGGTCTCTCAAGGACCAACCACCACATCAACACCACCATCCATCACTCAAAATACTAACACGGCATCATCACTCACCACAAACGCCATTCTGAATCCACCACCACCCCCACCACCACCAACTTCCACCACATCAAGCCAATACAAAGTGGCATTGCAAGCTGCCTTCCAAAGGGGATTCCAACAAGTGAAAAAACAAAAAGCTGCACAACTAGCCGCTCAGTGAGCTGCTCAAGCTGTGCAAGCTTCCCAAGTAGCACAAGCCGCATTACAAGCACAACAAGCCATGCAAGCCCAAGCTTTATTGCAACAACAACAACAAGCCGCGCAAGCATTGCAAGCATTACAAGCACAAAAGGCTGCTCAAGCACAAGCACAAGCCCAAGCACAAGCTGAAGCTCAGGAAAATGCTCAATATCAAGCACAATAGGGACAAGCACAAGCACAAATTCTTAGAAAAAGACAAGCATCGCAATTGCAAGAATATCAGCAAGCAATAAAGCAGTATCAAGAGCAGCAAGAAGCAACCAAATTGGCAGCCCAACAACAAGTGTTGTTGGAACAACAACAAGCATTGTTGGAACAAGAACAAGCACAAATCTTAGCGCAACAACAACAAGATCAACAACAAGCGTTGTTCATATAATTGCAGGTGGAAGCCTACCTAGCTCGGCAGAACATACACATACCATTGAACATCACATCAAACAACCCACCCATCCAACCCACAATCGAAACATCCCAAAAAACCTTCATCCCACCCCCTGATCTGTAAAATGATGTAATGACACAAATCAGGTTGCTCTTGCAACAAGTGCTCAATCTTCAATCAGGGCGAACAACCAAGACACCAAGCAACTTGTGTCTATATCCATTTGACAAGAGCCTAGTAATGAAACTATTCCCCAAGGGATTTGAGATCCCCAAATTTGACAAATATCAAGGGACAAGAAACCCTAAAGATCACATCAGGGAATTCTAGGTACATTGCATGGAAGTCGCGTACGACGATACTTATCTGATGCGACTATTTCCTAGGAGCTTGGAAAGCCTCGCTATGGAATGGTTCTCTTGCTTACCTTCAGGCATTAGAACATTCCAAGAAATTATGGATGCATTCATTAAAAATTACGCATGTAACATTGAAATGGATGTTAGTCTAGAAGAATTCTCAGCTTTGAAACAAGGAAAGGGTGAATCATTCGCCTCATTCCTACAATGATGGTGATCTAAGGCCAATCAGAGAAAGTGGACCATGCTAGAAGAACAACAAGTTTGCACCATCATAGCCAACCTTGAAGGTCGCTTGGCATTTGATCTTAAGGTTCAAGGCATCACCACATATGATTAGTTGATCCCCAAGGCCCTCAACATCAAAAGAGCCCTTATGACTCAACTCGTGGAATCAACATCATACCCCAAACAAAGAAACAACCGTCCACCATCCAATTACAATGATAAACCTCATACATGGGCAAGGAACAAAAACATTACTAATGATGGTGTCATTGACGCCAAGGTAGTCATTACTGCCCCTCGCAAAAATACACCCACACCGCAAATTTAAATCCAACACCAAAACAATCATCACACAACACACCAACCAAACAACAATCCAACAATCAACAATCTTAATGATCAAAGGGGACAACCTCAGTGCAAGAGTTATCCCAAACAAAAATACACCACTTTGGGGGAACCACTTGAGGACATAATGAAAAAACTGATAGACGAAAAACTCATCAAGCCTCCCACATTTGAGAATTACCAAGAATCAGATGTGAAACCTCCTTGGTATAACAAGAATCAACTCTATGAGTTCCATAAAATCAAAGGTCATACGATGAACAGTTGCATGAGATTAAAGAACATCATTCAAGTTCTCATCGATAAAAGAATCATAAACGTGAAATAACCTAGTGGAAACCAGGATCTTAAGATATATACGAATCCGATGTCGAATCATGGCAATAAAGGGAATAACAATAACAAAGATAAAGGGAACTCAAACATAAATCATGTGTATGAAATAGTAGTCACCTCCCTAGATGAAAATTGCATGGTCATTACTATCAAGGGCACCTATGCCGAAGATTGTGGAGTCACCACAAGAGGCGGAAAAGTTACCATCATAGGATCATCCTATCCAAACAAGGTCCCTGCATCTAGATCTATTCCAAATGGCTACAATGTCCTAGATCAACTCAAGAGAACACCAGTGCAAATCTCCATCATGGAGTTACTAAAAATCTCATCTTCCCATAGGAAAATCCCATTGGCCTCATCCATTGTCCCTTCAGACCTTGATGCAGAGCAATTCCAAGCTATGGTCAGAAACATCATTACGCCTAATCTCTTGACATTTTCTGACTAGGATTTCCCCGTTCAACCATCTCACAACTAAGTGCTTCACTTGGAAGCCATTGTACATAAGAGAAAAATCAAAAGGGTCTTGGTGGATGGAGGTGTGGGCTTGAGCATATGTTCCCTAAGTCTCATCAAGCAATTGAAAATATAAGAGGATTCCATTGACAAAGGAAAAGGTATCACGATAAGAGCATATGACGATCAAGAAAGAGTGTCTCAAGGCATGATCAAACTCCCTGTTCAAGTAGGGACTGCCATCATGGAAACCACTTGTCAGGTCTTAGACCTCGACTTTCCATATAACATCATCCTAGGATGCCCATGGATTCATACGATGAAAGTAGTAGCATCAACTTTCCACCAATGTGTGAAATTTACACATAACGGACAAGAAGTTACCATCCATGGAGATCTTGAACCCTTCTCCTATTACAAAAATCTTGAAGCAAAGTATTACAAAATCCCCCAAGTACCAAAAAATGATGAGGGCCCATCCACACCATACATCGACCCTACCACTCTTGCATCCACTTCTGCGACAGAGACACCTGCCACTCCCACCATTCCCACCATCTCTGACATCAAGGTCATCATCCAAGATAATGGTTGTGGCAACTACAAGCTCCCTAATAATGATTTTGTAGTAGGAGAATTACCACAATCTCCTAGATCATAGGGATGGCCGCAAATAAATGAGGCTTCCACATCCCAAATGTCTCCTAAAAACTATCCCGAACTCACAAGTTGGAGAGATCTTGGATGAGAAGTTATTGAGGCAGATCCATCTCACATGCTATATCACGATGAAATACCAATGGCTGATTTACCAATGGATGATAGAAGCAAGGGCCTACAAATGATGCTCGCAATGGGCTATGATAGAAATCAAAGACTGGGACAAAATGATAATGGGCTTATAATACCTATCATGCCAGAGACATGACCAATAACAAATCTTGGCCTTGGATGTACCCCTACGAGTATAACCAGACGTGGCTGAAATCCTCCAGTTAGAATAGTTAACAATCCTCCTCAGCCAACCCTAGTAGAACTACGCTTACGAGTGTCTACAGGTAGAGTCATTGATAACTTAACATTTGATATAACTGACATCTGTAGTAGTAGTGATGATGAGGATCACCTGACTAACTTATCTAGGCTATTTGACGATACAACTCTTTGCATGATTAGTACCCTATCTTTTGAACCAGATCACCATCAAAATCATGAGATCTGCCTAATATATCCCCAACTCATCGACTACGACCAACGAGGACCACCAGTTCTTGATACATTCAAAAATGATGAGGCACTCTCAGAATTCATGGGACTGTGTGATAACATTCTAGATGGGGATCACAAGGCAGGATTCATTATAGAGCTAGATACACATGCTTATTATGGGGAAATGATTGAATCCTTTAGTCATAAAAGCGAGAAATTAAGAATAATATCCAAGTGCTTGAGTGAAAACCACATTGTGGCACTCTCTGACAAGAAAAAATTAAAAAGAAAGGACGTATCCAATGGTGAAAACCTCTCTGAGGCACCTGAGGATGGGGGATTCAATCTTCCTTTAAGAGCCATTCATCAGGAAAAGTTAGCAGTCTTGGCAGAAAAATGCAATCCGGTCAACCTAGGAACAGAGGAGACCCCACATATCACATTCTATGCGGAATCACTATTATCAGAAGAGCAAGAGCTCCTAGTGGCATTCCTAAGAGAAAGAAAAATAAGCTTCGCATGGAGTTATGCTGACATGCCAGGACTTGATCCAGAGACTACGGTTCACCACTTAGCAGTGTATCCATAAACAAAGCCTGTCAAGCAAAAGCTTTGAAAAATGCATCCTCAGATCACCCTATTGGTCAAAATGGAGCTAAAAAAGCTATTAGACGCATGATTTATCCAACCAATAGATTATCCATAATGGGTGTCAAACTTGGTACTTGTTTCAAAACTTGATGGAAATATTAGAATCTACACAGACTTCAGAGATTTGAACAAGGCATGTCCAAAAGGTGACTTCCCGCTTCCCAACATTGACATTATATTAGACATGACAGTGAGACATGAAATGTTGTCACTAATGGATGGATTTTCAGGATATAATCAAATCATGATACCTAAAGAGGACCAACATAAAACAACTTTCACTTGTCCATTGGGGACCTACTGCTAGAACATGATACCATTTGGCTTAAAGAACACAGGGGAAACATATCAAAGGGCCATGACATTGATCTTCCATGACATGATCCATAAGATGGGCGAAGACTATGTTGATGACATTCGAGCTAAGTCCAGAAAGAGAAAAGATCACATAGTAACCCTAAGTGCCATCTTTGATAGACTAGAGGAGTACAAAGTCAGACTAAACCCAAAGAAGTGTGTCTTCGGTGTACAATTAGGAAAGCTCCTAGGATATATAGTATCAATGAGGGGTATCAAGGTAGATCCAGCAAAGGTAAAAGAAATCCTTGAGATGGAGGCACCAAAGACATTAAAGCAATTAAGAGGTCTCCAAGGCAGACTCCAATCCATCTGACGATTCATAGCACAATTTGTGGACAAACAGAACCCATACTCTCACCTACTCCACAAGGGAGTAGCATACAAATGGGATACCAAGTGTGAAGAGGCATTCAATAAAATCAAGGAGTACCTACTGACACCACCAGTCTTAATTCCACCAATCCCAAGAAAACCATTGATTCTATATGTGTCAGCAACAATAATAGCCCTTGGATCTCTTCTAGCTCAGCATGACAAAAATGGAACATAAACGGCTATATATTACATTAGCAGGACAATGGTTGGTCATGAGCTAAACTATTCATTCATTAAGAAAGCATTCCTCGCAGTAGTTTTTGCATCACAAAAATTTAGACATTACATGTTGGCACATAAAATAAAAATCATTGCCAAAATTGACCCTCTCAAGTATCTACTATCAAAGGAAATGCTCACAAGAAGAATGGAAAAATGGGTGATGATACTGTCAGAATACGACATCAAATATGTGGAGCAGAAAGCAATCAAAGGCCAAGTCATCATAGATCAATTGGCAGAAGCACCTATCTATTCTAAGAATCCTCTTGTCTTAGATTTTCTAGATGAATCTATTTTCAACCTCAACGTAGATAACCACTGGAAACTATACTTCGATGGCTCATACACACAACATGGATCAGGAGCTGGTGTTTTCTTTATCACACCACAAGGGGATTACATACCAAGGTCCTACAAACTAGCATTTCCCTGCACCAATAACATTGCAGAATATGATGCTTTAACCATAGGTCTCAGGATAGCAGTGCAGTGGAACATCATAGCTCTCAAAGTATATGGAGACTCCCAATTGATCATAAATCAAGTGAACGATGAATACCAAACCAAGGATGACAAGTTCACTCCATATAAGAAATTGGTGGAGACTCTCAAAGAATCCTTCAACGAAATAACATTTGAACAGATTCCTAGAACCAACAACAGAGTAGTAGACGCCATGGCAACAATTGGATCCTTGCTCGATATCCCCCACAATGTTCCAAAATGTGAATTCTTGATTGAGCAACTTCTCGTACCTATGTTCGAGGTACCAAAATTAGAATTCATGTGTGAAATCGGTGGTCCCAGTGATCCTTGGTACCATGAAATTTATACATACCTTCGAATAGGAGTCATACCCACCAAATTACCATCAAACCTAAAATGAACCTTTGTCAAAAAGGCATCCATATTTGTCATCCTAGGAGATACCCTATATCGTAGGAGCATAGAAGGAACCCTACTACGCTGCTTAAATGTCGATGAGGCATTGACTGCTCTAACTGAAGTACATAATGGTATATGTGGTTTGCACTCAAGTGGAATGACTATAGCCAAGAAATTGCTGAGGATGGGGTATTATTGGCCCACAATGGAATGAGAGGCACATGACTATGCCAAAATGTGTCTACAATGTCAGCAGCATGGGGACCTCATCCATGCTCCAGCTCAAGAGCTTCATTTTATCGTCACAGCATGGCCCTTTTTGCAATGGGGACTCAATCTCATTGGAAAAATCACACCCACCTCATCTAACGGCCACAAATTCATCATAACCGCAAGAAAGTACTTTACTAAGTGGGTGGAAGCCATACCCATGACGTACATAACTAGGAAGCATATTTCTAAGTTCATCCTGAACTATCTCATTTGCCGCTACGGTGTCCCACAAGCTATTAGCTCAGATAATGGGACACCATTCAAGAATCAGGATGTTTGTGACTTGTGTGAGAAATTCAAAATCCAACATCACTTCTCCACCCCATACTACCCCCAAGGCAATGGCCAAGCAAAAGCTACAAACAAGACCATTCTGAAAATCCTTAAGAAAACAGTCAGTGATGTAGGTCGTGACTAGCACTTACAACTTAATCCCTCCCTCTAGGCCTATCAAACTAGTATCCACACACCCACTGGCGCCACCCCTTCTCCTTGGTCTATGGATCAGAAGCAGTATTCCCCATTGAGATCGAGCTCCGATCACTTAGGATATCACTACAAAACCTCAACACAGATGAAGAGTACTGAGTATCAAGATTGAATGAGCTAGAGCTATTGGATGAGCGACGTATAGATGCTTTAAATCACTTGCAAGTCTATTAGAATAGACTCAAAAGGAGCTATAATAAGAAAATCAGTAGCAAGATGTTCCAAGTCAGAGAACTGGTATTAAAGGAGAATTAGAAGAATGTCCCAAACCCAAGTAGCAAAGGAAAATTTGAACCCAATTGGCTGGGACCATTCGTCATCACAACAAGTTACAAATCAAGGGCATATCAACTATCAACACTTGAAGGGGAACCTTTGCAAGAGCCCATGAATAGCTCTCATCTCAAAAAGTTTTATGCCTAAATCTTTCAAGGTATAGAACCAAAAAATCCAAAAAAAAGCGAAAAATGTCTTGAAAAAATGGTTACTTCGACAAATAGGCATCTTGGTAACAACAAAATATCCAAAAAAAAATTAGAAAAAGGATTGAAAATAGTAAAAAGAAAAAATTGTCCTCTAGTGAAAACCACTTCAGTGGCACTTTGGACAAGTACCTTAGTGAAAACTTGACAAACAGGCGCCTTGCGTAAATAAGCACTTTCCATCCACCAAGATCTTTACGGCTTGTTATGCATCATCCATCCATTATGCTTCCATCATCCATTGCATTTGAGTCTCCATCCATCACTCATCCACCTACATCCGCATCATAGCTTGGTCATGTGTTCACATCATAGTACTACTCGGCCCATCGTCAAGGTCAGTTTGTCCTGCCTTTATCAGAGTAGTCTATTGCATCATGCTGGGGGCATGTTCTTGTCGGATCAGATTCGTGTATATCCTTAAAATCATAAAATCAGAAAATCCAAGAACATCATAAAATCAAAAAATCCAAAAACATCAAAACATTTCAAAATCCCAAAAACATGTCAAAAATCATCAAAAGCCAAAAACAGGGTCGTCTTGTCGAACTACGTGGTCTCTGCGTGTATAACGTAGGAAAGGCTCATCTGTTGATCAACCCTCAAGGCCCCTAGGATAGGTATTTAGGTTAGTCTCTTGGTCAAAATATCAAAAAATCCCAAAACATTAAAAAAATCAAAAAATCAAAACATTTAAAAATCTCGAAAAATACCAAAAAAAGCCTCAAAACATTGTAAAACTCCAAAAACATCCAAATATTTGAAAAAATCCATCCATCTCATCTCACTTGCACCCACAATAACATCACTCATAATAAATGATAGTCATCCTCAATCTTTGGTAAGACAATCAGAAACAAGTCTAGTAGATTAAAAGTGAAAACTCAAAACGTCAAGTCTTAGGTCTAAGTCAGTGCATAAGCAAGTTGGTCATCTCTTTGTATCAATAACCTATCATCCAATTAGGTCCCATACCAATCATCATTTAGAATGCTTTGGATAAACGAAATGACGTGCCGCCATCCACTAACATGTCCTAGGATGAATCCTTCCTACAATGGACATTATCTTTTGGCAATAGTTTCGGTTCTTATCGTTAGAAAATGCATCCTCCTTTGGTTAGCGATACTGAAGAGCATCAACTTGTTTGTTTACTTGGTCTTTATCTTTTGACTTATCTTATTGCGCTCATTCCAAGGACTTCTCGATGATATCCAAACAAGAGGATTTAGAGAAATAGGAATGGGGCAACGATTAGTATTTTTTTGTCTGCTATGCTTGTTGGACGTTCTTGTAATTTAACCTTGGCGAATACTTGCTTTGTTAGGTATGTATGGAGGAGGTCTTGGACAACTTGTTGACTATTGCATTGAAAGGTTCACCTTCTCGTGTTTTGGTCCGAGGTGTTTTGAACTTCTAAAGTGCATCCTAGCAAGGTTTCTGTATGTCAGGTGTGAACAAAGATACTCCTATCTAATGGTCAAGTCAAAGTCCATCACACTAGGTACAATGCCATCCTGGTTTTCTATACCTTGATGCATCATAATACGTGTGTTATCAAACATAAGAAAAATTTTCCCTTTGAAAATCCCAATTCCTTGGCAAGTAATCATCATCATCATTTTCATTTGCATCTTGTATCTTGTTGAAATGACTTCTTCTTTTCTTGCTAACCGCACTAACAAGGTACCATGACAGTTGATCATCTTCACCATCATCGTCATCAATCTTGCATCCACGAAACCATTACCATATTGCATAAACATATCATATAGGAAACACATACATTGCATTTCAATCATCATATAAATAGGTTATCATAGGCATTCTTCATAGATAGGTGCATCCATTTTATCGCATTTTATCCATTACATTGCATCGCATTGCATTATATGAATCACTGCATAAACATTCATTTGCATTTCATAACCATTTCACATTATCACATACTGCATAATCATAAACAATAGGTACATAGGCATTATAAGATAATCCATCACATACATACTAGCATAACATCATAAAGTCATCCCATGCATTAAGTCCATTTTTGCATAAAACATTATCATATCACTACATATAGTACATCATATTAAATGCATCACATACATTACATCATCATTTAATAAGTTTAGGATAATAACATTTGTTATTCTAAGCATCTTAAAAAACCATCTCATTGGCATCATATCACGACCATTGTATTACATCATCCATGTCATCTCATAAATAGCATCATAAATCATTCATTACATAATATAAGCATAATTCATTACATCACATACAAAACATACATCTATCCATAATCTGTTCATGTATAAGCATGGTTCACATGACATTTCACGTATATACCATATCATTTTTCATATTACATTCCACATCACATATCACATCACCATTTGCATCAAATAGATCATCATATCGACAACATCACTGCACATCACATTTGCATATCATAGGTTAAACATAATAGAGATTTGATAGTCATAATCATAATGCATACATCATCATAAATAAATGCATCCATAAAAGCATCATTGCACAACATATAGAAGTAAAATCATCCATGCATAAATAAAGGAAAAACATCGCATCACATCAAAATCATCATCAGCTCATATATATATATATATATCATCAATAATGCAATTGTCATAGTACAATAATAAATCAGATCACTGTACATATATGTCAAGCAGTACAAAAGGCCTATTAGGTTATAAAAAATGAGCCTGTAAGGCACAAAAAGTATCAAATCATCCTGATCAAGCTTTGTCCCTATGGATGCTACCCTCACCTCTATCACCATGACCCTCTGTTGGTATGTGGCTGACCCGCTCTGAGTACTCTAGGACCTACTCTGCTCTGGGTATGGCCTCATGATAGTACCTTTGATAGTACTCAACCTCTCGAATGACATCCTTGTATGACCGAACTGACACTGTACCCTAGGAGGAGGCTATCATGCTCTCTAGCTGTTGTCTTATGCTTAGCTCTGTAGTTGCCTATAGCTCTGCAACCTATCTCTACTAAATGACCTGATCTCTCTCAGCCCTTAGCTGCTCTCTCGGCCCTTGCTTGATCTCTCTCAGCTATCACGGCTTGGACCTGGGCCTATAGCTGTGCAATCAAAGTATCTCGTGCATCCACCTATCCTACTGGTTGTACCTATAGCTGCACCCGAGGAGGATCCTCCCCTCGTGGTCATGGAACTGGTGGCACCTACTTCTGGTCTTGCAGGTGCACATCTCCTTGATTTGGCCGGATTGGAGGCACAAATGGTGGGTCCTATCGAATGTTACCTCTCTATCCTCATCATCCCTCTCTACCTTTGACTCTCCGCAGATCTGGAACTACACCTAGAATCATCAACCAAAGCGGAGGCCAGAACCAATCCCTGTAGGCCTGAGTAGTGCCTGGATCTGCGAGTCCTTGATCATAGGCCCATGATTGAGCCACCAACTACCTCAAGCTATCCACCGCCTCCAAAGCAAGAATATACTACCCCCATGACACCTGTTTCATGGAGCGAGTGAAGATGGCTACATAATCATCATCTAGGTGATCCTAAGGCTCCTCGAACTAACATTGCATGTGCCTGGGTAGGTACCTCTCAATCATAGTGTGCTCCCGCCCCTGCATGTACTGGTCCTAGTGGCAATAGAACATCTGATTAGCATCATCGGCCCATCTGGGCTGACTAAGGTATGACTGCCAGGTGAAAACCTACATCTCGCCAAGTTTTCTCCTTTAGTAAGAGATCTCATGCTCGCTGATGTGCGTGAAGGACACACTGTCTCTATATCCTCCAGTAAGAGATCTCATGCTTGCCAGTGTGTGTGAAGGACACACCACCTCTATATCACCACACGAGGGCATCGTCTGGCACCATCAGAACTGAAACAACATGTAGCCGCAACACAGCAATGTGCTCCCACACCTAGACATGGAGAAGAGTCACCCCTACTCTGAGTGCTTTTCCATCCATGTAGACGTACTCATGGTGGTTTTTGTATAATGAAGCTAGAAGAACAAGTCCCCAAGAAAAATGAATCGGCTTGTCTCGAACCATCCACTCCCAACAGGATCTCTGGCTAGGACTGAAATATCACCCTCGTCTATCAGGGGCAACAAGACCCAAAATGATGGCTGCAATCACCTAGCGGTAGGGAGGTGCTAGAATCTTGTGCCGCTCAATCTCTATTTGCCTCTCGCAAAACATAATCTCGTCTGTGGTGAGAACTCTGAAGCAAGCCTCGCACCCCTTGTCCATGTCAAAAATTTCCTGATGACAATGAATCGACAATCACAAAATGTGCCAAACGTCCTCTAGGGTGACAGTGGCCTCACCAGTGGGAAGATGGAACAAAGAGGTCTCGCTATTCAATTTCTCAGCCAGTGCTAATAGCATCCCTAAGTGAGTGTGCACGGGCGCAGTGTAAGCAATGTACCATAACCCTGCAATCTGGAGTCGATCCTGGTCCCTATTGCTTAGGTCCCGCAAGTAACCGGCTAGGTCCTGTGACCTATGCTCTCAAGAGTAGAGCTCCCTCGCCGCGTCCTGCATCAAGGAAGGTCATCGTGTTAAATTTTTTAAAAAAATCTTCATCACACGTTCAAGAAACTTCTCTAGTGGTGCAACCCATGATGGCATCGTAGTTTGATTTCTAATCAAACTCTGACGCTAGGGCTTAAAGTAGCAAAATTGCACCGCCACGGTGCAATTTCTCACCCAGCGTCGCACTTTGGGAAAAATTGAGACTGCCATGTCACACTTTTCAAATCCTCCCACTAGCCTCGAGCTTAGCGTCAGAGTTTTTAAACTCCAACTGCACCGTCGTAGCACTATTTAACATTGAGCGGCATAGTTTAACTTCTGAGCAGTGCTATATAGCACCGCTACAGACTGATCGACCTTTAAAGGCATTAATTAAGGCAATAAATGAAAAAAAAAGCTAAGGTGAGGGTCACATACTGGTGCCCCGATGCCAGGTGGTCGTTGGTATGTCTGAACTCAATTAGAAATGTGTAGGGGAAGCTATCGTTGCACCATATCGTCAGGAGGTCTGAGCTCAAATATTGAGGTTACTATTGGAAGTGTTTGAAAATGACTCTAAAGTGACCCTTCGGGCCCCTTTTAAGCCTAAAAATTAGGGATTTTTCACCCTAATTGGCTGTCCTGCTAGGGTTTTGGACCCCCGAGCCTGTTTTCATCCAGTTGAGAGTTGTTTTTCATCATTTTATTGCGTTTACAAAGGTTTTATTCTCCTGGAGCCCTTTTGTACCTATTTGGTACTTTGTCCTCTTTTTTCATGAGATCACCCAAAAATTGAAAGTTTCTTCCAATCTCTTGAGGGGGCATTACAATGGCATATTTTCTCTCACCACGTAGTAGTGGGGAAAGTTTTTAAAATATCAAAATTTTTGGCTTCGATCGAGATCACTTATTCTTTGAACCAACGCAACAAGTACATCGATTCAAAGAGGGTAAAAATGTAGACACGTAAAATATACCGATTGACATTGTGCATTTGATCCTGACTACTAACATCGTTTCATCTTGAATCATCCCTCGGTCTAACCATTTAATCAAATCTCCTTATTTAAATTCATCAATATTCCTTTCTTAATTGAATAAATTATTTTATCTAATTAAGTCACCTCTTTTGTTAATTAAATCAATCCATCTGATCTAATTATCCCTATTTAATTAAATAATTAATTTTATTTGACTAAATCTCTAAAGTCTATCCATTAAATTAAATAAATTAAAACCTTGTTTGATTTAATCTAACACCATCTCTTTTAATTAAATAAATCAAAATCCTTATTTAATTAATCTCTAATCATATTCCTCTCTTATTTGATTTAAATAAATCCATAAATTTGAGTCAAATAGGTCACATCATCTAACATCTCCTATTAAATTAATTAACTCTTGATTAATTTAATCTCTTACCATGTCCCATCCTCTAGATTTTGCAAGTTGCACATGAAAATATATTTAATTCATTTATTAAATCTCTATCTTCCTCACAAGGCATCTATTGGAATATTCTCCAAATTTGAATTCAAAAATTCCAAG
Organism: Sequoia sempervirens; assembly: GCA_007258455.2. Lineage (NCBI taxonomy): Eukaryota > Viridiplantae > Streptophyta > Pinopsida > Cupressales > Cupressaceae > Sequoia > Sequoia sempervirens. The sequence goes on from VDFB02281492.1 coordinate 1,037,795,922, forward strand.
TCAACATGTACATCCAACAAGGCAATAACTTCATCTTACATGTCCTTTGTCTTGAGCCAAGTGGAATTTATTGCAATTTCCCTTCCCTCTTGCAAGTCATTTCAACAAATTTGAAATTCATAAATATGCATTTATTGGCACAATTCTCAAATCTTGTGCATCCTTCATCCACTCATATATTGACAAGTGGCATCATGTCATTGGATGAATTTTAGTCCCACATTGCCAAAATTTGGACATTCATCCATCTTGGCATTCTATAAATAAAGTGCCCATATCCTCATCTCATCATCCACAAATTATGCAAAGTTATTATGCTAAAATATTTAGCCATTTCATCCATCAATCTTGAGTTCTTAGCTAGGTTTTTTGCAGATTTTGGCTTGGATCTCTCATCCTTCATCAACAAAGTGGATCAATCATCATCAAAATATCAAGCTTGCATCTTAGGAATTGGGAAAGTTCCAATTTTCACATCAAATTGGCACCAATTCACCCACGGGATCATGTGTTTTCTTTTCTAATTAGGATTGAATCTATATTTCCTTATTTTCTTTCCTAATTTGAAGTTTGCAAATGGATTTCATGGGCAATCCTTGTTTTAGCTTGCAATATCTAACTTAGTGTGTTTATCCTCTTTGATTTGCAGGTACTAGGATTGGGGTTCGCACAATTGATAATTTTACATGTGATTAGAAATAAAACTTCATTTGATAACATAATGGAATAGACTAAAATCTAGTATAGAAAGAAAAAAAAAATACACTTAAATCTCATAAAACCAGAAAATCCTAACTATATTCTACTTAAAACCCTAAACAAAACTAAGGTCTTGCAGTCCATTCTTTCACGAACAAGAAGAAATAGTTGAGAGATCCACAAACCTATGAATGAAATTGAGAGACCTATTGGTTTGGTTTTATAGGAGGTATATTTCACGACTTGGTCAAATATAGCTCACCCTCAGCTTTTTCACTTGAACAACTAGAAAACTATACAAGGCTCTTTTTTATTTTATTTTATATTTTATGGTTTCGGTTGAAACATATTCATTCAAATAGGTTTTGGTTGAAACATATTTAGTTGAATAGGTTTCAACTGAAACATATTCGACCGAATATGTGTGGGTCAAAACCTATTCAACCAAATATGTGTGGCCACATTGGACCCATGTCACTGCCATGTGGTTTCAGTCAAAACCTTATCGGTTGAATATTTTTCATTCATAACTAGTTTGATAGAATTCATACAGTTGGCCCAAAGTGTGACATAGGTTTGTACTTTTACCTCATCCTTCCTCTACCTTGGCCTATATCTCCTTGAAATTGGTCTCTTTCAATCTATGAGTCCTAGTTGGTTTGATATTAAATAGGATTAATGTTTCTATTAGTTTTCCATTGTGGTACTTTATATCCATGGTTTTATTGATAAAGTCATTGTTTCACTAGCCTTATGACATATGCAATTTTTTGGTGGTCAATATGGTTTGTTGTGGATGGGTCTTTTATCACTTGAAATAGATGTGAGGGACAATATTCTATTTCATTATCATCCCACTTTCTGCAAGTTCCACAATAAATTGAGTTTAATTTCTTAGGTAGTGCCCTTAAGTCTACTCTTAGTGCATTAGCTTTATTTTCTCCAATTTCCTTCAAACCTTCATTTCATATGTGTCCTCTTACATAATAAGTACATTAGATGTTAGTTCTTGGCACAAACATGTCTTGCTTTGCCATAAGTTTTTTCCTGAGTCTTAATTTTTCTATCTGAACTTTCAATTTCTCTATTTCCTTATTCTATTTTTCTCTCTCTTTTCCACCAGGATTGGTTTTCAATCCAGCATGCCAAAGTAACAAGTTTCAAGTAAGTATCAAAATGTCTCTTGTCTAGGGCTATTTTAATTTTTGGTATCACTCTAGAAATCAAACACTCAATTTTTTATTTTAAGTTAATTGTTCTTCTAGTCTCTTAGTAATTTTTGTAAATCTCTTATTGAATTTATTTATGTCTTCATCCTCATTCTAGGTAAGTTTTCAAAGTTTTCTAAATCCTTATATAGGTAGTTTCAAAGTATCAAAGTTGGATAAGAATTCTCATTTTACTATCTCCCACTCTTTACCATTTTTAGGGTAGTTTTCTTGGTACCATTTAATGGTATCTCCATAGATTGATCCAATGAAATTGAACAAATTCACATCATCTCTTGTTCTGTGTTGTCTTTGCCACATATATTCTAAGATAAAGACATGTTTTACTACTTCATTTGTGTCTTTTCCAAAAAGTGGTAACTTCATGGGAGTATTCATGTTTGTTTCCTCTTGACTATTTGTATATCTTATGTCAAAATGATGTGTTCCTAAATCACCTATGTTATATGCTATTCTCTTCTCTTTCTTATTCTCCTATGTCTTGCATACTTAAGTTATTTTCTACTTATACTAAATTTATTCTTGATTTTAATGGCATTAAGGGTGAATCTTGGTCTAGGGATTATAACTATTTAAATTTCCTTTTCATTTGAGGAGATGTTCATTTGTTAGCAAGTTTCATTTGATTAGTTAATGAAATCATTTCATTAGAAGTTGTTAAACTCATGAGATCCTATTTATTTTTTACCACATCTTCTCCTCTCATTCTCAGAACACTCCTTTTTACTAACTTATCCAAGTAGCTAATATTAAATGTTATATTATGAAGATTTTGTAAGGGAGACCCATAACCAATCCTTATTATCCTTAATTGAGTATTTTTTTGATCTGAATAAGTGGTTATTGTTCTAGTGAGGGAAGGTGTCATAATTTTTACCACTACTTCATCTAAATCCCTTCTAGTGTTTACATAATTTTCAATCTATCCTTCTATGTTTCATATAATTTGGTTGATTTTCTCCATATTAGATCTTAGTTGTGGTATCCTTTCTCTATCATCTCCAAAAAAATCATCAATGGCATGCTCTTCTTCTTTGGTAGCACCCACAATGGCATGCTTAATAACACCCTCAATGGAATGCTCATCAACTTTGTTTATATTTTATTTTTCTAACTCTAGGTCCTATTCCTTTTTCTTCTTTTCTACTTCCATTCTTCTGCAATATCTTTCAATTTTTTCTTTAGTTGTTTCAACCTTCTTTAATCTATGTTCATCTCCATTTCCAACCTAATCCTATCAATAATCTCCACTTTCTTTTATTGTATCCTTTTGTCATGGGTTTGAATAGTTTGGACTTCTATTAATTCTTATATATCCATAGTTAGCTTAGAAATTTGAATAGTTACATCTATTCAAGAATCTTTTGAAATTTCTCCCCCCTTTTTATTTGTCATCCCTTAAGCACCTACCCCCTCTCACAAAGGTAGTACCTAAGAGTGATGTCTATAGAAAATATCCTTTTGTTATTGTTTTCTTCTTTTCTACTACTAATGATCTATTTCTTTACTCTATATTTTATTCACTTTCCTTTCTAGGGTCTCAACAACAAAACCAATTTTAGCAAGAGGTTTTAGGAAATTACATTCTAGAGATCTATACTTGATATCTCTTATATAGTCAATTTATACCCTAGAGGGTATATTAATAGAAGATATTAATTGCGGTAAGGATATATATCTAACAACAAATCACATATAGCTTGAAAAAGAATATAATCGTCCATAACACATACATCCATTGAAATCTTATAAATCCTTTATATATATTCAGATAGCCATTGCATTAATTGGTCTCAGTCTCTACTCTTTGTTATAGTTTCTTTCTTTATCCCTATCTTATATCTTCTTATCTATCACCTATTGCATACATCTTATATATTATCACTTATATCTTTATACTCTATCATCTATTACGTACATATATTACCACATAGTCTCTTATAGAGATGCGACCCTTATAAGTTACCCCTTAGTCTACCTTCCTTGTTGGCTCGATGTTCTACAAGTCCTTTGTGGTGAGTTGTAGTAGCTTTTACTCTCTACCCTATATCTTGCTAATAATATATCAAGAGCATACTTAGGTTGTGTGATGATGATACAAAAAAATTGTCAAATAATCTCAATTTCATAAGAAAAATGCAAAAAACCTAAGTTTGACATTATAAATATAGCATTTAAAGTGGTTTTCACTACTTTGATAGTGGATGAGTGACTCCATGTGACAATAAGTCATCAACATAGAGAACTAGAAATGTGAGAGTTTCATCCCACTATAGAATGCATATGTTTAGATTAGAATGGAATCAAGTGAACCAAACTATCAAAAGGAAGGAATCCATCTTGGCATGCTAAGCTTGAGGGGCCTATTTGAGGCTAAAGAGAGACTTTCAAAGTTGGTAAAATAATGAAGTATCATAAATGAACTCTTATGAATAATCCATGTAGAATTCCTCCTTAAGTTCACCATAAGGAAATACACTATTCACATCCATTTGATGAAATTTCCAATGATAGGCTCTAACTATAGCAAGGATAAGTTAGATGGAATGTATTTTGGAAACTAGCATAAAAGTATCAGAGTAGTAAATCATGGGAACCTAAGAGAATCCTTTGGCGACCAAGTGAATCTTATGCTTTTCAACTAATCCGTCTATTATATTTTTTTTTGATAAATTCACTTGCATTAAAAATGTTTCCTTCCCTTAGTAAGAGGACTAGATCCCATGTGCGGTTCCTCTCTAAGGTTTTGAATTATTCCTACATAGCAACACCCCACTTAGGGATAACAGAAGCTTCTTGAAAGGACTATGAATTTAAAAATGAAGCAACAAAGATATGTGGAGCCTATAAAATTATAACCTTGTTCTTCTAGTATTTGATGGATTACCGACCCAATCACATATTGAATAAAATATCTCAAAATCCAAAAGAGTCCCTGAGGATGGAGAGTGTGGATGAAAATAATCAGCCTTTGAATGATGACTATGAGAGGAATGTGAATCCTCATCATCACTATTTCCATCTAAAGTGGAGGAAGAAGAATCCTCATCAATATTAATAGGATTAAGATACTTTACAAAAAATTCGTCATGATGTGATGTCTCTAATGTGATGGTGCATGGAGAAGTTGTTGGAAGATTGAGGAGATTGTTATTGATGATGCAATACTGGAAGCATGAGCATGATATGTAAATAATGCATGATATAGTGTTGTCATTGATGTCAACATTGTTTTGAATCATCCTAACATGTTTCAGAGGTATTTTGGAATATATTTGTGCAAGTTGATTTGGTCTGAAAAATGTACAGATGTATAAATTTGACTAAGTGTCAAATCTACTAGTTCATGGTTATAGAGTATATATTTTTGGGTCTGCACCACTCTGCAAATGATGTTCTTTCTCTATGATTCTAACCTATTTTTTTGTGGTTATAATATTCTAAATCCAATATTTCTTCTAGTTTGGTGAAGTATTTTGGGAGATATGAATGACAGAGTTCAGTCTAGTATAATACTCTAACTTGATATTTCATGATCTTCCACATACTATTTCTAATGACCTTCCACATAAGATCTTTATTATTTTATACTGACAAAAAACCAAAGGAAGGAAGAAGGCTAAGTTTTTTGATTTCTATACAAGTGACAAGTTTGTGTTGATAGTCCTAAGGACAATTAGGAATAGGGAAAGAAACTTTGAAGATACTAAGATCTAAGATCAGTTCGACATAGAAGAGAATAATTACAATAGAAAAAGGAGAAACACAAGACATAGTTGTATGAAAGATTCAAAAGTTATTACTAAAACTCCAACAAAGTATGTTCAATGGAATCATTTTGAAGATCAGATTATAGGAGATAAAAGTAGTGGGGTTTAGACCTAGAAGAGACTTGAGAAGGAAAATGAACAAGTATACTTTGAATTAATGTCAAAGATAGAGTCTAAGTCCTATAAAGAAGTAAGTAAAGAGAAAGGTTGGAAAGAATCTATGGAGGAAGAGCTAAATTAGATAAAGAAGAATGAAACTTGGGAACTTGTCCCAAGACCTAAAGGTGAGCATGTGATTTTAACCAAGTGGGATTTCAAAAACAAGATGAATGAAGAAGGTGAAGTGGTTCAGAAAATTTAAGAAAGACTTGTATGTAAAGGGTATGCTCAGGTTGAAGGCATAGATTTTGAGGAGAATTTTTCTCCAGTAGCTAGAGTGGAATCAATCAAGATATTTCTAGCTCTATTAGCATTCAAGAACTTTAATGTATATGAGATGGATGTGAAGTCAACATTTCTGAATAGACAACTAGCAAAATAATTCTACATTGAACAACCAAAAGGGTTTCAAGGTTATAACAATATAGATTATGTTTGTAGATTGAAAAAGGATTTGTATGGTCTCAAACAATCTCCTAGAGCTTGGTATTCAAGGTTGGATGGATACTTGCAACAACAAGGGTTTTGGAGAGGAAGTGAAAACAATAATTTATACATAAAAAAACAAGGTAATCAACTGTTGATAGTTGTGCTCTATGTAGATGATATCATTTTTTGTGGAAGTAGTGATGTCATGTGTAAGAGGTTTCAAAAGGAAATTCAAAATGAATTTGAAATGTCTATTCTAGGAGAATTATCTTTCTTTCTTGGATTGTAGATTGTACAATCAAACAAAGGAATTTTCATTTCCTAGAAAAAGTACATTAAGGAAATTCTAAGTAAGTTCATAATGGAATATTGCAAACTAGTAGAAACACCTATGGCTATAGGATGCAAGTTGAGTAAAGATGATGAATCTTCTCTAGAAAACCAATCATTGTATAGATCTACGATTGGTAGGTTTTTGTATGTGACAACATCTAAACTAGATATAATGCATACATTTGGAATGGTTAATATATTTCAAGAAGCACCTAAAGAAACTCATGTTAAAGCAGTAAAGAGAATATTCAAGTGTTTGAAGGCTACAATGGATTTTGGACTGTGGTATCCAAAGAGTGAAAATTTCACTTTGAATGCATACATAGAGGTAGATTGGGTAAGATGCATAGATGAACAGAAGAGCACAAGTGGTGGAACATTCTTTCTTAGTGACAATTTGGTGTCCTAGTTGAGCAAGAAACATGACTCAGTTTCATTATCTATAGTAGAAGAAGATTACATTGTTTTAGTATCACGAGGCACTCAAGTGCTTTGAATGAAATAGAACTTAAAGGAGATGACTTAATTGAGTTTGATGAACATATCACTATTCTTTTTGATACACTTGTGCCATAAATATCTCAAAGAATTCAATGATGCATTCAAAGACAAAACACATTGCAATCAAGTATCATTTTATGAGGGAGGAGGTTGTAGAATAAGAGGTGAAGTTGTAATATGTTGAGACAAAGGAGAAAGTAGCTGATATATTCACAAAACCACTTCTTAAGGAGATGTTTGAGTTTCTATGGTAGAATATATGAGCTATTTCTCCCCCCTCTTGAATCAAGAGAAAGCATTGGTTCGGGGAGAGTTTTCTCTCCCTTCTGCAAGAAGGCTTGGTGGTCTTGTAGAGTGTTTTCAATAGTAGTGATCTGCATGGACTCAGGGGGTGTCTATCCAAGAAATAGGTTTTTTAGATTATGCAAAGCTTCAGAAATACAAAGAAAGGGGGAGAAAATAGTGTTGAACCTTTTCCATTGATGTAAAAGCAGGAGAAAGTGAACACAAAATGTTGTATCTTTAGGGAGAGGGTGAACTCAAAATTTGATATCTTCCAAGGGGGATATTTATGTTCATTTATGGCCATCTAGTTTGGTGGCCCAAAATTTTGTTATTTTCCATCAATGAAAAAGGGGGAGATTGTTGAACCTAATTTGTCATTGATGTCAGAATTTTAGTATGAATTGTGTTGGTAATTTTAGTGTCAGGATGTAAAATCAAGAAATATATATTATTAAGGTGTGGTTGTATATCTTATGTATACTTGAAATATCATGCTTGCATGTATTTGCTATGATGGTCGTGGTTTGAAAGTCTATACTAGTATGTTTTAGTGTAGTTCTTAGGACAAAGAGATTTCTTTGGTAATACAATCATGGTTTGAATTTCTTTCAGAAATGTAGTATTTCTCCCTAGTTTTAGAGGAGAGTATGCCTATGTACTAGTTCTATCATGTCCTAGAGTTTTAGGAGGATATGTTCAACATGAAAAAATATTGAAGTGATAGAAGATTACTTGTCTATCTGTCAACTAGTTGGATTTCAAGGCATGTGTGGTAATGACTAGTAGTGTGTGGAAATAAAATCTTGTGTGTGGTGTTAGGATAGGATCTTCTTATGGTTCATGTGGTAGTGCATGGTATCATGTTCTTTTGGTAGCAAGAAAAAATGTTTTTGTACCTACCTACTACACATTTCATGTAATTTGAATTTAGGTCCACATTATGTCATCCTAGCTATTTGTAGATCCCTGAACAACATAGAATATTTTTAATGTAATATCATGTATATATTTTAAATGTTCATATGCATTGTATGTATATAGTTTGTTTTTGCATGAATTAGAATAATACTTGTGTGAAGAAAAGTTGGTCACTGGTGCAAATTAAAGAGAAGGTGGTGAACATAAAAGGGAGAATTGCATTGCAATGTGTGCACCTATATCAGAAGATAATTTTTAGTGAGGAAGAGTGTCAGTTGTGACTCTAGCATATGTATTTGTTGAGTTGAATATTCATAAGCTTTATATCTATAATTTGGTAGGATTGGTGTTCTACCTTTTGTAGTATTTCAATTGGGGGTTAGTGTATCTAGTAGGTTGGTTCCTACAAATACATTAGGGGATTGGTGTCTCCAGTAGGTTAGTGCCTACTTAAGTGAGTAAAATTCACTTGTATATTTTAGCATTGTGAGGCTAGATTTGGATAGCAGATCCAAGAAACTATTCTCATCATGGTTTTTCCCATCTTGGGTTTCCATGTATATTTGGTGTTCTTGTGTGTTCTTTAGGATTTTATTTTTTAATTTCTTATGTGGGATTCATTGAGAAAAATCTTATATTTTGATAACAGTAGCAAAGATTCAAATTGCATGATCTTGTAATTAGTGTTGAAGTTGAGAATTTTAAATTGATTAGATCTACTAATTCACCCCCTTCTCAATAGACTGGGTGCCCTTCACTCCTATGTTATTGGAAATTCCTTTCCATTCATCATTAGAACTATGTTTTAATAGCCCTTGATGAATAGCTTAGAGGCTTCAATATCATGCCCATGTAGCCTTTCCATGTAAGGGGTTAGTCCCCCCTCCAAAATATTCCAAACCGTAGGTGTCATGCAAACCTCATCGTAAGATAGATTCTCCACCTGGATTTTGTCTCCTCCCATGGTCACAAAAATTCTCCTAGTTTGTAAACCCTAAATGGTGTTCCTAAACTCCATGAAAAATCATAAAGGGAAAGATACCCTTTTACTACCAAGAATGTGTGTGAGACACCCAAGAGTAATTAACTCCAAATCTAATCCTCTATCATTTTTTGTGCTAGCTATCATTATTAAGAATGGGAAGAGCTTTGGTGGGTGCTGAAGAGTACCCATCCCACATTTTAATTACCCTCACAAAGGATATGAGTAATCCTTATATCATCTAAGAAGTTGAGAATTCCTAAAGAATTAGAAACTAATGCCTCAATAGACCAACTAGGGGGATGCAACTTATTAAGACATATTATAATGTTTAATGAATCCCCTTCCACCCACACTTTATTGAATCCTTTATCATAGGAAAGTTTTATACCATTATACACTATTGTTGCTTCAACAAAGTTATTTTTTTGTGTGCCTAGTGGAAGTTCCAATGCTAAGACAAACCTTCCATCCTCATCTCTTAACACTCTCTCATATCCAACTAGCTTAGGATTCCCTTTAGCTGCCCCATCAAAATTAATTTGTATCCACCCTTTTGGCAGACACCTCCACACCACATTCTCTTTGGAAGAGTTCATGTTCCTAAGAGGAAAAGAGATGCTAACCATATGATTCCACTTATCTAACACTTGATACTCTTACTCATATATCTTAATTTATTGTCCATCCACCTACTTTTCAAAGTCCTCAAACAAGAAATTTTCTTTTATAGCTCTTAAGATTTTAATCAAAACACCTTCCTCCTTAAGATGCAAATATTTGGACACTTGATTATTTCTCTCTTTCCAAATACCATAGGATACATGAGGGGATGTTAGAGACCATAATATTTGAAGCAAGGGATTAGAAAATGGACATATCCATTACTCACAAAAATCCTCAAAGGAATTAGTAAATACCCACACTAAGTTTGAAAGAGAAAGAATTTGACCCCAAATAGACCAAGAGAAGTTGCAACCAAGGAATACATGAAAAGCATCTTTAGAGATACATTCAAAATGTGAAAATTTATTAGGAAAGGTCAACACCCTTCTCCATAAATTATCAATAGGAAGATTTTTATTTTGAACCATAATCCGAAAGAAAATATTGATATTAGGGATTAACAAATTGTTCCAAAGAGAGCTCGAAAAGGAAGGAGGATTTTTCTACTCAATAGCATACCAAAGGCTGACACCATGGAGAACCTAACATCTAAGGAGGGGTTCCAAATTAAATTATCATTTATTAGAAAAAAAAAAAAGGGATATGAATCTGAGAAATGAAAATTTGAAGCTCTTCTAGAGACATGTCAACATTCCTCATATTTCTCCATTTCCTATAAATTGAATGTAATCAACAACCTAGTAGCCAAAAGCTCTAATACAAATATATTTCATAGGATAATCCCACTGAATTTACTAGAGTAGAGCTTTATCACACCACACATCATCCCAAAACTTAATCTATCTTTTGTCACCAAGAAGCCATTGGGGCCAATTTTGAATAATTTTCCTAGAAAGAAGATATTCTTCCAAATCCAAGAACCATCTAGAAGATGATCAACATCAAAAATTTCCCTAAAGTTTCTATACTTAAAAAAGTACTTATTCTTCAAGATGGATGACCAACCAGTTTCATCAGAAATAAGTCTCCATGCATTTTTAGCTAGTAGGGAAATATTGAATTCTTTGATTTTACTAATACCCGAACCTCCAATCTTCTTAGGTGTGCAAAGATGTTCCCAAGCTACTAGAGGTAATATTTTCCTTTCCCTAGTTCTCACCCACAAGAAACACTTATGAATCTGATCAAAATTTTCCACAAATTTGGTCAGAACTTTAAATAAACTAATAACATAGATCGATAAGTTATAAAGAGTTGCTTTAATAAGTTGGAGCTTACTAGCTTGGTTGAGATTTCAAGTCCCATTTTTACCTTATGCAGTCCATACTTTTTCAAGTAGAGTGTCATTTTTACTTTTCCAATCAAAATAGTTTTAGGGTGTTAACAAAAGAACTATTACTTGATCCATTTTAAGTAGAAAAGAACATTATTAGTGAGTGCATTAAAAGAGAATAAAAAGTGAAAAAGAGACACCAAGAGACACCCCCACAAGATATTACAATGGTTACATGTTATGATTAGTTTTAATCAAATTACAATACTTGCTAGGCCCCTAATAGAAAAAAATGCAAATTTTGATACAAAATGAACTCATAAAAAAATATGGAAAAAATATCTTTGTATTTGTTTATCTCTCTTCAATACCTTTCCAATGCCTATTCATTTATGGAAAATAAAGCTCTAGGGTGAAAGTTATGGCCCATTGAAGAAAAAATGCAACAATAGCTTCAACCTGCAATATATAGTATAAAATGAAAAAGTTTCTTTTGAATACCTCTATGGATGAAAATTTCTCATCTCCATATTTCCAATTATATCTCTTTTTCCAGAAAACAAACACCATGACAAAAATTTATCAATTTTTTAAAAATAGATGAACTTAGCTTGTAGTGACAACCCTCTTAGCAAAATAGAAAATTGCCAATAATCAAATTCATCTAAAATGGATATTATATAAAATAGGGGTTTTTGGACCAATTGAGCATAATGAAAATGTTTTTTTTGGACAAAAATGCTCCAATGAAAAAAAATTCACCATCTTTGAGCTTCAAACCCTTGTTTTCTACTATGTCATATGGTGGGAAAATTGAGTGAAACAAAAGTCAAATATAACTTTCTCAAGCCTCCTGAATGCAATGGGATAGTAAAAAATGTTTTCATTATAGCCAAAATAGCTGCAATCACTAGGTATCACCAAAAACACACATGCAAATATAGGATTAACAAAAGATCTAATCTCTTAATCAAGAATCCAAGTACTCAAAAATCTCACAATCTAAGATTTGATACCATGTGATAAATTTGAAATAGATGAATAACCATGATTTTTCAATGAGAGAGATAAGATATAAAATTGTAAATGAAATATATTAGAGGCCCAAAATTCCAAGAGATTTGAAATTGTCAATATGACTATATTGCATTAGTATCTTAAATAAAAACTCTAGAATAATGGTTGCATGCATCAATGCACATGTATGCTAAAGTATCCAATTGTAGTGTTAGAAACTATACTCCTTTACATTTTCACACTATGTTTGGGTCCCTTAATTAACTTGACTTAATCAAGCCTCTAATTGGACCAATTATGCATCTACAAGACTAATTAATTACAATTTTTGAAAAGGGAATCAATATTTAATTAATGTTATTATCATTTTTAAAACCCAAAAATGAATAGGTCTTGGAAATTTAGGTTACAACCCATTTTCCCTTGGGCGAATGGGTCCCATTTAGTTGCTAAATTAAAAAAAAATAAAAAATTTGGTGGCCTTTTTTATGATCAAAATTAAAATTTCAAATGTCAGCTTGTAAAGTTTAATTTTTTGAGAAATTAGAAAATTGTCTATAAATACAAGGTATTTTTATGAATTCAAAACTATCTAGAAAGAGGTGAACTTTACAAGAGAAAATTTTATTGTCAAAAGTGTTCAAGAGAACATTTATCAAGAATTTATAATATAATTCAAGATCTCAAGCATCATGTCAAAGTTATCTTCATTCATGCATGTTTTTGGAGCTAACATTGTGATGTAGGTTTCAAGCATTCAAGTCAAATTTCAAGCATCAATATCAACATCCAATCAAGCCATTCATGCAAGATTAAGACCTTGGAGAGATTTTTCAGATTTTAGTCCACCAAGGATCTCAATTCAAGGGTTTGGTGAGTTACAACATAGCAATTGTTCATTCATTATTCCTTTCATTCATGTTTCATTTCATTTCAAGGTTTAATTACCATAATGGAGTTTCACCAAGGCAAACCTCCATTCACTAAAAGAAAAAAAAAATTCCCTCTTGTGTGTGTTGTAGATCTTAAGTTGAAGAAGGATTGAAGATTGATCAAAAGTACAATTTTACAAAGTTGTCAAAGTTGTCAACATTGTCGTCAAGCCATGAAAACTCACTTTTAGAACTTAATTCCAAATTTATAACTATGAAACTCAGAAGAATCAAGAGTGTAGAACTAGGAGAAGAGGACTATGAAAGAATATTTTGAACCCCTATATCAAGACCCATTCTCCCTTGGGTGAATGTGTCCTAGGAGGATACTCGACATAGCCTTTTTGTGATAGGTGCATAAAATCACATCCTTCTTAGAGCTACTAAAACTTTCTAGATTCTATCAGATTAAGGTTTAAATTTGATGTTTCATGCACTTTACATTTCATTATTGCATTCATTTGGGATTTTTAATTTAGCTCCCAAAAGTGCACTTCAAGATGATTTACCTTATCCTCAATCATAAGGAAAACAACAAGATCTCCATCAAGATTGACTCTGCTAAGGGTTGAAATTCAATGTTATCCTAGAGAATCTATTTTCCCCAATGAACTAAGGAAGATAGGTGCATCATACCCCCTTCATATTGGTGAACCCAACATTGTACATCAAAATTTATGAAATTAGAGTCCATTGAAACCCTAAATCTAGGATTTACATTAGCTTGCATTGCATTGCATTAGTTTGCATCTCATTTAGGGTTTTTAAATTTTCATTAGTTTACATCTCATTTAGGGTTTTTTAAATTGCATTAGTTTGCATCTCATTTAGGGTTTTAGGTTTGTATTTTGCATCCATTAAAATTTGATTTTTTTTTAAAATTGCATACATATTACATTGATTTTGCATAGTACTTGCATATTATTATACTTTCAATCATTCACATTCACAAATTGAGTCAAAATTGCATTTCAAAAAGTGTCATATTGTTCATCATTTGTCATTCATTTCACTTGCATTTAGACAAAAAAATTTAGAAAATTCAGTCACTAAAATCATAGTTTATAGTTTGAAACAAGAAACCCTAGCATTGAACCTTAGACTCATTTAAATTTTTGCAACCCCTATGCTAAGACCCATTCACCCTAGGGAAAATTAGTCCTTGTATAGGTGTTGTTTCAAAATTCTAGACAGTGATTTTTCTTTGTTTGCTTCATGCTAATTTGCTATTCAATCTAGGTTTTAGTTTTAGAAATCAAAAAAATCTATTACTATTTCTATTAAGTTCAATTGGGAAAATTGAGTATATTGTTTGAAAATAAAAATTGGCATTAGGGTATGTGTAGGATCATGATGGGCCAAAAAGTGGTGATATAATGGGTATGTGTATGGTATGTGGCTGATGACCTTTTTTTTTACCTAAAATTGATGAAATGAAAAGGGTTTTTAAAGGAGATTCTTAGCTTTCCACCAATATAAATTATGATTTACTTTGAATTTAATAAATTATTATTATTCATTTTCTATTTGAATTATGACTAAAGTCCTAATTGATAGGCTGATTGAAAAACATCTATAGCTTTCAAATGGTATCACATTTTTTGAATCTGAAACATGTGTCACATTCTATGCTTAACATGCTTAACATACTAAAGGGGCCTCTAGAGGTCTAGTGGTGATCTAGAACCCTTCTAGATTAAAAGGCACTAAACTATTCTACTGCTGGAATAGTGTCGGTGTCTCTTTTACCTTCCCAGGTGGCTCTTGGTCACTTATCAATGTTTATGTTCCCAACCAAAGGAATATTAGATTATCTCTATGGTTGTCTTTTGTTGACTGGATAAAAAACAATAGTGGTTTTTGCTAGCTGGTGGTTGGGGACTTCAACTCCCCCTATTTCCCTCAAAGAAAAGTGGTGGTCTAATCGACTACTCTGATAGCATGGCTGATCTGGAAATTTTTTTGAGTTCTACGGGCCTGATTGATATAGACTTGTCGGGGCAAGATTTTACTTGGTCCAACAAATGTATGGGTGAAGACTTGATTCAAGTTAGATTGGATTACTTCCTTTGTTCTAGTAACTAGTCTTGCCTACTTAGTGCCACTTGTGGGCTCTACCTAGGACTACTTCTTTTCACAATCCCTTGTTGTTAACTTCGTGCGATTAGTTTGTTGTTGGACCTTATCCCTTCCGGTTTTGAAATCATGTGGAATTCCCACCCTGAATTCAAAATGAAAATTGTTGAATGGTGGAATATCCTTGTACATGGTTCTCCCATGTTCAGAATCTTTTTTAAGCTAAAACACATTAAATGTATGGTGAAGTGCTGAAATAAAAGGATCTTTGGGGATGCTTTCCAAGAGAAAAAAATCATTGGGGAAAAGTTGAAAATGGTTCAAAAGAGAATGGAGGAGGGTGATACAAGTCTTTCCACTTGCAACCAGGAGAAGGAGAACTAGAGGGAGTGGGAATAAATTCTTAAGAAGGAGGAGATTTTCTTGAAACAAAAATCCAAGGTTCAATGGCTGAAAGGAGATAGGAACACCTCCTTCTTTCATATTTCTATTGTCAAACATAAGAGGAGGAAATCGATAAGTAAGTTGCACAATGCTTAGGGAGAGGTTGTCTATTCACCCTCCCTTATTGGTTTAGTCACTGCAGACTACTTCTAGAAGGCCTTTGCGGCTCCTGTTGAAGCTCCTAACCCAACTCTTGACAGTCTACTACTAGACTCAGTTCCAAATTTAATTTCTTAGAATGACAATATGGGGATCCTTAGTGCTATCATGCCTAAGGAGGTTAAGCTGGCCACTTTCAGTATGCGGGCCTTCAAAGCTCCTGGTCCTGATGGTTTCCCTCTAGATTTATTTTAGACCTTTTGGGAGATTATTAGTGAGGACCTTGTTCTAGTTGCTCATGATTTCTTCAAATCTGGTAAGATTCTTAAGTAACTAAATCACACTTTCATTGCTCTTATTCCCAAGATGGTTGATCCTTAACATATGGTGGACTTTCGCCCTATTAGCCTATGCAATAATTTTTATAAAACCCTCTCTAAAATATTGGTCAACCGCATCAAACCTCTCCTTGATAAAATTATCAGCCCTACTCAAAAAGGGTTTGTGCCTGGTAGGCATATCCTTGATTCTACCATCACAACTCATGAACTAATTCACTCAATGGATAGGTGTAACTATGTTGGCATGACCCTTAAGCTTGACATATCTAAGGCCTATGACAAGGTGATCTAGAAGTTTGTCCCTAAAGTTCTTGCTAAGTTTGGATTTAATCAATTAGTAATCAATCTTATTATGGAATGTGTCACTACTGTTAAGTACTTTGTTTTGGTTAATGGTTCTCCTTTCAGGTTTTTTCATGTCAAGAGAGTTATCAAATAGGGAGACCCCCTATCTCCCTATTTTTTTATAATGGTGGCAAATGTTCTAAGAAGGAACTTCTCAAAAATACTGATGGAGGGGTCCATAAAAGGAATTAAGGCTCCTTCTACCCTTGGGCCAACTATGATTCAACAATTTGTGGATGATACTTTTCTATTTGGGAAGGCCTCAGTGCTGGAAGCCAGGAAATGGAAAAATTGCCTCAACAATTATGCTGTTTGTTATGGACAATGCATTAACTACAATAAAAGCATGATTTACTTCTTTAACAACACTCCTAACCTATAAAATTGGGTGACTGTTGTTCTAGGCTGTTAGAGTAGTTCTCTCCCTTTAGTTTATCTTGGGTTACCCCTAAATATCAATGAAGTAACTCTGGGATTTTGGAATTCTATCCTTGAAAGGATTCAAAGGAAGCTTGTTGGGTGGAAAGGCTCTTTACTCATCCATGCTAGTAAGTTGCAACTTCTTTTTGTTGTTCTTCAAGGTATCCCTATCTATTTCCTATCCATTTTTAAGATACCTAGATATATTGCTGAAAAATTTGAGAAAATCCAAAGGTCTTTCCTCTAGTCAGGCATTGAGGAAAAAAATAAGCTATCTCTAGTTAAATGGGATAAGGTTTGTCAACCAAAAAGTTGTGGCAGTCTTGGGATAAGAACCATTTCTAATTCTAACAAATCTCTTATGGACAAAGTGGGTTGGGATCATCTAAGGGATAAGAAGGATTGGTGTGAGATAATGAATGCCAAATACCTTTTGAACTAGCCATTGTTTGACTGCCTTTCGGAGGCCCACCCTTTGGGGTCTTTGGTTTGGAAGGGAATTTGCAATCTACATGACCTTATGTGGAATGGGATCAAATGGAAGATAGGTAATGGTAATAAAATCAGATCTGGGAGGACTCTTGGCTACTTGACTCTCCACTAGAATCTTTTGAGTTCAGGTTTCTTAAGGATCGGGCTCGACAAGTGTTATATATATTAGTGATTATTTGATAGGGCCCTTGAGAGCTAGGAAATGGAATGACATAAGCCTTTTTTGTCCTTTATCTCCTAATTTGTGTCTTCTAGCCAAAATTTTGTAGGAGTTGCTCTCTCTCACCAGGATACCCCCTTCTCACTGTGGGGATGAGTTCTTCTGGATTCATGATAACTAGGGTGATCTTACTATTAAATCCTCTACAGTTAGTTGATTGTTCAGGGTGTGGTCAATAACCTATGGAAAAATGTTTGGAATCAATACATGATACCAAAATTTAACTTCTTCTAGTGGACTGTATGCCATAACATAATTCTTACTCAGGACAATTTAAGGAAAAGGGGATACCAGATCCCCAACAAATTCCTTTTGGGTAAATGCAACAAAGAGTCAGTTGATCATCTATTGTTACACTACCCTTTTGTAGTTGAGGTGTGGGAGTTGGCTCTTGAAAGATTGGGGACTTAGTGGATTATGTTTAAGGACATCACATCCTTTATTTTGAGTTGGTCTGGACCCTTTACCCATCCTTTAACTACTAAAATATGGAACCAAGTCACTCCCATTATATGTTGGTGCTTATGGAAAGAGAGGAACAATAGGATCTTTAGGAACACTGAGATGAACCTGAAAGAGGTGTTTGGTATTGGAGCTCAGCTCATTTCAAAAAATATTTCTCTCTTCAAAGGGAAAACCCTAGATATACATCCCACTGAGATGGAAATAAGCATACCTCAAGCTTGGCATCAAAACCTAGATGCCAATTCTTATGACAACTCCAAAATTATAGCATGGAGAGCTACTATTTGGAAACCCCCTGATAGGGGCTAGTTTAAACTAAACTTTGACGGGGCTGCTAAGGGAAACTCAGGCAGAGCAAGTATAGGTGTGATCAGGGATCATAGAGGAAAGTTAGCTGTTGGTTATGCTAGGGGGATTGGTCTTCATTCTTCTATGATAGCAGAAGCTAGAGCGCTATTAAAGGGCTTATAGATAGTTGTTTCCTTGGGGATATAGAACCTGCACATTGAAGGTGACTCTATGTCCATTATAGATGCTATTAATTTTGATAGACTGCTGGGGTGGAACACTAAGGATATTCTTCTTGACATTAGACTCCTTGTGTCTAAATTAAAATTAAAAGTGGCCAGTCATATTTTTAGAGAGGGGAACCAAGTGGCTGATGCCTTAGACAATTTTGGCACACACTAGAAATTGTCCAAATGCTAGAGTGATTTAAGTATACTTATGCCTAATATTCATAGTATTATAGTGAAGGAACAAAGCCCTTACTTGACCCATGATGAAAACACATGTGCTTAGCTAGATTTCTGGGGCAGCCACACACTTTTTTGTTGGGCTATGTGGTCTTATTGTTTTGATGAGATGGATGATTAACTGTATCAATGGGATGGATAACAAGTGAATTTTTTCAAATTATGGGATGGAGCCCATTTGGAAAAAGGAAATCATGTTTTGCTATGACAAGTACCAGATGAATAATTCTAAGTTGGACCATACTTATCGTAATCTTCTTATGGGGATCTCTTTAAGCTCTTAGATTTTCAAATTCTTTTTTTTCAATTTTGATGTGACTTGTAATTATGATACAAAGATCCTTTTGGATTTTCTCTATCTGCTATTTTGGTTTCACACCTTATAGCTTCTATTTGTGGTATAACTAAATTTGGACAACCCTTAAATGCTACCAATTTGGAGATTTCTAACTATGGCTCCGTAGCTATCCTACCTAGATTTCTGTGTTTTTGCAACATGGAAGCCAATCATTCCCTACCTATCATGTCATTTTTGCTTAGTCATTTGTGTGAGGAGATCCTCATTAATGCCTTCAGTAAGATTGTTTTAGGGAAATTATTTACTCATGCATGTGACATGTCCTTAGGCTTTTTTCCCAAAGATTATTGTTTATGGCTTAAATGCCTTATTGTGAGGGTTATTTTTCACCTTGCTATTTTTTCTAACATTCTATTTTTTTAGGGTTCCTAGTTAGACTGTGTGTAGTGCAGAATCATGGGAGGTGATAAGGTGTGGATGGAGCTGGATAATTGCAATGAATTTTGCAAGGATCTGCTGGTCTAGCACATTTGTGTCAAAGGTGGCATTTCTCCTCTAATGGAGTGAGTTGTGGGCCATGACCCTAACCTGTCAACCCAGTTCATCAACTCTTGGAAGAATCGACATGTGTCTTTGGGAGGCATCTCCTTTACAGTGGATGAGGAAGTGATTGTGCAAGCGACGAGTCTCTAGTGCTTTGGCATGAAGCATCCTAAACATTCCAAGACCCAAGATAATGATAGTATGAACAAATTCTTTGTGGGGGATGAGATGTCGGTGCACAAATAGTCTGGGTTTGAACAAGAGGCTCTTCCTCAACAGTGGAACTAGGTGTGTCTTGCTCTGATGAAATATGTCATGTTGGAAGGTAGGTACAAGACCTATTACTTCTACCATTTTCCCTTATTAAATCACCTTAGGCATAAAGTTTTACTAAGCTTTCCCTTTTTCCTACTAATGGACCTTGAAAACTCGGTCAAAAAATGTGTTGAGTCTGCTGCTTTAAATCCCAATTAACCTACTCCTCGGCCAATCTACCAGGGTCTGATCGTAAGACTCTACCAATTTCATCTAGATTTATGCCCTATGAAACCCATTTCAGCCATTCGAATTAAGGAAATTGACCCCCCACTATGACCAACTTATCTCCAGCTGAATCTAAAGGCCCTATCAGGAAGAGTCACCTAATCCCTGTTGATTCTTAAAAACCCAAACCTGCTACCAAAAAACTTAAGGGTATTGAGGGAGCTGCCCAAACCAGTGTGGTGGCTAGCCTGTGTGACCTCAAGTCTACCCTTGCTAAGACTTCCAGTAAGCCTGTCCCGAAAAAGAAAGGTAAGGAGGAGAAGGAGCCTCCAAATAAAGGGAAAAATGTTGTGAGAAAGGACTTGTTGGGTGATACGGTGGTTGCAGAGATTGTGGTTATTGGTTGTGATGCCATCATTCAGTGCTTTAGAAGGTTGGAAAAGAACAGGAAAAAAGTGCAGGTTAGAGATTTGGACACTGAAGAGGAGTTTTCAGACAACAAAGATAGTAGAGTTGAACAGGTTTTGGAGGGTGAGAAAGGTGAGAAAGCCAGAGGTCCCTCATCCATTCCTGACAAGGGTAAAGTGTAGAAAGAGGTTTTGACCTCTCACTTATTGGAACCACTGGATATTGAGCAGAATGATCCTGACTACACTACAGGTGGCAGGGAGGAGCTTGGTGTTCTGAAAGAAAGAATGGACAAACTAGACAAAAAATTCTATGGTTTGACCTGCTTCATGGTCAAATTGGTTCATTGTGTGACTAGTACCCTGTTGGCTACCATGAAGGATGAGATGGAGATGAAGAAGATTGAAGAACACCAAGAGTGGATCGGTGATGATTTGGTTCGGCTTCTATCAAAGAACTGGGAGAATGCCAGCTAGCCTGCGGCTAGTCTCTTGTTGGTCTGTGTGTTGTTAGTTCACATTTGTTTTTAGTTTGGTGATTTGTTTTGTTTCTTTTTTGATATTGGACTCTATTGGCCCTTGTGGCTCTCTGTGAAGGGTACAACACCCTAAAAATGTTGCTTACTTTATCAAAAAAATACTATAGGATTAAAAAAATTTAAATTTCATGAAGTTTTGACCAAGTTAAGTTGGTCAGACATACAATTTTTTTATATTTTTTAAAAGTTGTAATAAAAAATTCATAATTAGTTATTTACTTGGAAAAAAATTACAAAAATTATGCATCACATCGAGACATGAGTCCTCTACTTATATCCAAAATCTTATAAAAAAATATTATCATTTTATTTTGGTTAGGGTGGTCAGACAGACACCTACTTCTTATTTTTTCCCTAAAATTTAAGTGCTACTGCATTGAAATTTCAAATTTTCACCAAATAGATTTAAAAAAAAATAAACCTGGTAGTTTAGAAACTACATTCAATTTGCCACAGATTCTATTCTTACATATTTTTGAAATAATATAGATAACTTATTCAATTTTTTATGTCAAGTTTCCTAACTCTGATTTTTCTGAATTTTATTGCCACTTTAGGGCCTATTTTTTCCATGATGATCCTGCACATACCCATTAAAAGACATCATTTTTAGGTTTTTTCATAGCATAATCAATAAATTATCTTGTTTAGGAAAATTGTTATCTCCTTTTATATACTTGCATTGCACTTCATATTCTAGGGTGTTTGATTGCATTTATCTAGTGCCTATTCTCCATTTTGGGTGCACTTAGGTTTGGTGAAGCTTGTATGAGCTTCACAACCTTGTGTCCTATTACCAACATTGTAGTGAAATGTAGTTCAATACTCATTCCATCCTATGCTACTACACTCATCATGGATCTTGAGTTTTCCAACTCTTTCACTCATAGTGTTGATACTAGTCAACCCACTATGGACAATAACTATGATAACTCATTTCCCATGACCACCCTGCCCACAACCAATATGAATAATTTTGAGAGAATGGTTGATAATGTCCCTCAAGAAGAACTAAAATAAATGGATGAAGATTTAGATAAATTGAAAAACCTTGTAAGTTCTGAATACATTGTTGGTACTATAATTCCTATCATAGATAAGATGGGTAAAATGCTTGATAATAAAAAAGGAATAAAGATTGTGCATAGCCTAACTCACATTATTGATAAAAAATTTCCTACAACAACTAATTGTGCTCAAACTTTGGGGTATACTCAAAGTTAAGGTGTGTTGGGACTATAAAATTTTCAAAATTTAACAGTAGCTTGCACTCATAGATTCCAAAAGATAACCACATCTTGAGTGTAAAATTGCTTTAATTCATTCCATATATCATATTCCCCAAATAATCCCATTAGATTTGATCTTTGGACACATGAAAATCCCTCTAATCATCATTGAGCAAGAACTTCTAAATAAGTAATCATATCGACATGAGTAGGTCTCTCTCTCTGAACCATAAGCTATAACCTTTCTATTCAAATATTTCTGGCATATCGACGAAAGGTCAAAATCATCACATCGATAAGAGGATACATATTCAGGAAGACAAGGCTTGTTGTTTCACCAACAAAAAGGTTATTGGAAAGAAAAATGCTATTGGAGTGAGATTTTCAAGTTAGCCCAAGCATATATGTCATGTCAATGGAATTTTATTAGCAAGATGCCTACTCTGTCTCACCGATGAAGCAAAAATAAACATGTCAGAGAGACATGTGCTATCAGAATAAGTTTCAAATGTCTTGCCAACTCCATATGTCATGCTGATGAAAGTAGCATCAGAGAGAGTCTTGCCAATCCATCCGAAGGAGGAAGATGATACATTAGGGAGACTTACAACATCAGAGTAGCTTTCAAATCTTTTAGCAATACTTATTCTCTTGTCAATAGGAAATGAAAATGGATCAAAATTTCATTGGTAGGAGTGATATTTGGTCTCCTTGACTATATAAGGTGCCTAATGAACATTTGAATTGATTCAAACATATAGATCATCTATAGTTTAAATTTTTTTCTGATATGATCATTTGATCTGACAACGAGGAATTCAAAAAACTTGCTAGACTCATGTTAGAGCTAGACATTAATGGTTGCACAAATGCACACTGTATAGATGATCCTCTGAATCAAAGAAGAAAAATTAAGGAGAATTTGTAGAATTGACGGTGAAAGGAAAAAGATAACATAAAAGAGCTAGAGAATTTTGTGCAATCAAAGATTTTCAAGTAAGATTGTGAATTTTTTGCATCCGTATTTCAATTCTATCAATTTGATAAAATAAAATGGAAGGTTCGAGCTCTAGAAAATAAAAAGGTAGAAAAAGGCAAGGTGAGGGTAGTCATCCTAGGGGAAAGAAGCAAAATATTGAGACTAGGGATGAATATGAAACAACTGAAAGAAAATTGAATCAAGATCTTATTGACCAACTACCCGGTTCAGGACCTAAAGCCAGACATTCTACACAACATAAGGCAAATGTAGAGAAATTTGAGGACAAGTGCAAACACATAGGAGATGACTAGACTTCAATTAAGGGGTATTAACTATTTAATGTTCCACTATCATCAGAGGGATAGGTTCAAATTGGTGTGCAATCCTTGGAAATTTAACCTAGGAAAATTAGTTGTCCCAAATGTGTTCGTGGATGTGGAACTACTAAAACTCTTAGCTACCCATTACAATCCAACACTCAAAGTTGTCTGCAATTCATTGGATAATCCTTTCATACATGTGTCAGAAGCTACAATTAGTGAAGTTTTTAATTTAGAAGGAACATGTGATGAAGCTATTGTGCATGGGAATTTAGAGAGATAATTTTGGAGAATAGATACCACATATAGGGGTTGGAGATTGTCATTGCATAGACCTAAGAAGGATGGAATTCTGGTTCCACTGGATGGCAATGATGGGCCTCCTTTTCATATAGACTTATTCAATCCCTATTTAAAATATACATACTTCTCAGTAGGACAGGTGTTGGGGATGGAAGCCCCTGAGCTTATGTCAATTGTACCAATGGTAATTACAGTTGATGTTCAATATCATAATGCCAGACCCTTTGATTATGCTTCATACATTTTCAAAGGAATTAAATCAGGGCTAATAGCATTAAAAAATGGACCCCTTGTTCTATATTTCAAACATTATTTTGTTTTTATGCATATAACAATGTATTATGGACAAGAGTTGGGGATGTGGCCAGAAGAGTTAAGGATTACACAATTTGATAGGGAGGGTATGATTTGATTTTGGATAAGCTATTACATTTTAATTTGAAGAGAGCTCCACCATGGAAAGGGTTTGATCTAGAGGGATACATTGAATTTGCTAGGAAAAAGATGAACTTAGGAGGGTATGATCATATACCTTATCAATTTGATGATTTGATAAGAAATTTTGAAGAGAAAGAAGCTGGGAGGGTTGTTGATGAACATAACAAGGCGGTAGAGCAAAAAATAAAAGAGACACAAGATATGGAATTGTTATCTTCTAGAGATGAGGAATCTCAGGGTCCAACATATAATATCTCCAGATTGAAGACTCGGGATTCTAAGCTTCCTCCTAGAGAAACAAAAATTAAAGAAGGTTCAGACACAGAGACAAAGAAAATGGCTTATAGATATTTTGTAGTTGATGATGAGTTTGTGAAATCTCTAGAATTCAAAGGTTTCTTGTATAAACAAAAGGGAAAATCCATAAGAGAATCTATTGAGAATGTAACACCGAATAGTGAGGAGCAATTATTGATTAATTTGAAGTCAAGTGTGGAAAAATAAATAAAAGATATGACTCCATA
Source organism: Sequoia sempervirens (assembly GCA_007258455.2). NCBI lineage: Eukaryota > Viridiplantae > Streptophyta > Pinopsida > Cupressales > Cupressaceae > Sequoia > Sequoia sempervirens. The sequence continues at coordinate 1,037,820,799 of VDFB02281492.1, forward strand.
GAAAGGGAGAAAATTGTTAGAAGATTCAGGTGTCATGATTTTCCCGTGATTGGACTTAAATTATGCCCTAGTTTTTGATAGTTTCTTAAAGGATAACAATGCTACACATAACTCAACCCTAAAGGAGTGACAAAAGTGTACACATGATCTAAGTATAACCCTTATGAAGGTTCCCTTATGATCTGGGCCTTGTATCCACCACATAAGAAGTCTAATGTTATTGACACTCAAAAGGATTTTGGACATGTTATGACACTAAAAGTTGGAGAAGTTGATCTTGTGGATACCACTAAGATTGGTATAAATGTTGCCAAGCTAAATAAAGCCTAGATACAAATGTTGATTAAAGAAAAGGAAATGTACAAAATAAGTAATGAAAGGATACTTAGGGAAATTGATCTCCTAAAGGATATGGTTGAAAAAAAATTGAAAGGATCTACTAGGCTGTTGATTCAAGGAGAAATCTCTCAAACAAGGAACAAATGGGAAGAGTTAGAAGATGCATATTCTCAAGGAAAATTTGATGAACTTTTTGAAGTGATTAGAAAGAGACTGGCCAACTTGATGGTTTGGTTGAGAAAGCTTTGGGGAAATCACTCAAATAATTATGTTGCAGAGCAAAAGCATAGCAGAGTTAGTGACAGAGTCCAAGAGAAATTTTAGGAAATACAGAAGAGGGATACTCCTAATAATGAGGCTAAAAATATTGCTATGAAGATCATGAAAAAGCATAGAAGTTACCATGAGGAACTTCAAGGAGATGAAAAAGGATTAATTGATGCTACAAAAGAAGGAATACCAACATTATTTGAAAATGATGGAAGAAAAAAAGAAAAGGCCAAATGGATTAAGGAATGCAAGTTGATATTACAAAACATTTTGGAAATGGCTACAGGAAAAGACTTGACATTGGATGAAGCATGTGAACAAAATGAGAAAATGGTGAACATGGAGATAGCAGTCAGGAATGCATTGGGAGATGTTGATACTCACCAAAGATGGGACTATTTGGACAATTTGTCAAAAGGTCACTTATGGCTAAATAGAGCCTAATTATCTAATTTAATTGTTGTTAGTTATAATCAAAAGACATGTCATTTGGGTTAAAGTTGGTTGCCTCTCATATAAATAAGAGAGACCAATACCATTTGAAAGATATTAGATTAGAGATAGGAGAAAGTAATAGGCGAATAGGGTTAGATATAATGTTTACATTTCAAAAGACCATGATGCATATATGAAATTTTGGAGGAATCAATGAAAGATTTCTGATTTTGTGGTTTCATTCTTGTATCAATTGTTTGTTGAATTAGTTGAAAGTATTATTAGATTGTCTCCAAGATTGATATTTCTTTGTTATTTAAATTGATATATTAGGTATATACTCAATTTATCAATGCACATTTGTTGTAATTGTGTGATATGATTAATTGGTTCTTTCAAGTAAAGATTAAATCCTTCTAGTCATTCACAATAATTTGGAAGTGTCATTTGGATTACTAAGAAGAATTTGGTAATTACATTATCACATGTTTATACAAGTTATAAATCAATATTAGTATGCCAAACAGTTAGAGTTTTTTCCAAATATCAGCCACTCATATTTGACTTTCATCTGACTTTGTTTTACCTAACAAGGCACTAGTCTCACCCATTTTTATTTAGTTTTATCATACCGAATTCAAACTTCACATCTATTAATTGAACATATTAAACTCCACCTTGATATTTCTTATACAATTTATACCAAATAGGTTTGCATCTCTCCACTTCCAATTGCCATTGTGGATAGATTGCTCAAGTAGGAAACACACAATTTGAATCTGCTCCATTTGAATAGGTACACCCACCTAGGTTTGGCAGAGCCTGAAGAGAAGAAGGTTCAAATTCATCATTTGGCCTTGTATGTTAGCAAAAAATGTACCAATAGATTGGCAACCTCTTGTGGTTTCTCAAACATTTTTTTTGAGACCTAACAGTTTGGTGACTCTACCGAGGAGTTATCTTTGAATCCAAGAATTCATAGAGTCAAAACCTTACATAATACTCCACTGGGAACAAGCAATCATAAAATTTTCTCACTTCTCTAAAAGTGAGTGGCGACTCTAAAAAACTTAAGTTCATTGAGACTAAGTACACATCATAAAGAACAATCCATAGAGTTTAGGCTTTCACAATAGTGCACAACATGTATGGAAGAAGATCCCTATATAAAGGAAGTCCTAGTGAAAATGGTAAATGGACACATAAAAATGATAAAGGTAAGAAGGTTTCTAATGAAATGTGCATGAAAAATAAGTATAAAACATCAAAACCACATTTTGAGACATATAATTGCTACAATACATTGACAAATTAAAATAGCTCAGCTGGAGAACCTTGCACTTCTGAAGAAAAAAGGAATCCTTTTTATAAGTTAGATCCTTAGAAAGAGGAAGAATCCAAGGTTGAAATTGAGGCATAAATAATCAAGAGACAACATGAATATGATCATGGAATGGAAGGAAATCAAAATGAGCAGCCTATTGATAATGTAGCCCCTGAATAAAATTATGAATTCATGACTTGAGAGAAATTAGATGCACACTTGGAGTATGAAAGAGAAGAAATGGAAAGATCAAAAGTAGAATAGGGACAGAGGCTCCAATTGATAAAATAAATAGAAGATTTGAAGCTACAAAAGGCCCAATATAATGCTTAGATAGCTAACCTGCCTAAATATGTACCACCTTATAGGCAAGGGAATAATAATGTATGACCTTCAAATCCACCAAAAGCACAACAAAATCAATCAGGGAATCAATACAGACCTCCAAATTTTCCACCTAAAAATCCATCACAACATCCAAATGCTCAGCTACCCCATGACCAACAATATGTGCCACCACCCCAAGTACAATATAATAATCTATTATATCAATACCAGCATCTTCAAAACCCACCTCCTCAGCAATACACAACCATAATTAGATAATTTGATTTAGCAATATTCCAAGTATTTCCTTACCCTATGGACAATAGTTGGAGAAATCTTGTCCCAAAATTCATAGGAAGTAGTGTAGTCACCACTGGGGAACACTTGAGTTTTAATGCTTTTATTCAAGATCTAGATATGTAGTATGAAGATGTACATATGGGGCTATTTATGATGTCATTAACTGAAGAAGCTAGAGATTGGTTTAATAGTTTACCAACAACCTCTACTAATTCCATTCAAGAGTTTCATGATTAGTTTCTTGAACAATATGGGAGCCAGTGTGCACCAGAGTTTTCTTTGCATGAACTAATAAGTATCCATAAATATTAGAATGAGTCAGTTTATGACTTCAACCCGAAGTTCTCCAATTTGCATAATAAGATACCATTGAGTTCTAAGTTGGAAGACCCTACAAAATTAAGAATTTATTTGAAAGCATTTGATATGAAGATTGGATATGAGCTTAGAAATAGGTGCCCCATACATTTAGCTGAAGCTCGGAAAACAACATTGACTATTGAAAACAACAGAAAAGCTGCAGGGATGACTGCTAAAAGGGATAATCTCAGGGTTCCCCAACATTAAAAGAATCCTCATAATAGACTAAAAATTACATACAAAAATGGAAGTCTGAGGCTACATGATATGCCATACAATACGAATTGGAAGGATGGAAGGCCTACAATTGACAAAACTAAGAATAAAGAAACTTATGATCCTTTAAAGAAGAGAGGAGCATACATGGTTAACAACAATCCTTGGTGTCCAATTTGTGACTTGCCCCATTCCCTTGATCATTGTGTTGTAGCTCAATCAGTGCAAGAAGAAGAATTACTAGTAGATAATGATGGAGAGGATCATACAATATATTTAACATCTCAGAACCTTCATTGTATTGAGCAGGGATATTCATCTTCAAAAGAAGAAGGTTATGACTATGATGTTGATAACCAAAGGTACAATGTCCATATGGTAGAACAACAAGTCTTCTCTTATCATGAAGAAAGCAATGATGAACAATATTCTCCTTGTGCACCATCTCAGTCAGGTAAATGCAATGTAAGAAGACCAACTGAGGAAGAGATTAAGAAATTAACCATCGCTATAGTAGAACAGGTCAAAATAAAATATTGGTTGAGAAACAAAACATGAAATGAAAATGAAGGTGTTCCAAGAGGGATATTTGTGAAAGATAAGAAAGCACCATAGGGAGTTTCAAAAAAGATAGAAAATAAGCAACCTAACAATAATGAACAAAAGCATGTTCATAAGGAGGAAGATAAAGAATTTCATAAGGACAAGGAAAAAAGAAAAGGAAGATGATCAAAACAGAAGGTGCCTCTTTTGATTTCACACAAGCTTTATCCCAAGTAAAAATGTTTGTCTCATTACTTGAAATGATGAAGATTAAATAGTATAGGGATAGTGCTATTCAATTAATATCTAGTGGGAATAATAAAGACACAAACCTTGAGAACAAGGGGACCACTAAGATGAATGATAAGAAAGAAGAGGTAAAAGTTCCTGAGGTTTTTTTAGGTGATGCATTGATAAATCCTCCACAAGTTGATCCATTTTTTACTACATTAATCATAAATAACAAGCCGGTGAGGAATTGTATGATAGATTCAGGTGCTCCTATCAACATCATGCTAGTGGGGGTCATGAAACAACTTGGGATGTGGGTAGACATTGCTAGTGGAAAATGTTATGCTATGGATAGCAGACCTATTCCAGTGGTAGGAATTATAAAAGATGTAGAAGTGAAGCTGGTTGCTTATCCACAAGCAGGTGAAATCACAATATTGTGTTTCACTTTTTTCCCAAGATGGACATTTACATCAATTTTTTTAACTGAAACTTCATCTTCTAAGACCTATAGTAGCCAAACCATAAAGAATTTGAAGATGATGTGAACTAGTGATTTGTGGCAATTTGTGTGTAGATTCCAAATAATTTTTTGTTCAATTTTTTTGAAATAAATCATGAGTCTTTCAACATCTTCTTTAATAACTAGTTTTAGATAGAAAACAACATTCTTTAGAAAGTAACGTTTGTGTCATACAACATAAAAAAATTTATATAAAAGATTAAATTCTAATTTTTGGAATATAGATTCACAAAATCAATATTTATGGAAAGGATATTTTTTCATAATTTTTGGTTGCATAATTTTTTTAAAAATTAATTTTTGAAGTCACTTTAACTATAATTTGGAAATACGTGTTTGTCGTACAACCTAACTTTTTGTGTATATATTGAAATCCAATTTTTCTTTTTTGGGTGAAACAAGGAAATCTATATCTAGGGAATTGGTATTTTTTGAATTTTTTTACAATGGTTTACTATTTTTCCACCTCTGCACAACAAAGAGCTTGATGTTTAGAGAAAAGCCTATGTTTAGTAAAAATTGAAAATCAAATACATGATAAAATTAAAATATATCAACCCTATACTCGTTGGAAAGCTAGTTTTAAGGGTTACAATATTAAAAAATATAATTTTTAAATTATATTATTTAATCCCTCAAAAGGTAAAGAAAAATTGGTTTTTTGCCAGCATTTTGATAGTTGTGAAGGAGACTCCATTGTGGGTATGATTTAATACTATAGGAGTTCTATCAAAGGGGGTTTTATTTAAGGGGGTCTTATTTATCCCTATTTAATTAAAGCCCTTTAGAAGGAGCCTCTCAAGACTTAAATCATTATTTTTTCTAAAAACAATAATTTCAACCAAAAAATAGCACATCCAAAAAGTGAGACATAGTATTGTGGCAACACCCAAGCAACTTATAATATAGACATAACTGTGATTGATATGCCTCCTCATTTTGGAATGCTCCTATCAAGATAATGGACAACAACAGTTGGAGGAAATGTACAATTTGACTTGTCATATGCCACAATACTATTCAATGGTGTAGAAGTTAAATTATATAGAGAACCCAGAATGAATCAGATTGTGGATTATGTTTCTCAAGAGCAGATAAATTTCTTTTGTGATGTGGGTTTAGGGAGCTTCAACATAAATCCTTCTTAACCTAAATTAACAACCACTAACCCAATTGATAGACATGTCTCCAAGAATGAGCATGGTGTGTGGAAAATGTATTTTGATGGAGCATGTAGTCAGGAAGGCAATGGAGTTGGGGTATTTTTTATTTCACCTGAAGGTATCACATTCAAATATTCATTTTTTCTGACTTTTGAGTGTACAAATAATGTGGAAGAGTATGAAGCTTTGCTGATTGGTTTAAATATGGTTGCCAAACACAAGATTAAGCTGCTAACAATTCTAGGAGATTTTTGAGTTGAGCATTTCACAAGTCAGGGAAAAATATGCTACAAAAAATAAAAGGTTGAAATAATATAGATGTAGTGTGGGACACAATTGAATTATTTGATGCTTTTTCAATTGAATGGATAGACATATCCAAAAATTTAATAGCAAATTTCCTAGCCAATATAGCCCTAAAAAGAGATGATATCACTTTGGTAGGAGTGTCTCAGGTTGAGTTAAAAAAAAGGCCCTCTATCCTTGATAATATCTATAGTTGGAAAGTTTTCAATGATGAAACTGATCTCATAAAGTTTCTCCATTGTATAGACTAGTATGAAGCTCAAGAGATTGACTTTAATGCATTTTTTAAAGAAGTGGATGGAAAATAGATCGTATTTGGGAAAGAAGTTCTGCAACTTAAATCCAACAAACTTCCCAAAGGACTTGTGGCATTAGAAAGGGTATATGATAGAAATGATCATTCTCTCATGAAGCAGACACTAGTCAAGAGAGAAGATATTGAAGAAATCAATCTAGAGGCTGAGTTAGCACCAAAAAAGGTATATATTGGAAAGAAAATAAGTCCAAAAATTAGAAGAATGCTAATTACACTATTAAGAAAGTACAATCATGCATTTGTGTGGTCCTATGGGGATCTCAAGGCATACATAGAGGATTTATCCAACATGATATTCCATTAAATCCAAACACAAAACCATTCAAGCAAAAGCAAAGGCCCATCAACCCAACTTTGGAGCCTAAGATGCAAGAGGAGCTAGAAAAACTTAGAGATGGAGGCATTATCAAGCTTATTAGACATTCAACATGGGTCTCTAATTTGGTCCCAATAAGAAAGAAAAATGGGGATATTAGGCTATGTGTAGATTTCAAAAATTTAAATGTTGCTTCCCTTAAAGATAATTACCCTCTCCCAAATATGGAAGCAATATTACATAGAGTAAAAGGATGTGAGTTGTTATCAATGATGGATGGGTTTTTTGGGTATAATCAGGCTAAAGTTAAAGAGTCTAAGCAATACAAGACAACATTTTCTACACCATGGGGGACATATGTCTATGTGTTAATGTCATTCGGTCTCACAAATGTAGGGGCAACTTTCCAAAGGGCCATGGATGTGGCATTTGCAGATTTAATCAATGCTATAAAGGTGGTGTACCAAGACGACCTCACTACATATTCCAAAAAGGAAGAAGACCATGTGGAACACTTGGAGAAAATACTCATCAAAGCTTTAGAGTATGTTATTAGTCTTAATCCTAAGAAATGTCACTTTTTTGTCATAGAGGGTAAGATTTTAGGGCATATTGTGTCAAAAGAAGGAATTAGAATAGACCCTGAAAGAGTAGAATCCATAGAAAAAATCCCCATTCCCAAAACTATCAAATCCATTCAATCATTTTTTGGACAAATTAACTTTGTTAGGAGATTTGTGTCAAATTTTGTTGAGATTGTTAAACCCATATCCAAAATGTTGAAGAAAGGAGAAAAAATAGATTGGATTGCAGAATCCCTAGAAGCTTTTATAACCATCAAGAAATCTATCAAAGAAGTCCCCATTCAAAAACCCCCTAACTTTTCCAAACCTTTCCAAATATTCTCATTTGCCTCATTTCATACCATAGCAGTTGTCATGTTACAAAAGAACGAGGAAGGGTATGAGCATCCTATATCCTTCTTTAGCAAATCATTGTAGGTGTCAAAATTAAAGTATGATATCATGGAGAAGCAAGATTTTGTATTGGTCAAAGCAACAAAAGCTTTTAGACCATATCTAGTTGGAACCAAGGTAATTGCATATGTACCACATTTAGCTATGAAAGATATTTTGGTACAAACAGAGGTGACAGGGAAGATATGTAGATGGATTAATAAAATCCAAGAATTTGATATGGAAATTTGGATTACCAAGTTAGTAAGGGGACAGGGTCTAGCCAAACTAATTACAAAAGAAAACATTGAAGCTAACCAAATCTACAATGAAGAAAATGAGGAGAGTGTAGTTGCAAGCATTGAACGTACTCCTTGGTACACAAACATAATGTATTATCTCAAACACATGAAGTGCCTTGAAGGATTGAATGATAATCAGAAGAGAACTCTAAAGCTGCAGGCATCCAAGTACGTATTCATAGAAGGGGATCTGTTTGGAAAAACAAGGATGGATTACTATTATTGTGTCTAGATGAATCACAAATAGAACATGTCTTGAGGGAGATGCATGAAGGAGTGTGTGGAGGTCATTATTCTGCCAAAACAATTGCACATAAGATTCTCAGGGCAGGTTATTACTGGCCTAAGGTTTTCATTGATTCTTTTTCATATGTAAGGAGGTGTGAAGCCTGCCAGAAGTTCTCAAGAAAGTTGAAATATCAAGGAGCCCTACTTCTTAGACCTTTGCAAGTAGAAGCCCCTTTCCACTAATGGGGAATTGATTTTATTGGGGAAATACATGAGAAGTCAATTGGAGGACATAAGTGGATATTAGTAGAAACTGATTATTTCACTAAATGGGTGGAGGAAACCCCAACTAAACAAGCAACAAGAAAAGTAGTGATAAACTTCCTGATGGAGAATATCATAACCAGATTTGGCACACAAGTAAGATTGATCACAGATAATGGGATGTGTTTTAAGTTTGATGAATTCATAAACTCCTACAACACATATGGTATTATTGTTTCTTATGTTGCCCCTTACCACCCACAAGCAAATGGTTAGACATAATCTAGTAATAAAAGTCTTTTGAAAATCATAAGAAGGATGCTAGATGGAAATAAAAAATCATGGGACTCAAAATTGAGAATGGATGTATGTGCGGATAGGATTATTGTGAAGAAGAAAATTGGAAAGTCTCCATTTGAACTAGTGTATGGAACACAAGTGAGGATGCCATTGCAAAACTTGTTACCATTTTATAATTTCATTCTTCAAGAAGATTTAGATATTCTAGAACCAATGGAGGAAAGGATGGAGCAGCTTGTAGAACTTGATGAAATAAGGAGAATGACTCAAAAGAAAAATGTGAAGTTGCAATCACAGATGAAATATCATTTTGATAAGAAAGAAAAAGATAGAAAACTTGAGGAGAATGATTTGGTATTAATGTGGAATGCTAGATGTCAAGAGAAGGGAAAGCATGGAAAGTTTGAGGCCTTATGGTTAGGTCCCTTTGTTATCATTGGAAAAGGAGGGGAGGATTCCCATTATTTGAAAAACATGTTTCGAGAGGAACAAAAATTGCCCGTACATGGGTAGTTCCTAAAACATTTATTCTCTTGAAAAACATAGAGGATTAAGGGTTGCTAGTGCATGGACAACTCTTGACAAACCTCTTAAAATAATTTCTTTCCATGCATAGTAGTCTAGGGAATCAAAAGGGATTGGGAATTTCCAGTACATAGACAATCCTAGAATTCCTTCATTAGAAAACAAATTTTCTTTCCATGTACAGTAGTGTAGGATCATTTCCATTTCCATCATTTTTCACCTCTATATCCATTTTTGTTACATCCTCACCATAAAACCTTATTCATATCCTCTGAAAAACTTGGTCTTCTCTCCTAGAGATCTGAATTCTTACAATGATCTCACAATCATTCATCCCTAGACGAAGCCACTGTTAAAACTATAAAATTTTCAAAATTTTACAATAGCTTGCACTCATTGATTCCACAAGATAACCACATCTTGAGTGTAAAATTGCTTTAATTCATTCCATATATCATATTCCCCAAATAATCCCATCAGATTTGATCTTTTGACACACCAAAATGCCTCTGATAATCATTGAGAAAGAGCTTTTGAATAATTAATCATATCAACATGAGTAGGTCTATGTCTCTTCGACCCATAAGCTATAACCTTTCAATTCAGATATTTCTGGCATATCGGTGAAAGATCAAAATCGTCACATTGATGAGAGGATACATATTCAGGAAGACAAGGCTTGTTTTTCACTGATGAAAAGGTTATCGACAAGAAAAATGCTATCAGAGTGATATTTTCAAGTTAGCCTGAGCATATATGTCATGCTGATGGAATTTTATTGGCAAGATGCCCACTCTATCTCACCGATGAAGCACAAATAAACATGTCAGGGAGACATGTGCTATCAAAATAAGTTTCAAATGTCTTGTTGAAACCATATGTCATGCTGATGAAAGTAGCATCAGAGAGTCTTGTCAATTCATCTGAAGGAGGAAGATGATACATTAGGGAGACTTATAACATTGGATAGCTTTCAAATCTTTTAGTGATACTTATTTTCTTGCCGATAGGAAATGCAAATGGATCAAAATTTCATTAGTAGGAGTGATATTTGGTTTCCCCAACCATATAAGGTTCCTAATGAATGTCTGAATTGATTCAAACATATATATCATCTAGAGTTTAAAATGTCTTGCCGATATGATCATTTGATATGACAGCAAGGAATTCAAAAAAATTGCTACACTCATGCTCAGAGCTAGACATTAATGGGTGCAAAAATACACACTGTATAGATGATCCTCTGAATCAAAGAAGAAAAATTAAGGAGAATTTTCAGAATTAGTAGTGAAAGGAATGGGAGAATGGACAAGATCTAGAGAATTTTGAGCAGCCAGATATTTTCAAGTAAGCTTGTGAATTGTCTACATCTGTATTTCAATTTTGTCAATTTGATCAAATAGAATGGAAGGTTCGAGCTCTAGAAAATTAAAAGGTAGAAAGAGGTTGGGTGAGGGTAGTCATCCTAGGGGAAATAAGAAAAATACTGAGACTAGGGATGAATCAGAAACAACTAAAAGAAAATTGAATCAAGATCTTATTGACCAAGTACCCAACTCAGGACCTAAAGTCGGGCATTCTGCAAAACTTAGGGAAGATGTGGATAAATTTGAGGAAAAGTGCAAACACATAGGGGATGTGTGGACTTCAATTTGGGGGTATTAACTATTTATGTTCCACTATCATCAAAGGGATAGGTTCGAACCGGTGTGCAATCCTTGGAAATTTAACTTGGGAAAATTAGTTGTCCCAAATATGTTTGTGGATGTGGAACTGCTGAAACACTTAGCTGCCCATTATAATCCAACACTCAAAGTTGTCTTCAATTCATTGGGTAAGCCTTTCATACATGTGCCAGAAGCTACAATTAGTGAAGTTTTTAATTTAGAAGGTACACATGATGAAGCTATTGTGCACACGAATTTAGAGAGTGAATTTAGGAGAATGGATACCACATATAGGGGTTGGATATTTCCATTACATAGAATTAAGAAGGGTGGAAGTCTAGTTTGATTGGATGACAATGACGGGCCTCCATTTCATATAGACTTATTTGAGCAATATTTGAAATATACATAATTCTTAGTAGGACAGGTGTTGGGGATGTAAGCCCCTGAGCTTATGTCAATTGTAGCTGATGTTCAATATCACAATGCCAGACCCTTTGATTATGCTTCATAAATTTTCAAAGGAATTGACTTAGGGCTAATGGAAATAAAAAATTGACAAGAGTTGGGGATGTGGCCAGAAGAGTTAAGGATTACAGAGTTTGATAGGGAGGGTATGATTTGATTCTGGATAAGCTATTACATTTTAATTTGAAGAGAGCTCTACCATAGAAAGGGTTTGATCTGGAGGGATACATTGAATTTGCTAGGAAAAAGATGAACTTAGGAGGGTATGATCATATACCTTATCAATTTGATGATTTGATCAGAAATTTGGAATAGAAAGAAGCTAGAAGGGTTGTTGATGAGCATCACAAGGTGGTAGAGAAGAAAATAAAAGAGACACAAGATATGGAATTTTTATCTTTTGGAGAAGAGGTATCTGGTGATGAGGGATCTCAAGGTTCAACTGATAAGATCTCCAGATTGAAGACTAAGGATGATAAGCTTCCTCCTAGAGAATCAAAAATTGAAGAAGGTTCAGACACAGACACGAGGCAAATGGCTTGTAGATATTTTATAGCTAATGATGAGTTTGTGAAATATCTAGAATTCAAAGATTTCTTGTATAAAAAGAAGGGAAAATCCATAAGAGAATCCTTTGAGAATGTAACACTGAATAATGAGGAGGAATTGTTGAATAATTTGAAGTCAAGTGTGGAAAAAGAAATAAAAGATATGATTCCAGAGAAAGGGAGAAAATTGTTAGAAGACATAGGTGTCATGATTTTCCCAGGATTAGACTTAAATTTTTCCTTGTTTTTTGATAGTTTCTTAAAGGATAACAATGCTACACATAAAATTAGCCCTGAGGGAGTGACAAAAGTGTACACATGATCTAAGTATAACCCTGATGAAGGTTCCCTTATGATCTAGGCCTTGTATCCACCACATAAGAAGTCTATTGTTATTGACACTGAAAAGGCTTTTGGACATGTTATGATACTAAAAGTTGGAGAAGTTGGTCCTATGGCTACAACTGAGATTGGTATAAATGTTTCCAAGATAAATAAAGCCTAGATCCAAATGATGATTAAAGAAAAGGAAATGCACAAAATAAGTAATGAAAGGATACTTAGGGAAAATGATCACTTGAAGGATATGGTTGAAAACACATTGAAAGGATCCACTAGGTTGTTGTTTCAACGAGAGAGCTCTCAAAAAAGGAACAAGTGGGAAGGGTCAAATGCATATTCTCAAGGAAAATTTGATGAAATTTTTGTAATGATTAGAAAGAGACAAGCCAACTTGATGGTTTGGTTGAGCAAGCTTTAGGAAACTCACTCAAAGAATTATGTTGCAGAGTAGGAGCATAGCAGAGTTAGTGACAGAATCCAAGAAATTTTTTAGGAAATATAGAAGAGGGATACTCCTAATAATGAGGCTATCAATACTACTAAGGAGATCATGAAAAGGCATAGAAGTTACCATAAGGAACTTCAAGGAGATGAAAAAGGATTAATTGATGCTACAAAAGAAGGAATGCCAACATTATTTGAAAATGATGGAAGAACAAAAGAAAAGGACAAATGGATTGAGAAATGCGAGTTGATATTACAAAAGATTCTAGAAATGGCTATAGGAAAAGACTCAACATTGGATGAAGCATGTGAATAGAATGAGAAAATGGTGAACATGGAGATAGCAATCAAGAATGCATTGGGAGATGTTGATACTCACCAAAGATGGGATTATCTAGACCATTTGTCAAAAGTTCACTTATGGCTAAATAGATCCTAATTATCTATTTGAATTGTTGTTAGTTATAATCAAAAGACATGTCATTTGGTCTAAAGTTGGTTTCCTCTCGTATACCTAAGAGAGACCAAGACCATTTGAAAGATATTAGATTAGAGATATGAGAAATTAATAGGCGAATAGGGTTAGATATAATGTTTACATTTCAAAAGACCATGATGCATGTATGAAATTTTGGAGGAATTAATGAAATATTTCTGATTTTGTGGTTCCATACTGGTATCAATTGTTTGTTGAATTAATTGAAAGTATTATCAGATTGTCTCCAAGATTGGTATTTCTTTGTTATTTAAATTGATATATCAAGTATATACTCAACTTATCAATGCACATTTGTTGTACTTGTGTGATATGATTAATTGGTTCTTTCAAGTAAAGATTAAATCCTTCTATTCATTCATAGTAATTTGGAAGTGTCATTTGGATCACTAGGAAGAATCTGGTAATTGCATTCTTGCATGTTTATGCAAGTTATAAACCAATATTTGTATTCCAAACAGTTAGAGTTTCTACCAAATATCAGCCACTCATCTTTGACTTTCATTTGACTCTGTTTTACCTAACAAGGCACTGGTATCACCCATTTTTATTTAGTTTTATCATACTAAATTCAAACTTCACATTTGTTAACTGAACATATTAAAATCCACCTTGATATTGCTTATAAAATTTATACCAAATAGGTCTACATCTCTCCACTTCCAATTTCCATTGTGGATAGATTGCTCAATTAGGAAACACACAATTTGAGTATGCTCCATTTGAATAGGTACACCCGCCTAGGTTTGGTAGAGCCTGAAGAGAAGAAGGTTTAAATTCATAATTTGGCCTTGTACGTTAGCCAAAAATGTACCAATAGATTGGAAACCTCTTTTGGTTTCTGAACCAGCATTTTTGAGACCTAACAAGGTGGACATTTAATTCCTCCTTCCACAAACATGACCTCAATTCCTACATATACACTAATCCAATTGTTACGACAACAAAACAACCAACTAGAATTGTCAATACCACCTTAGGTATTTCCACTGGGAATCCCTTTAGCTTTGTTCATTCAAATCTCATATCTCCTAATCCATCTCCCCTCACAAGGTTACAATTCACTTGTCCTCTGAATACACATACACCGAGCCACCTTATTCAATCTCATCTCACAACATGAACAATGATCCTGTCCTTAACCAACTCTTGAAAAATGTTTCATCCCTCCAAGAACAAATTGCCACATTGAACCAAAGTTAAAATTTCCAACCTTCACAATATGTCAAGAAAAACCCTTTATCATTGGAGATATTGAGAGGAAAAATGCCACAAGGCACAAAGATTCCAAGATTTGAGAAATATGGTGGAAAAGGATATCCTAGCAACCATGTCTCAACATACACAACATTATGTAGTGACTTCATTTTTTAGGATAAAATCTTGGCTAATATTTTTCCTAGATCCTTGAAAGACACTACCTTGGAGTGGTTTTGTTCGTTACCAATAACTCAATTCATTCATTCAATGAACTTGTTGATGCATTTATTAACCATTTCCAAGTGCACATGGGTACCAAGATGACCTTATCTAATTTAATGAAATATAAAAATGAA
This sequence comes from Sequoia sempervirens, assembly GCA_007258455.2. Classification (NCBI taxonomy): domain Eukaryota; kingdom Viridiplantae; phylum Streptophyta; class Pinopsida; order Cupressales; family Cupressaceae; genus Sequoia; species Sequoia sempervirens. Next base: position 1,037,835,864 of record VDFB02281492.1, read on the forward strand.
ACATAGGAAAAGGGGGAGTATGATGTGACTCTCTTCTCCCCTATTTCATTCAACAAATGAGATCCAAACCATGAAGTGACTATCAACCCAAAAGATGAACCAAGTCAATATTTGGAATCGTGCAATTTCTCCTTATGCAACGATGGGGTGGTGAATCAAATCACACTTTTGGGAGAAAAAATTAAACTAGCAAACAATTCTAAATGTAAGTCTATAAGATGCAATAGGAAATATATCACAAAATAGAAGGAAAACAAGGAATTTTCTGAAAAAACTAAGAATAAGGAATGCTATGCACCTAGTCAAATCTTGTTGTTTCTGCAACCTTATCAAGGACTCATTCACTAGGTGGTGAATGAGTCCTGGTATACTTGTCTAGGAGGCTCTAAATTTGGAATTGAAGCTTGTAAACTGTGAAAATTTGTTGCTCCTAAAACCCTAACAATGACTCATTTGCTAGGTGGTGAATGGGTCCTATTAGGCTCTTTCAAAAAAAATTGAATCCAATCTTGAACTTCTAGACCTAAAATTCCTTCCTACAACTTGAAATCCCCGCTTTCAGATATGGATCTGCTGATAATCTATAAAACAAATTTTAAATCTTGTTGGTGGATGGGGTTTGCCTCGGTCAAACCCCAAGTTTAGTAATTAAACCTTGATGATATATGAAAATATGAAACATGAAATGTGTGTGCAATCCTAACCTTAAGTGTGTCTAAGATTAAGATCCCTAACAATGCAAGGAAACCCTACTCAATTGTGTTAGAATAGGATCTTATAATGAAACATGAACAATGCAAAGGACATACTTTAGGATATCCCAAATCCCCTTAATAAGTCACAAAACTTATTATACCTCTCTTTATGCTAAAAATAGAATGATCATAGAAGATGGAATCACTTAGGAAACAAGTCATTAGGCTTGGTTGAATCTCATGGTGCTTCTCCCAAAACCTAGAATCCATCATGATTCTCCATAGGCATCTATAATCATTTCTTTAATAATGCTTGATCTTATTACAACAAAATGAGCTTAAAGACCTACAAAAACACTATAATGTTGCTCCATGACTTCACTCTTGCTTTCTTCTTGAAGATGAATGCTTGATATCTTGAAAATTCTCCCTCTTAGTATAAATTCTTAGATGAAACTATGTGAAATAACCTTGTATTTATAGATAACTTAAAATTAATTTCTAAAATTCAAATAACATAAGCTGACATCAGATCTAGGATTTGAACTCATTAAAATATCACCAAAAAAATATCCCAAGGGGGTGTTCCTAAGTTAAGTGAGGATCCATTCACCATAGGGAAATGGGTCCTAGAACACTTAACTAGGACACACCTTAGGGGATGTGAAATGATATGTCAAAAGGTGTGTCCTATGACCTAGTGAGGACCCATTTTCTAGGTGGAAAATGGATCCTAGGTCACTAGTCTAGGACAAATTTCTTGAAAAATTAAGTGTTGTGTAATATTATTTAAGAGTGTCATATTTTATCCCTAAAAAAATGTAATAAATTATGCTTGGATTTGAATTTAAGGGGCCAATTAACCTCAATTAATTAATAAAGCCCTAGATTATTGTGAATGTGTAAAGATACACTTCACAAAACCCTAAATATGGAATCATTAAGTCCATTTTATTATTAAATATTCATTCCCAAATTAAGTGTGAAAAAGGGATACTTTTTTCTACACTACAAAAAAAACATAGAAGGAAAGGTCACTGACTTCATAGCATGATACCAATTTTTTTATTCACAAATCAAAATTAAGATTCTTGATGTTGACCTTCAAAGAATGTTCATTGAAGATTTGTAAACCAATATTCAAGCTAAAATTTGGATGATGAAGTTTCCCTCCTTTACACACTTGGGCATGACCCTTCATGACTATTAGAATTCAATTAGTCATCATGAAGCAAAGACTCCTAACAATCCTAAGCAATCTAGAGTTGTGCCCCTTAATAGTTTCCAACCTTTCAAGAAGAAAAATAAGGAATTTTTACAAAAAAGACACACCTCAAAAAAAGTAAACATGTTAACACCCAAGTGGCTGTCGTAAAAATGATAAATCCATATCCATTTAGGGAAAGGAGTAGGAAATTTACCCTGTTACGTGATACCCTTCACTCCATCATTTTGTAACTTATAAGTAAGAAATTAGTTACCTTACCTCATGGTAGAGCCATTGATCCCACTAAGCCCTTACCTATAAACTTTAGTTACTTTAATGCTTTTTTTCCATTATCACTGATAAAATGGATAAGATACAGAACAATATAAGTGTCTTAAACATATTGTACAAGACCTCATTGATTCTAATCACATATAGATTGGAAATGTAAACGATCAAGGAAATAATTATATTGCCCCACCCAACCAAAATTTGTAAATCTTTACCAACCCCATTTCAAATCATAATATCTCTTTTGTGAAAGCTAGTGATTCCAAGAATGATGTGATGAATGTTGAAAAACATGAAGATACAAATAATGACAATATAAAAGAAAATGAAGGAGACTTAGAACATGTGGTTAGCTTCATTGGTGTTCAACCTTTTAAGGGAAAAACTAAACTACCCCTTGACATTGCTTTCTCAAAAAATGACATAATTAGATGTGCACCTGATGGTCCTCTTTACATCACCGAAAGAATAAATGAAAATCCTACTAATGGGATATTAATTGATCTCATGCATGCAGAGAATGTGATCACTGAGGAATTCTTATTTGTGCATGAAATTTATCAAGATTCTTATGAACAACTGAAAGCATGGATCAAAATGCATAATGGTTTTTCTTTCCCTACAATAGGTTCGATTACTCTTCCTTTAAAATTTGGACCAAAAAAATTGAATGCCTCATTCTCCATCATTCCATCATTAGACTAATTCCATGTGAAGCTTGGTTACCCATGGCTATGCTCCATGGATGTCATCCCATTGGTAGTGCATAAATGCTTAAAGTTTCCATTTGGAAATGATATATTTACTGTGCATCATAGTGGCTTTAATTCCATGTCTTCCCATGGGAATTTCTCATTGGATTTATTTTGGCTCGAACCTATGGAACCTATTAAGGCTTGTGAAGACTTAGTTTTCAAATCTTATCAAAATTTTAAGGCAAAGTGCATAGCAGAATTATCTCTTAGTATCATGCCTAAACCCATGATTGAGACTCCTATCATTGATGAAACCATTATTGAACCAAAAGACGTTCAAAGTAATTAAGACCAACCCATGATAAATCCTTTGCCTATTTCCCACAAAATACCAAGAGATAACATTGTGAGTCCCACTGTACCTCCTAAGATTGAACAAGTTCTTAAAGATGAAAAGAATGTGGTTGAACAATCTCCCATGGTTCCTTCCATTCCTCCCTTACAGGAAGAAAAGAAACCTATGGTTGATGAAATCACTCATACACAATCAAAACTTGAAAAAAATACAAAGAGAAATAGAAATACTAAATAGCATAGGTGTAGACATCATGCTATTGCTTGTATATTAAAAGGAGAGAATAAAATAGAAAATCTAGATCAAGAAACAATTGAAGAAAAGCATCGTTGACCCTCTACCATCGCCACAACAAAAACAACATGAAACCTTTATGTACATTGTCATTAGGCCTCCTATTATGATTGAGTTGGATGATCATGATGAGACTGCTAAGATTGATGAGGAAGTGCATAATGATCTGGATTTATTATTTTCCTCTTCCATGAGCTTAGATGATAACAACCATGATTGTCCTCCTATAAAGAGTGACTCGCCATGTGTTGAACTTGGTGATGCTCCTAGTACAACACTTGTCATTGTCCCTTTAGCTAGTTGTCTTCCTTCCACATATGAAAAACAAGATTGGGATGTGGATGACCTTTTATAGGTTGAATTGCCTATGCCATACTAGCCTTCTCTTTGTATTCTTTGTGATTGCATGTGTGTAATGTGATCCCCTATACTATACTTCTTGGTGTGTATTTATATGTTTGTGAGCCTACTTTGGATGACCCTTGTCACTCTGTTGGTGTAAGGATACAAAGGAAGCAAACCTATTGTGACATTCTTATATTTTTATTTACATTCTTCTATATGGTGTAAACCTTTTATCTTATGTTTTCCTTTTGGGGATGATGCAAGATGTCGAGACATTTAGGTCTCTTCCATGTTGACCCAAAATATTCCCTCTGTTATCTCTTTCTATGTGTTACTACTCCTTTTTGCTTGTTGTTCCATGATTCATTTGGGGAATGATGATGGTTTCAAGCTCTATTATATCAATACTACAACAAAAAATGTTGACCCTAAATCCATGGATCCCTTATGTGTTATCTTAGGATTGCATATGGGGGGAAATTCTCCTTTCCATGACATAGTTCTATTTAGAAACATATGTTTTACATAGGGCTTTTTGAATAAATTTCTCATGTATTGGCATTTATTACATGTTCTACATTAAAGTAATTGCTCACAACATGGTGTTTATCAATTTCTTTAAAGTGGGGGCATACACATCTCCACTCATTGTTCGCTTCAAAGTGTGGTCTTCTTACTTCACGTGATGTGTATTCTTGGTGGTGTTATTGGGTTTGATGCCCTTCAATATTGCAACCTTTCTTGGCATATATGAAATTCCTCTTAGTGGTGATGCTACAAGTTGTATTCCCTAAGTTGCAAATATTTTATCCTTGACAAGTCCTATCTTGGAGACATTAGGAATGATGTTCACTAAGGTGAAACCTTTCATGAACTAAGCAAAAACTCTTTGAATATCATATTGCATGCATCAAGGCCACCATCCATACCCTCTTTCTTCTTATTAATTTTGGAATTGTATGCTTTTTTATCTTGTCTTATTGTTGCATATTTAACATAGGAATGTGTCTCTTTGTTCCTTTGTTAGTTTTTCATGAGATCTTAGATATTGGGGGCTTGATCATCCTCCTTGACCTTTGTTGTCTTATCTTTCTAACAATTGTATAATTTGACCTCGATGGGTTTTTACTATTGTAGTGTGAGTTTGATGTAGGGCTCATCCTCTCACTAAAGTGGGGGCTAAATGTAGAGTCAAAAAATGTACTCCTTTACATTTTCACACTATGTTTGGGTCCATTAATTAACTAGACTTAATTAAGCCTCTAATTCACCCAATTATGCATCTACAAGTCTAATTAATTGCAAATTTTGAAAAGGGAATCAATATTTGGGTATGTGCAGAATCATCATGGAAAATACAAGCCCTTAAGTGGCAAAAAATTCAAAAAAATTAGAGTTAGGCAAGTTGACATTAAAATTTGAATAAGTTATCTATATTATTTCAAAAAAATGTAAGAATAGAATCTGTAGAAAATTGAATGTAGTTTCTAAACTACTAGGTTTGTTTAAAAATAAAAAAATCTATTTGGTGAAAATTTGAAATTTCAATGCAGAGGTACTTAAATTTCAGGGAAAAAATAAGATGTAGGTGTTTGTCTAACCACCCTAACCATAATAAAAGGATAATATTTTTTTATAAGATTTTAGATATACGTAGAGGACTCATGCCCCGATGTGATACATATTTTTTGTAAATTTTTTTCAAGGAAATTATTAATTATGAATTTTTTATTACAACTTTTTTAAAAATATAAAAAATCGTATGTCTAACCACCTTAACTTGGTCAAAACTTCATGAAATTCATTTTTTCTTTTTTTAATCCTATAGTATGTGAAGCATAGAATATGACGCATGTTTTGGATTCAAAAAATGTGATACCATTTGAAAGCTATAGATGTTTTTCAATAAACCTATGAATTAGGACTTTAGTAGTAATTTGAATAGAAAATGAATAATAATTACTTATTAAAAGGCATAATTTATATCAGTGGAAAGTTGAGAATCTCCTTTAAAAACTCTTTTTATTTCATCAATTTTGGGTAAAAAAATAGTCGTCAGCCACATACCCATCATATTGCCACTTTTTGGTCCATCATGATCCTGCACATACCCATTTAATCAATGCAATTATCATTTTTAACACCTCAAAATGAACCAGTCCTAGCAATTTAGGTCATGACCCATTATCCCTTGGGTGAATGGGTCCCATTTAGTTGCTAAATTAAAAATTTTAATATGTTTTTGGTGGCATTTTTATGATCCAAATTCAAATTTCAAATTTCGGCTTGTAATGTTTAATTTTTTAGGAAATTAGAAAATTGTCTGTAAATACAAGGTCTTTTATGAATTCAAATCTATCTACCAAAAGGTGAAATTTACAAGAGAAAATATTATTGTCAAAAGTGTTAAAGAGCATATTTATCAAGAATCTATAATAGCATTCAAGATCTCAAGCATCATGTCAAAGTTATCTTCATTCATGCTTGTTTTTGGAAATAACATTGTGATGTAGGTTTCAAGCATTCAATTCAAATTTCAAGCATCGAGATCAACATTCAATCAAACTATTCATGCTATATCAAGACCTTGGAGAGATGTGTTAGATTTTAGTCCTTCAAGGATCTCAATTGAAGGGTTTGGTGAGTTTTCAACATAGTAATTGTTCATTCATCATTCCTTTCATTCATGTTTCACTTCATTTCAAGGTTTAATTACCAAAACGGGGTTTGACAAAGGCAAACCACCATTCACCAAAAAACAAAAAAAAAATTCCCTCTTGTGTGTGTTGCAAATCTTAGGTTGAAGAAGGATTGAAGGCTCATCAAAAGTGCAAGTTTTTAAAGTTGTCAAAGTTTTCAATATTTTCATCAAGCCACAAAAAATCACTTTCACAATTTATTTCCAAATTTATGACTATGAAACTTAGAGGAATTGGGAGTGAAGACCTAGGAGAAGAGGACTGTAAAATCATATTTTGAACCCCTGTAACAAGACCCATTCGCCCTTGGGTGAATGAGTCCCAAGAGGACACTCAACACACATTTTTTGTGACAGGTGCATTAAATCACATCCTTCTTGGATCTACTGAAACTTTATGGACTCTGTTAGATTAAGGTTTAAATTTGATGTTTCATGTGTTACATTGCATTATTGCATTCATTTGGTATTTTTCATTTATCTTGCAAAAGTGCACTTCAAGCTGGTTTACCCCATCCTCAATCATAAGGAAAATAAGATCTCGACCAATATTGACTCTGTGGAACCCCAATCCTAGACCTACACAAACACAAGAAACAAACACAATATTAGATCAAATTCAAGTGAGAATCAAGATTCCCCATAAAATTCATTTAAATTGCAAAGAACAAGAAATGAGATGAACATAAGAAAACATAAAAAAAAGCTATCAAATCCTATTCAATGTAAAGAAAACTCTTGATCCCATGGGGGAATTGGTGCCAATTTGATGTGAAAATTTGGCCCTTTCCCAACTCCTATGATGCAATGTTGATGAGTGATCCACTTTGTTTGAAGATTCAATTTAGCTCCATGATGAAAAATCTACATAACCTAGTTAAGACCTTGATAAAATTGATGGAAATAGATATGCTTGAGGATGAAATTGAGTATAGTAGACTTGCTCAAATTGTGGATGATCAAAATGAGGAGAGAAGCCTCTTATTCATAGAAAGACAAGATGGAAGAATCCTCAAAATGAAGCAATGTGGGATCATTCAACATCCAATGGGTAAGTACCACTTGTCAAGATGTGAATGGGCAAAGGATGTGCACATTTTGATGAATGTGCCCATAAATGCAATTAGATGGAATTTCAAACTAATGAAATGACAAGTTTGAGGGGGATGAAAATGAATTAAATGCCACTTGGCTCAATGCACAAAGACATGTAAGAGGGAATGAATACCTTGTTGGAAGGACAAAGTCCACTTGGAGGGATTTTCAAACTTGGAGGAATATTCCCCTAAAGATGCCAAGTTGAGAGAAAATAGGGATTTAATAAATTAATTAAATGCATTTTCATGTGCAAGTGGAAAAAGCTAGAGGATGGGACATGGATTAGAGTTAGAATTAATCAATATTTGATTAATTAAGATGATGCTAGGTGATTTGACAATTTTGAATTAGATTTTAGGATTTAACTAAATCAAAGTTGAGAGGAAAATGATTTAGACTTAGTTAAATAAAGATCTTGATTTATTTAACTAAAGGGGATGATGTTAGATTAAATAAAATAAGGTTTAATTTATTTAATTTAATAAGATGACTTTAGAGATTTAATCAAATAAAATGAATTATTTAATTAAATAGAGATTAGAGGATTAATTAAATAGCATTGATTGATTTAATTAATGAGAGAGAATGAATTAATTAGATAAACGATTATTTATTTAATTAAGGGATGAAAATTGAGACAAGCTAAAGAGATGATTTAGGTTGAAACAATGTTAGTAATTAGGATCAAGTGTGTAGCATCAATCAATACATTTTATGTGTGTACATTTTTCCCCTCTTCGAAATGATGCACTTGTTGCATTGGTTCAAAGAATAAACATGCCTCGAGCAAAAGCCAATTTTTTTTTTATTTTCAAATTGTCCCAACGTTGCCCCAATGAATGAATTATGCTGACATACTGCCCCCTCAAGAGATCGAATGAAAATTTCAACTTTTTGGGTGATCTTGCGAAAAAAGAGGACAAGGTGCCCAACAGGTCCAAAAAGGCTCTAGAAGGTCAAAAACATGCCAAATTAATGCAAAACAGTCCACAGACAGACAAAATAGGCTTAGGGGGCCAAAACCTTGGTAGGATGGCTAAATAGGGTCAAAAAACCCTAATTTTTAGTTTTAAATAGGCGTTGAGGGACCACTTCCAATTCATTTGCACATTCAGCCTTTAGATATTTTACATTTTTTGAGCTCTGAATCCCTCATGAGATGGTGCAATGACAGCTTCCCTGATGCATTTTAGATTGAGTATGCACACACCAGAGACTACCTGGCACTGGACCATCGGTGTGTCAACTTGACCCGACCTTGTTTTTTGATTTTCATGCACATTTATTAGCTTAGGAATTTAGGTTTTTAGTAGCAGTCCAGTTTAACACCACTTGAAGGTATCTTTTGGCACCACGCGACCTCCAATTGTGTCGTAGTCATGACTAGCGATGCCATAGTGCAATTTGGAATTAGGGTTTAAACTCCAAACTAAACTGCACATGTGAAGTCTATCGTAGTGGGTCTCTTTGAAAATTAGGGTTTAAGCTTAAACTGAGTTGCTCCTCAAACTGCAATGCCATGGTGTAGTTCGAGAGCTAAAGGCTCCTAGCAGCACAATTTGGAACTTTCAAACTTTGTCACACCCACAAACAATGACATGCAGTCTGTTTTGGGTACGCCAAGACAAGTCAGGATAATGATTTTTGATGAATTTTAACATGATGGATTTCCTGATATAGGAGGAGGTGATGATAATTCATTCACATGAGCACATGCCCTAGGAGCTTTTTGACATTTTGTAGGGTATGCTTGAGTGACAGTAGGAGAGTTGGGGGCGATTGGCCTCTAGTATATTTCCTATGCATCGCTAGTTAGGACACATTTGGAGATGATGACAATGCTCATAGAGCGGTGGCATATTGAGACATCCTCCTTCCACCTTCCGACAGGCAAGGCCACGGTCACATTAGAGGACATGTGGTGGATTCTCAGATTTCCCATCCATGGAAAGCATGTGATAGATGTTGTGGATGTTAGGAGGGAGGCCAGATATGACATGATGGGCCTTGATGAGATTGTCTTTTGTGAGGACCAAATCAAGCTAGAGCAATACAAGCTCACTATGTCACCCTTTCGATTGGTTATAGCAGCTATCATATCAAGTCTTATTGCACCAGATTGGCAAGGTTGATACTTTACTCCTAGATGGGGGCTCGCTTGGGAGCACATGGTCTGGCGATGAGTATGCTTTGCATAGGGGATAGTACTGTTGGCCTCATTGTATAGATATTTGCATGAGTTTGCATACATTGACGACAAAGCCATTGGGGCGAGGATCACACTCCTTCATATTTGGGCCTGGGAGCACATTGTTGTGCTTTTTCTGAGTTTTTCCAATTGATATGGAGCCAGATGATCCAATTGTTTGGTGATAAAAAGGAGATGTCTCTTTCACACACACAAGACAACATGAGATTCCCCACTAGAGGAGAGTCTTGGATGACATGTGAGTCTTTACATGGTGGCCATATCTTGGATGGCTTGCATGGTATGATGATGTGTAACAAGTATTTTTCACTTGGCAAGACAAACTGATGCAAGGTAGGGAGCACACTATGCTCGAGAGGTACCTGTTGAGTCACATACAAATATAGTTTTGGGAGCCCCAGGACAGGCCCAATGACTAGTATGTTGTGATATTTGCACATACGATGAATTAGATCTCATGGGGCCAATATATTCCTGCAACCAAGGTAGTCCATACTTTCATGCAGCTGGTGGCCAGGCCATGGCCATATGATCAAGGTCAGGAAGATGCAGGTACTACATAGGAATATAGAGATGGGAAAGATGAACATGATGGCTAGCCACCATGGGATCAGGGACTGCCACCACTGGCTGATCAAAGAGATGCTTAGATATTGCAGCTATAGGCTCAGGTGGTAGGATTACAGGGATACATGGCTTCCTTGACAACATAGTGGGACCAGTTGAGACAGGAGAGGGACCAAGATGCCTAGTAGAGGCGGGCTATAGAGATTAGAGCTACTCAGGAGACAGACGGTTGTTAGCATCTAGAGAGCATGTCTGCCTCCTCCCAGAGCTCAATTTCATTATGAGCATACAAAGAGGTAGTCAGAGAGGCTGACTATTATAGAGTCCATTATCATTAGGCTATTCCCCAAGCATCCCAAGTCCTAGATTTTTCACAGCAGACAAGGTATAAATCCCCTGAGGACCATGGAGAGAGATAGCCTGGCGAGGGCAAGGGCAGCCAATAGGGTTAGCCAATATTTTGATTAGAGACATGATTCTTTTTGCATCCCATGGGCTCATTTTTGATAGCCCCGTGGGCCATTGTACTCTATTGATAGACACATGTATATTTTGATCTGATTTTGTACCATGACAATGTACACTTTGATGATATATATCATATGATGATTCGATGTGATATTATGTGTTCCTATTCTATTTATGCATTATGGATTCCTTTACTTTCAATATGTGATGCAATGTGATGCAATGATGTTATATGATGGATTCATTTCTTTTTTCAGTATCTTTCTATGTTAGTGTATGGATGCAATGCAAATGATTTATATTATGTCCTATGTGATGATGGAAATGTGATGTAGTATGATGTATTATGGTTATATGTGATGATGCAAATGTGATTAGATGCTTTCTTTTTCGATGTCTTTTTTTTGTGATGATGCAAAATGCAATGATTGTGCGACTAATAGATCTATATTATGCCCCTAATGGATGATGATGAATTGCAATCTTTTCCTCTTTTCATTTATCTTTTCTTGTGCATTATATGGTGATGCATTTATATGATGCTTATGTCATGATGATCTTATGCAAATGATGCTTATATGTGTTCTATGGATATTTGTGATGATGTTTTATATGATTTATGAATATGATGATGCAAATGAATGCAAATGTGTAAATGATGGCATGCTTAGAATAACCAATCTATATTATGCAAATGATGGAAATGCAATGTATGTGATTTAATATTTCCTATATGATATGATATGCAATATGCAGTATGCTGATGGTTTGTGGATGCAAGATGGATGTATATATGATGATGTGTGATTAACTATCATGGTACCATGTTAGCATGGAAAGAGATTCCAACAAGACATGAGATGATGGTGATGATGATGATGATGATTTGCTTGCTGAGGAGTTGAGATTTTAAAAGGTCCAATTACCTTATGTCTAATAACACACATAGGCACAATGCATCAAGGTATAAAGAACCAAGATGGCGTTGCACCTAGTGTGATGGACTTTGACTTGATAATTAGATAGGAGTACTCTTGTTTACACCTAGTCAATGGAACCTTATTTAAAATTCAGTTCAAATATTCTAAACATCTTGGACCAAAACATAGTAAGGAAAGCCTTCCTATGTGGTCAACAAGATACCTAAAACACCTTTCCTACACCCAAACAAAGCATGCATGACCGAGGTTATTTTACAAGAATATCCAACAAACACAATAGATAAAAAGATAATGATCGTTGCCCCATTCCTTTCTCTCTAAATTCATTTGTTTGGACATCATCGAGAGGTCATTGGAATGAGTACAATAAGATAAGCCAAAAGACAAAGATAAAGTAAACAAACTAGCTAATGTTCTTCATACCGCTAGCCAAGACTAAACTACGATGATGCCTGATGTTGATGTCCATTGTAGGAAGGATGCATCCTAGGACATGATGATATCAGATGATTGATTTGGGATTGATTGGATGATAAGCTATTGAGACAAAGAGTTGACCAGCTTGTTTACCTACTAACCTAGACTTGAGACCTTGATGTTTGAGTTTTCACTTTTAACCTGCTAGACTTGTTTCCGATTGTTTCACCAAAGGTTGAGGATGATTATTGATTTATTATGAGTGAATGTTTATTGCGGGTGAGAGCCAGATGATAAAGATGTATTTTTTGGGTTTTTTGAATGTTTTTGATGTTTTGAAATATTTTGAGGTTGTTTTTAGTTTTTTCAATATTTAATAAATGTTTTGATTTTCAAATTTTCTAATGTTTTGGGATTTTCTGAGATTTTTACCAAGAGACTAACCTAAAAAGCTATCCTAGGGGCCTCAGGTGATGATCAACCAGATTAGCCTTGCCTACGTTATACACATAGAGACCATGTAGTTTGATTGACACAAACTCAATTATTGATGAAATATGACCATATGGATTGCCACTTTATTATGACAGAATCCTAAAGGACTCACCTAAATGTCTCGGGGGATGATCAAAGATCAATATTTCCTACGTTCAAAGCTTAGAGATGATGTAGTTTGACAAGATGACTCTATTTTTTGAATTTTTGAATGAATTTTTGAGTTGTTTTAGATTTTGATATGTTTTGAATTTTTTTGAGATTTTGTGATTTTCTGATGTTTTTGGATTTTTGGATTTTTGGATTTTTTTGATTTTTTGATTTTGGGTTTTCAAGAACATACATGAATTTGATCTGATGAGAACATGACCCTAGCGTGAAGTAATAGACTAATCCAATAAAGGTAGGACAAACTGACCTTGAGAATGGGCCGAGTAGTATTAGGAGGGATCATGACACAAACACATGACCAAGCTATGATGCAGATGCAGATGGGTGATGGATGGAGTTATGTAATGCGATGAATGATGAAAGTAAAATGGATAAATGGTTCAGAACAATCCATGAGGATCTTGGTGGATGGAAAGTTCTTATTTACGCAAGGTGCCTTTTTTCCATGTTTTCAGCAAGGTACTTGTCCAAAGCACCACTGAAGTGGTTTTCACTAGAGGATGATTTTTTATCCTTTTTCTAATGATTTTTTTGATTTTTTACTTTATTTATATTTTATATTTTATTTTTTATTTATTTTGTTGTCACCAAGATGCCTATTTACCAAGTTTTCATCAAGGTGAGCATTTTTTTAGGACTTATTTTTTTTATTTTTTATTTTTTGGTTCTATAGCTTGAAAGATTTAGGCATAAGACTTTTTGAGATGGGAGTTATTCATGGGATCCTGAAGGGGCTCCCCTTCGGGTGTTGATAACTGATATTCCCTTGACTTATAGCTTGCTATGATAACAAATGGTCCCAACCAGTTGGGTTCAAATTTTCCTTTTCCATTTGGATTTGGTACATTCTTCTGATTCTCCTTCATCACCAGTTCTCCAACTTGGAATGTCCAACTTCTGATCTTCTTGTTATAACTCCTCTTGAGTCAGTTTTGATAGACTTGTAAATGATTTAAGGCCTCCATACACCGTGCATCCAACAACTCTGCTCATTCAATCTTGATACTCAATATTCCTCATCCATGATGAGGTTCTGTAGTGATATTCTCAATGATGGGAGCTTGATCTCGATGTCTAATATGGCTTATGATCCATAGACCAGGGAGAATGGGGTGGCACTTGTTGGTGTGTGATTGCTAGTTTGATAGGCCCAAAGGGTGAGATTTAGCTGCAGATGCCAGTCACGACCTACATCATTGACTATTTTCTTGAGGATCTTCAAAATGGTTTTATTGGTGGCTTCTTCTTGGCCATTGCCTTGGAGATAATAGAGTGGAAAAGTGATGTTGGATTTTGAATTTTTTGCATAGATCACAAACCTCTTGATTCTTGAAGGGTGTCCCATTATCTAAGATAATAGCTTGGGGGACACCATAGCAACATATTAAGTAGTTCAGGATGAACTTAGATATCTTCTTTCCAGTGATGTATGTCATTGGTATGGCTTCCACCCACTTGGTGAAATACTCAATGGCAGTAATGATAAACTTGTGGCCATTGGATGAGGTGGGGTAATTTTTCCAATGAGATCAAGCCCCCACTGCAAAAAGGACCAAGGTGTGACAATAGGATGGAGCTCTTAAGTTGGAGCATGGATGAGGTCCCCATGTTGCTGACATTGTAGACACCTTCTGATGTAGTCATGTGCTTCTCTTTTCATAGTAGGCCAATAATACCCCATCCTCAACAATTTATTGGCCAAGGTCATTCTAGTTGAGTGCGAACCACAAATATGATTATGTACCTCAGTTAAAGCAGTCAAGGCTTCTTTAGCATTTAGGAAACACAACAAGGTTCCTTCTATGCTCCTACGGTAAAGGGTTTCTCCTAGGATGAAAAATTGAGATTCTTTCTTGACAAAGGTTTTCTTAAAGTTTGAGGTTATGTCAATTGGGAGGACTCCTATTCTTAGATAAGTGTGTATATCATGGTACCAAGGATCACCGGGACCAATGATTTCACACAAAAATTCTGACTGTGGTGCCTCGAATGCAGGCACAAGAAGCTGCTCTACCAAGAATTCATTCTTTGGGACATTGTGAGGGATATCCAATAGGGATCCAATTGTCGCCATGGTATCTGCCACTCTGTTATTTTCTCTAGGTATCTACTCGAATGTGATCTCAATGAAGGAATCTTTAAGACTTTCCAACAATTTGTTGTATGGAGTTATCTTGTCATCATTAGTCCTTTATTCATCATTAACTTGATTAATTATAAGTTGTGAGTCCCCATATACCCTGAGAGCCATGATATGCTACTACCCTGCTATTCTAAGTCTTATGGTTAGAGCCTCATATTCTACAATATTGTTTGTGTAGGGAAATGCCAATTTGTAGGATCTTGATATGCAGTCTCCGTGTGGAGTGATGAAAAAGACCCCAGCTCCTGATCCATGTTGTGTGTAGGAACCATCAAATTACAACTTACAATGGTCTACTATGCTCAAGTTGAAGATGGATTCATCTCAGAACCCTGAAATTAGTAGATTCTCTGAATACATTGGTGCTTATGCCAGTTGGTCTGCAATAGCTTGTCCTTTGATGGTCTTCCGCTCTATGTAATCAATGTCGTACTCTAATAGGATCATGACCCACTTGTCCATCCTTCATGTGAGCATTTCCTTGGAAAGTAGGCACTTGAGTGGGTCGATCTTGGCAATGAGTTTGATTTTGTGTGTCAACATGTAGTGTATGGACTTCTGTGAAGAAAACACCATTGCGAGACAAGCCTTTTCAATGAAGGAATAATTTAATTCATGCCCTACCATGGTTCGGATGATGTAGTAGATGGTCTACTCTGTCTTGTTTTCATTGTGTTGAGCTAGGAGAGCACTGAGATCCGTTGTTGTTACTAATATGTAGAGGATTAGCAGTTTTCCTTGGATCGATGGCATAAGCACTAGAGGTGTGAGAAAATATATTTTGATTTTGTTAAAGGCCTGATCACACTTCTCATCCCACTTGTATGTTACCCCCTTGTGGAGTAGGTGAGAATATGGGATTGATTTGTCTACTAATTGAGCTATGAACTGATGGATTGACTGGAGCCTGCCTTATAGGCCTCTTAGCTACTTCAAAGTCTTGGGTGCCTTCATCTCAAGGATTCCTTTTACTTTAGCAGGATCTATTTCAATTCCTCTCATAGACACAATGTATCCCAAAAGCTTCCCTAACTATATGCTAAATATACACTTCTTTGGATTAAGGAAAACCTTGTATTCCTCAAGTCTGTTAAATATGACACTTAATGTTGCTATGTGGTCCCTTCTCTTTCTGGATTTTTCCAATATGTCATCGACATAATCTTCCATAGTCTTATGGATCATTTCATGAAAGATTAAATTCATGGCTCTCTGATATGTTGCTCCAGTGTTCTTTAGGCCAAACAACATCATTTTCCAACAATATGTCCCCCATGGACAAGTGAAAGTTATTTTATGTTGATCTTATTTGGATATTGTTAGAGCCTTTTTTTGGTTGTCTTTTAGGTTCTGGTTGTGTGCCCTTTTTTTTCATTGCAAATCCTTGGCTTGTGAGTTTTATCTTTCATTTTAGCACATGGGTTAAATGGGCTCCCACAAGGGTTGAACCTAGCGTGCTAGTTTTCATCTCTCTAGTGGGGCGGCCTATGTTAGGGTTTTTCCTGGCTTTTTTTTCCCCATTTTTGGGCTCTTAGTTCGGTTCCCCTTTCTCTTTTGCTTGCCATGGATTTTATTTTTTTTTATCAGAGGTAGAATGGATGCTTGAACGGAACTAGAACTTTTCCAAATTATGAAGTTCTAGTTCCTATTCACGCATCCGTCTCGGTTCTGATTCCGCGTGATTGGAGTTTATTTTCCTTTCTACCCTGCGTCGGTCACTGGTCTTTTTCCTCTTTGTGTTCTTCCCTTTGTTTTTTTTTTTTTTGCTTTGTTTCCTTTGGTGGGTGTGGGATCGGAATGAGAATAGGTTTTGGAACCTTTTCAGGGGTTCCAGTTTCAGGTTCTATTCCACTCATGTATCCCTTCCTTTGTCTTTTGCAGAGGAGGATCCGGGTTGGGTTTTGGTCTCGGGTGGTCATTTTGGTTTTCATTTCTTCCCCCACTCTAGCTTTGACTCCGTCTCTTTCCTAGTTCCCACTCCGAACTTGTTTGGTTCCCATTCCAATGGCTTTTTGATTCATTAACCTGCTTGGCCAGTACACCTACAACTTAAGTTCCCCCTGAGCCCCTTTGTCTCCTCGTTAACCAGCCCCTTGCTACCATTTTCACCGGCCCCGTGCTATTTTCGCTGAGACCTTTGGTGCTCAGGATTACCTCTTGGTGACCCCGGCTTGTCTCCCCAAAATCTTTGTCGGCCTATGTTGGTTGAGGTTGGGGAGATGTTTCCCCGACTTCTTTGTGTCTCACTGATGGGGTTTTCCCATCGGTGTGTTAGTGTCTGCTCGGGGTGAGGTCTTCCCAACTCCCCTTAGTCTCCCCGAGATCCTTATGGCCACCCCCTGTTGTGTGGTTTTGCTTGCATAAGTCTGAGTTGCCTATTGGGAAGACTTATCATTTGTCATAGCGACTGGAATTTATTTGCAGGTGGTTGTCGGCGAGACCCTAGTTTTTGTTTTGGCGATTGAGTAGGGATTCTATCGGCAAAGGCTTAAGGCATCGATATATGTCATAGCAAATCTGTTGAGTCTTGTCAACGGTATCTTGTGATTTGCTTTTGGTGTGGGTTATACCTTTCATTGAAAGGTTCTGGTGAATATGATTTGTTACACTAACCGAAAACATAAAGGGTAATCTCTTCGGTAAGAGTTAGGGTTTTCGGTGAAAGGTCTCAGTGAGTGACCCTCGGTCTCGCCGATAGAACATAAGGGTCTTTGTCAGCATAGGTTTTGTAATGTCTCAACGACTCCAGGTGAATGAAGACTCTCGGTATGACACAATATATTCTACATGAGGTTTCCTCGATGACAGTATGCTATAGCGACATTCGTAAAGGAGAAGGTTGCATCGGCGAAAGAAACATAAAGTCACAACGACATCGGATAGGGGGTTTCTTTCAAAGGCTCGTCGATGAGAGTTATTTTCTTCGAGGAGATGTCTCC
This sequence comes from Sequoia sempervirens, assembly GCA_007258455.2. Classification (NCBI taxonomy): domain Eukaryota; kingdom Viridiplantae; phylum Streptophyta; class Pinopsida; order Cupressales; family Cupressaceae; genus Sequoia; species Sequoia sempervirens. Next base: position 1,037,853,892 of record VDFB02281492.1, read on the forward strand.
CCGACCCCGGCTTGTCTCACCGATTATGTTAACCCTTCGGTGTGACTCCCTTCGGCCGTGGTATCTTTGCCATGATGTCTGGCTGACCTGGCCAACTCTTGCCGACTATGATGAGCGTCCAATGCAACATATGATTCTTAGCCTATGGTTTCCTCGACCTCTTTATGTCTTGCCAATAGCGTGGACTTGATTCAATGGTCCAATGGGATTCAAAGTATGGCCACCCGATCTTTGACGATCAACGGCCTAGTTTCAATTTCATGAAGTTTCAGGGTTTCTGTTCTGTTCGTGCACGAAGACTTGGAGCATTCATGGTGACAGGTGGAATGTGACTGGCTCTGTCGAACCAGCATTCATGTGATGTAGCTCTAGGACAAGGATGTCATGGCTCGAGTATGGGTGCCTAGATTCAGTGGAAAATTTTACATTGATTGTCGAGCTTCATTCGTGCGGCAATGTCTTTCCTGCAACAACCCGACTAGTGGCATTTATGAGACTAGGGAAGTTTTTGAAGGTCACAGCGAGAGTTTTGATTGGTCACGGTGCAGTTAGGGTCTAACGTGGCGTGTTGATGTGGCTCTGAGATGGTGGCGATCCCTGGACTGTTTTAAAAGGACTTTCTGAATCATTTGTAAGGGTCTTCAGTCAGATACTAAAATCAGAACTAAAAAGAGCACTAAGTTAGAGAGTCAAGTTTTTACCAGATTTTGAGGTCTAGGGTTACAGTCTGTAAATTGTAAGGTTCTTGGCTGCATACCAGAACCCGAATGTATTTGTTTAGGTCTTTGAGTCTCTCCTTTGGATTGTGCATTTGAATTGTTAATGAAACTAAACAAGAATCATTCCATTAGCCTTTGTAATACTTTCTTGCATTGTTTGTTTTGATAATAGCTCATGTTCAAGGAACAGGTTAAATTGCTTTCATCATCTCAAAAATTTATATGTATGATTGAAGGATTTGATAAGTAGTCTTTATGATTTGATCACTAGCTGTGGGATTAATAAGGTTAGTTTCACATAGGCTTTATTTGTCCAAGTGATCATTCCTTCTGTTTGCAGATTGTCTTGACTCCTAGCCCAATGGATATTGGCACTTATCTGATATATGCTATTTGTCTTTAGGGTTTCAGTTATCTTGCTTAAGAACATTCATTTAAGTTAATGTTTCTAGTCCCATGAATGATATATTTGTGTTGAGTTTCATTCTCTGTTAATTTTTCTTTCTTATCCAACAATTTTCCATCTCTTGGATGAGTGTGTACACTTTAACCATGCCCGAGAATGCATCTACTTAGTTTTATTTGAGTCTTGTAAGAGTATGCACTAGTTGCTTGCAAGAAATATCAAAGTGTGCTTAAGGAACACCCTCCTGGGTCTTTGTAGAGCCTAAAGTGAAGGAGAATGCAACAACTAGGCATTGCATCTCGTTAGTTGGCCACCTATCTAGCAAGCATACAAGCATTGAGTGTGGCAACCTCATAGGTGCTTGCTCAGACCTACTGGTTAGTTGTGAAAACAACCAACAAGAATGCGACTCTACTGTGGAGATATAAAAAGAAGAGAAAACAAGAGTAGAAGTTGAAGCCATCATAGCTTTTATGATGTGCCTCCCCCTCTTCTCAAATATCTCGAAGAATCTAGAAACGGGTCATATCAGTGTTCAATAGAGTCATATCTTTGTATGCCATGTTGGTGTTGTTCAAAGTTTGAAGAATCTCAGGCCTAGAGAAAGTTTTGTTGCAGTCAGCCTGAAATATTTATGGTGCTCGGCTGGTGGAACGAGCTCAGAGAAGGACTTATATGTAAGTGAACTTCATATCATTTGAAGTTCTGTCCTCTGCAAAGAGGTGGTGACTCTGTCAAGGTAAACCCATTGAAGATTTGAAGAATGTTCCAGAGCTGCAACGTTTCTAGGTATTCTTCATGTTTTTGAACATTTGAGAAAGTAATAATGTGTTTCCCTATTTAGTGATTCAACACTACCAGAGGGAAAGGTAGTAAATGGTGTTAGCACATTTCCATTTGCTAGATCTGTTGAATGTAGTTGCAGTTCCATTGTAAGATTGTGTCTAGTGCTCAAGTCTCAATTTGTGTGGATGATGAGAATGTATTTATACACCCTAAGGGTGGTCATCCACTTGTTTTTTCATATGCCAGTTATTGTTGTAATTATGCACAATCAGTGAGCCTTGATTTGTAATATCTATGGAGCATCAAGCCATAAAAAAGATTGTCAAAAGGTTTCCCAAGTCTGATAAAGACTCAAGGACGCACAAGACCAAGATAAGGCCTGAATGGAAGGCTGTATTTGAAAGAGGTCTCAGAGAAATGGATGAGAGACATCTGATTTTTCAACGGCTTAGAGACAGTCAAACTATATCTACTTGTCAGGTTGTCACACTAGTTGTTAATTCTTCTAACCCATTGTATGCTCAGTTAGATTTGTCATGGGTTGATTACAAAGTTGAATGTATGTCAGCTCAGGTATATAAAGAGATGCCTAGATTTCATGGATATAATGTTTGTGGAGGAGATGCACATGTTGAGAGTTTCTCCAGTTTCATGAAGAAACATTCTTTTAAGTATTAGGATGCATGGATGAGATTTTTTGTCAGATCCCTGGAAGCTAGAGCTCGGGACTGGTATTTGATTTTCCCTGATACATCTTTTCCTTGCTAGGATGAATTAGTGGCTACTTATAGAGAACAATTTGCAAGAGATCCTTTAGACCTGGTCAAAAGGTTAAGGAAAATTAAGAAACAAGATGAGGAGTCAAGTGTTGATTTCAATCATAGATTTTCTACTGCCTTGTCACTAATCCTAGAGAATTTCAGACCTAGCACTCCATGTTGTATCCACATGTATTTTGAAGCTTATGAAGAAGGATCTAGTGCATTATTGAAAGAATTCAAGATACTGAGCATGCAGATGGCCTACACAGTCCTAGACAATCTGGAAAAGTAGAGAAATGAATATATATAGAGCCTGTTGTTTTCATTTGTTAGCACCCATGTTGATAAGGATAACAACTCTGTACAAATGGATGACCAGTCTTCTTCAGATAGGTGCATAGTTGAGAAAATTGAGACTAGAGGTGCTGCTTCATTAGATGATGAGGAAGTTGTTTTTGAACAACTTGCAGAAGTGATGCCCCAAGCAGGAGATCAGAGGTTGAGTCTCCCAAGACAAGAACCTTAAGATGAATATTAGTTGGACTGGCTCTTTGAAGAAGGGAAGTGTGATCAGCAATGTGATGAGACAGTTGAGCAGTTCAGGTGCACAAATGTGCACAGTCTTGACACAAGTCTTCATGAGAAGACAAATGAAGTTGTTGATTTAGGGAGTGCTTTGGTAGATATCATATTTGATAAAGGAGGTGTGGAAATTCACCCTCATGAAGTTAATCCTTTTGAAGATACCTTGGGATATCCTAGTTTGCTGCTTGGTGTTGCATCTAGTTTTGGTGAAGGTCAAGTAGAGGACATGGTCAAGAAGATGGATCAGAGCAGTGATCCATTGAGCATCAAGAAAATGTCATATTTATTGACCACAAAATATCAGAGGTTTGCACACAACAACTCTATGTTGTTGTGGGAAACTCCTATTGACCTTGACAATGATGATGACCTTCAAGAAGCAAGGTATGATACAAGTGAGACTGGTTCTATCTGTCATGATGAACCAGCTGATCATGTTGTGTATGAAAAAGTGCAGTTTCTTTTTGATGACTTGAATGAGCCTAGGCATGAATCTTTTCACATGGATGATGATGTTGATTCCAATGAGGGATTAGTTTATGCTTCTAAACCAGAATTGTTTGCTATTGAGCAAGCTTATGATACAGAAGGTGATCATACCTCTTGTTCAGAAGATAATGACAGTTGGACAATAGGTGTGGATGAATCAGAACTCTCTGATCATTCTCACCATGAACATGATGAGGAATAGGTGCAAGTAAAAAGAGGAAGCATGAGTAGAAGTCGAAGCCATCATGACTTTAGTGATGTGCCTCCTCCTCCTACTGAACATGATGAAATTTGTGTTGACACTGAAGGGATACTTGGTTGCCTCCCTGCTATCCCTGTTGATGTTGATTTATTCAAGCCCTCACTTGGGGTGTTTGACTTTGAGTTGAGTGTAGATGTGAAAGATGAATCAGTGCATACCATTGAACCTAGGATGAAGAAGATGTGCCCATGTTGCAGTAACCAATGCATAGATACTCTTGAATATGAACCTTTTTCCTTCGGCATGTGCAGAGATGATTTGCATGTCATGGAAGAAGTTGTTTATCAGAGCTTTCAGTTTGATATACAGACTAATTTTGAGGATAAATTTTGTGATGTCAAGAATCAAGTGGATTATGAATGTTTTTATTTCCCAGTCCAAGCAAATGAGCATTCAGTAAAACATAACCATGAATTGTCCAGGGAGATATGCCACAAAGATTATAATCTACAGTTAGTATCAGATTACATGTTGCAGTTTGACAATGTAACTGGTGGCATTGGAAAGCACAGTATTTCAATGGGACTGGCTAGTGACCAAGCTAGTTTGTGGACAGTTCATGATAGTGTTATCAGTTTTTGTCTATGGAAGGTAATAGAGAATAAAGTTTTTGACAGACGTAAAAGTTGGCTCTCATTTTTCATTTGGTGGCCTAGTGTCATCAGATGAAACAAAGGAATGAATCAAGTGACTCTTGATTTTCCTGTTCGTGGACAATTCATGAGGGTACTTCACCTGAGGTATATCTTTTTTCCATGAACAATAGTTTTAGCATTTAGTTTCCTGGTCTCTTCCTTTTTGTTGTGTTTTCTAACCCTGTCTGGTTAGCTCCTGGTCTATTTTTGGCTTTTTGTTATGGTCTGCTCTCCCAATGATCTGAATTCTTGCTATGCCCATGAGGGGCATACATCCCCAACTGGAGCCTATGTTAGAGCCTTTTTTGGTTGTCTTTCAGGTTTTGGTTGTGTGCCCTTGTTTTTCATTGCAAATCCTTGGCTTGTGAGTTTTATCTTTCATTTTAGCACGTGGATTAAATGGGCTCCCACAAGGGTTGAGCCTAGTGTGCTAGTTTTCATCTCTCCGGTGGGGCGGCCTATGATAGGGTTTTTCCTAGCTTTTATTGTCCCCATTTTTGGTCTTTTAGTTCGGTTCTCCTTTCTCTTTTGTTTGCCTTGGCTTTTCTTTTGTTTTATCGGAGGTGGAATGGATGTTTGAATGGAACTAGAACTTTTCCAAATTCTGAAGTTCTAGTTCTTATTCACGCATCTGTCCCAGTTCTGATTCCGTGTGATTGGGGTTTCTTTTCCTTTTTGCTCTGCGTCGGTCGCTAGTCATTTTCCTCTCCACGTTCTTCCCTTTGTTTTTTTTTTGCTTTGTTTCCTTTGGCAGGCGAGGGATCGGAATGAGAACAGGTTTTGGAACCTTTTCGGGGGTTCCAGTTTCGGGTTCTATTCCGCTCCCGTCTCCCTTCCTTTGTCTTTTGTGGAGGCGGATCTGGGTTGGGTTTTGGTCTCGGGTGGTCATTTCAGTTTTCGTTTCTTCCCCACTCTGGCTCTGGCTTCGTCTCTTTCCTGGTTTCGGCTCTAACCTTGTTTGGTTCCCATTCCACTAGCTTTTTGATTCATTGACTTGTCTGGCTGGTACACCTACAACTTAAGTTCCCCCTGAGCCCCTTTGTCTTGTCGTTAATTGTCCCCTTGCTACCGTTTTCACCGGCCCTGCATTATTTTTGCTGAGACCTTTGGCACTCGAGATTACCTCTTGGCAACCCCGACTTGTCTCCCCAAAATCTTTGTCGGCCTATGTTGGTTGAGGTCAGGGAGATGTTTCCCTGACTTCTTTGTGTCTCACCGATGGGGTTTTCCCATCGATGTGTTGGTGTCCGCTCGGGGTGAGGTCTTCTCGACTCCCCTTGGTCTCCCCGAGATCCTTTTGGCCACCCCCCGTTGTGCATTTTTTCTTACATAAGTCTGAGTTGCCTATCGACAAGACTTATCATTTGTCACAGTGATTGGAATTTATTTGCAGGTGGTTTTCAGTGAGACCCTGGTTATTGTTTTGGTGATCAAGTAGGGGTTCTATCGGCAAAGGCTTGAGGCATCGATATATGTCATAGCGAATCTGTTGAGTCTTGCCGATGGTATCTTGTGATTTTCTTTTTGCGTGGGTTATACCTTTTGTTGAAAGGTTCTGGCGAATACGATTTGTTACACCGACCGAAAACATAAAGGGTAATCTCTTTGGTAAGAGCTAGGGTTTTCGGTGAGAGGTCTCGGTGAGTGACCTTCGGTCTCGCTGATGGAACATAAAGGGTCTTCATCGGCATAGGTTTTGTAATGTCTTTGCAACTCTGGGTGAATGAAGACTCTCGGTATGACACAATATATTCTAAATGAGGTTTCCCCGATGACAATATGCTATGGCGACATTCGTAAAGGAGAAGGCTACATCGGCGAAAGAAACATAAAGTCACAGCGACATCAGATAGGGGGTTTCTTTCAAAGGCTCGTCGGTGAGAGTTATTTTCTTCGGGGAGATGTCTCCCTGACCTTGGCTTGTCTTGGTGATTATGTTAACCCTTTGGTGTGACTCCCTTCAGCCACGGTATCTTTGCCATGATGTCTGGCCGACCCAGCCAACTCTTGCCGACTATGATGAGCGTCTGATGCAATATATGATTCTCAGCCTGTGGTTTCCCCAACCTCTTTATGTCTTGCCGACGGTGTGGACTTGATTCAACAATCCAATGGGATTCAAAGTATGGCCACCCGATCTTTGACGATTGACGACCTAGTTTCAATTTCATGAGTTTCAGGGTTTCTGTTTTGTTCACGCACGAAGACTTGGAGCATTCATGGCGACAGGTGGAATGTGGCTGGCTCGGCCGAACTAGCATTTATGGTGATGTGGCTCTAGGACAAGGATGACATGGCTCGAGTATGGGTGCCCGGATTCAGTAGCAGATTTGAATTGATTGCTTGGCTTCATTCGTACGAGAATGTCTTTCCTGCAGCAACCTGACCAGTGGCATTTATGAGACCAGGGAAGTTGTTGAAGGTCACAGTGAGAGTTTTGATTGGTCACAGTGCAGTTAGGGTTTGACGTGGTGTGTTGATGTGGCTCTAAGATGGTGGCGATCCCTAGACTATTTTAAAAGGACTTTCTGAATCATTTGTAAGGGTCTTCAGCCAGATACTGAAATCAGAACTAAAAAGAGCACTAAGTCAGAGAGTCAGGTTTTTACCAAATTTTGAGGTCTAGGGTTATAGTCTATAAATTGTAAGGTTCTTGGCTGCATACTAGAACCTGAATGTATTTGTTTAGGTCTTTGAGTCTCTCCTTTGGATTGTGCATTTGAATTGTTAATGAAACTGATCAAGGATCATTCCATTAGCCTTTGTAATACTTTCTTTCATTGTCTATTTTGATAATAGCTCATGTTCAAGGAACAGGTTAAATTGCTTTCATCATCTCAAAAATTTATATGTATGATTGAAGGATTTGATAAGTAGTCTTTATGATCTGATCACTAGCTGTGGGATTAATAAGGTTAGTTTCACATAGGCTTTATTTGTCCAAGTGATCATTCCTTCTATTTATAGATTGTCTTGACTCCTAGCCCAATGGATATTGGCACTGATCTGATATATGCTATTTGTCTTTAGGGTTTCAGTTATCTTACTTAAGAACATTCATTTAAGTTAATTTTTATAGTCCTATGAATGATATATTTGTGTTGAGTTTCATTCTCTATTAATTTGTCTTTCTTATCCAACAATTTTCCATCTCTTGGATGAGTGTGTACACTTTAACCATGCCCAAGAATGCATCTGCTTAGTTTTATTTGAGTCTTGTACGAGTATGCATTGGTTGCTTGCAAGAAATCTCAAAGTGTGTTTAAGGAACACCCTCCTGGGTCTTGTAGAGCCCGAAGTGAAGGAGAATGCAACAAATAGGTATTGCATCTCGTTAGTTGGCCACCTGTCTAGCAAGCATACAAGTATTGAGTGTCGCAAGTTCATAGGTGCTTGCTCATACCTACTGGTTAGTTGTGAAAACAACCAATAGATATCTTAATTTGGTTATATCCAGAGAATTAGTCCATAAGTGAAAGCATCTCTTGTCTCGTGGTCATTGGTCGTGCCCACAAAAGGATATGAAAATCACAGCAAAACCTATCCTGGGAATTGGACATTCCAGCAGGTGACTAATACCTCTTCATGGTCGTTCATTTACTTGTCAAACTAGGGAACATATACTTTAAATGGAGTGGCACTATATGTGCACTAAGAATCGGTTTTAGTCACAACCTATTGAAAATAAATACTTGGAAAGAAATTCTACCTATTCTACAGGAAGGTAATGCAAAGTTCTGTTAACTCAACCATAATCTAACCAAAGCAGAAATCATAATAGCTACAATTGAGAGACAAACTATAAACTGGCCTTATGCTGCAGGAACAAACACAGGGATGGATTCCCGATGCTGCAGGAATAGTATAAGATTGAGCTTGTGCTAAAACTTCTAAAATGAAATCTAACTTGAATTAACAAAGGATAAACAACTACTCTCCTACAGATACTTATTAAGTGGGCCCCCTTAGCAAGCATCAACTAATTTACACAAAAGATTGTGCTCAGAACTCCATCAACTTTTATTCATAACGTGAAATCATTTACATTGATTGTTTTGCTTCAGAAAACTAACAAAAACTCTAATTCATATTATAACTCTAACTCTTACATAATCTGCTTCTCTATCTATCTCCCTCTTTTCACCCACGCAGGAGGAACACTTATTTTAAATTAGGAGAACAACTAACTAACTAACCCTAACAGAGAAAGATGTGGATATAAAATGTATCCCGAAATTGAGGAACAGACTTCATAAATGAGTTTATCCATTCAACCAAATCCAGAGAGAATCTAGCACTCCACTCTTTCCAGATTAAATGTCATTTAAAATCCTTCCCAACAGTTTTGGTCAAAGAGTCTTCATGAGAGCTTCCTCGAAGTCATGCAGGAAATGGACTTTACTGCAAGGCCAAGATTGGCTGCACTTGACTTGATCATACTTTCTTCAACAACTTGCGAAACACAAGGTAACAGATGTGAAAGAAAAGGCGCATAGCTCATACACAATATACATTCATTAATCACATATTTAAATATATTTCATCATTCAAAAACTACATGCATTATACCAGTCATTTGGGAAGTCAAACAGGGTAATAAATATGGACATGTCAATATGATAGGCTGGAGGAACATAAAAGTGTATTGCTACAGGATATCCCCCAATAAAAGGTTTCAAGAGAGTTAAACAACCATGAACAACAAAAGTAAAGGTATTAAAGGTACACCATGATATCCAAATTATGAGCATATTTTTGGGCTCATCATTTGCCCCCTACTTAACCCAATGCTGGTCCTCCAGCATTAAACTTCCTAGTGGTCTCTCTAAAATCAGTGGTTGAGGCATGACCCTGAAATGGAATTCCAAATTTGTAATAAAAACCTCTGTAACTCTACCACCTTTCATACCTATGGGCTTCTGTATCTTCATTAAGATTTGTAGCCTGGTAGGGATAAAGGGGCCACATTAGCACAGGAGGTCTAAATGTTAATGGCAACCACAATTCAAACCTCTTTTGAAGTCCCAATTGTATGTATCTACTTGATCATTTAATAGCTACCATAAAATTTAGGGGACTGTGAGGCTCAGACTTTCTTAAACCAATAGTTAATCTCTCCCACCTCTTTTCAATTCTGGAGTATGATAGTCTCCAAAATGAGTATGTCTGTTCCTGAAATTCATCATATACCTATTTCTTGAGATCAAATATTTTCATCTTGGTTGTATCATTATTAAAACGGTATGCCACAGTAAGCCGGGTTTTCAACATTGTGTGGGGGTCTAAACTCTCATAATGCAATGGAACAGGCTCATTCCTTTTGACTTCTTCATATGTTTCCCATTGCCTGCCATAATTTTCTTTATTTGCCGCCCAAAACATAAGTGATCTCAAATGGATGCCACTAATATATAGAAGGGGATTCCACTCTGTTTCAAATGGAATTAAAAAGCCATGTAAATAAAATTCACACAAAGAATTTCTTAGCCAATTAGGGGCTACTTGGTATGCATCATAGAATTCTTTAGCAGTGTGAAAAATAGGATCTTGATTTCTGGAAATTCTCATTAGTTGGAACTACAAGAACTATTCCTTGAGGCATAGAGCATAAACTCTGGGTGGTGGTCTGCATTCTATAATCTGACTAGTTACCTTCAGCATTTCATCCATTTTCTCTTTTAACTCCTGAATTTCCAGTTTCTGCCCTTCAATTTCCTTTTTCAGTTTCTTCTTTCCCTCCTCCCAAAGACTTTGTTGCATTTCAATCTTGGCCAGGTGGCAGAAACTCGGGGTTTGTAATGTAACCAGTCTCCATGTAGATTTGAAATATTCCAAAAATTTAATTAAAAATGTCCTTTTATAAACAATGGCTTGACAAGTTGCAGGGGGAATTGAGACTTCATTGGCCACTTCCAATGGTTCAGTCTGTTCTTCCTCTTGCTGTAGGATGAATTCCTATTGTTGTAGTGGAGAAGACTGTGCTTCCTTCAAAATCTGCATAGCCGCAACATCCAAGTCGTCGAGACTTGGTACTCCCCTTTCATTATGCTCAACTTCCCTCGTCTCAACTTGTTCTTCAAGAATAACAAATGAACTCTGTGCAGCACTCTTAGACACATTCTGAGAAACATCATATTCAAACTCTATAGATTCTTCTGAAATTATAATAACCTCAGGTTGATGTGAAGCAGGGGATACTTTACATTGTGTTCTTGTGGAAATTCTTCTTGGCAATATTGCGATTGCAGGAGGTGCTCTCGTAGCCTTCCTCTTTTTGAATTGCCTAGAAGGTTCTGCCTTGTCAGAGGATGATGATGAACTAGTGACTGCAATAGGTGTTGTTGTAGGAGACATTGCTGCAGGGGAAGATGCTGCAGGAGAAGAGCGTTGCCTTTTTCTGAGAATGAGGGTCAGATTTTGGGGTTTGTTCCACCCCAGATGACTCTCCGGCCTTTGTTTTGCCTCTCTCTCTCCTACTGGCAGCCCTAGTTTGCACCCGGGCAGAGGATTCTGGTGTGAGAACTATAGGACTAGGTGATACAAGAGCATATGACACTTGCCATGTTCTCCTACTGGTAGATGCCATTTCCTCTTTCTTTTTCTAAGGCCATGGGGTAAGTGCCCTAGGGGGTTCTAGACGTTGTAGGCTCTTCTGGGCAACAAATTCTTGCCAAGAAAGAGGTGATACATCTCTCAAAGAGTTTTTAATCAATATTTTTATAAGGCCATGGTGAGCAATAGAATTATCTTTCCCTTGTTGGGTTCTGTGGGCACATTGTTTTAGAAATTTTAACAAAAAGTTTGAAACATTAATAGCTAATCTGTGTCATATGACTTAGCAATTTGAAGTGGTAAGAATGCAGGTAAGAGATACAGCTTTCACATGTTAAATACCTGATTATGAAAGCAACGACACTCACTTTCATCCCTGCTTTGAGACTTCCAAAGGTCCATCAATGGGTATTGAAAATTCTGCCCTTGTAGAGATAGCATCCGAAGAAAAATTTTCTCTAACGGTTGGGAGCCCGGTTACCTCTACAATTCTTTCTTCAGTTACAACTGTTAGACCCCATACAGTAGCCTCCCCTTCAAAAAGGGTTCTCAAAAATTCGCCTGCAGCCTCTTCATTAAAAGCATCTAAACTCAAAAAGTAATTCAGCCAACCACAGAGGCTGAATGCCCAGACTGTTTGAGGATTTTGCATTAATAACTTATGAGCTATAGGCTCATGTCTTACCAGCTGACCACCCATGTTCACAGTTTTTCCTTAGCTGAACTCAACTCTTTTCTGAAAATCAAAAATTTCCCTTTCTGCTATGGTTCTTTTTGGTTCTGCCATCACTTTTCTCTTCTTTTCCAAAAATGAACTTTTTAAACAAGTAGTTTTAATTATGATTTTCAATGAAAAACATGCAATGAAAAAGACATGTGATCATATTTGGAAAGTACCAGAAAAAATAATAAAGAAAGATTATTTGAGCAGTTCTGACAGCGGCGAAAGGAGAAGTTTGAAAAGTGGATTATCCCGCCCCCTACTTAAAGTATGACATGTGTCCACACATGTACTAAGGAATAGGTAGAGATTGGGTAATAATGACTGATACAAACAGTGCAGTAAATGAATAAAATAAAATAAATAAAAAATGCGATAACAAAAGATATTGCATACCTTTCATTAAATGCTTGTACTTGCTGAGAAAGACGACGACCTCGACATGAGATAGTTGGGAATGAGATCATAATTAAGGGTGGTGCGGATGAATGAGGTGGATGGGTGACTTGGACGGATGAGATGAATGGATGGATGGCACAGAAGATAAAGAAGTGAGATGTGGCGAGAAGTGGAAACGAAGAAAAAGGGGTTCCCTTAAAAAGGAAACCTTTATTATGAGCATGCATTACAAAATCACGAAGAAGCTGCAAGAGAAAGGCTAAAGCCTTCGGCTGTAGGAGAATTAGTGGCAAGATCCTGAATGAACTGCTGTATGAATTCTTCTTTTGAGACTGGTTTATGGTACAACTAGAGGCGATGTCCATTAACTAACAGCTTGAATGTAACAGGATCAATTGTAACAAGTTGCATTGAACCATTAGTAAATATATTCTCAATTTGATATGGGCCCAACCATCTGGTTTGTAATTTTTCTAGGCTGTCCTTCTATCTGGAGTCATAAAGTAGAGCCCAATCTCCTACTTTGAATTTCTTCTCCTTAATGTATTTATCATGCCACCTTGTTCTCTGATTTTGTATTATCTCAGTGTGTTGTAGGGCATTCTTTCGGAGCTCATCCAGAGCATTGAGCTGCATGATTCTATCCTTTTGTGCATTTGTTAAATCCATGTCCATCTCCAATGTTGTTCTTAGAGTTTTATGTTCAGACTCTATCGGCATCACAACTATTTTACCATACACCATTTCAAAAGGTGTATATCCTGTAGTAGTCTTCCAAATAGTACAGTAGGCCCATATAGCTTCTGGTAACCTTGTGGTCTAGTTCTTCCTATGCAAATCTACAGTTTTAGTCAAAATGGCCTCTATGTCCCTATTGGTGACCTCAACTTGGCCATTGGCTTGGGGGTGATAAGGAGTTGATTTCCTGTGCCGTATATTATATTCATTAACTAAAGCTGTGATAAGTGTAAAAGTAAATTGTACTCCTTGATCTGTCACTATTTCCCTAGGGACACCAAACCTAGTAAATATTTTCTCATAGAGGAATTCAGCCACTTTATTGTCCCTAGCATGTTTCATAGGCTTAGCCTCTACCCATTTTGTGATATAATCTATGCATACAAGGATGTAGGACTTACCATTGGAAGGTGGATCAATTGGTCCTACAAAATCCAGTCCCCATTTGTCGAAGGGTGTAACTACAATTTGTGGAAATAGAGGCATCTCATCAGATCGAGTTGGTCTTCCCATCTTTTGGCATCTGTCATATCTCATGGTATATTTGGCTGCATCTCTATGCAAAGTTGGCTAATAGTAACCAGTATTTAAAATTTTCATCGCTGTCCTTTTAGCAGTAAAATGTCCACCACACGGCTCATCATGGCTGGCATGCAATATATCATGAGTGTCCTCCTCTGGTACACATCTCTTCATAACTTGATCTGGCCCTGTATAAAACATGCAATCTGCAATCCAAGAAAAGTTAATTTTTTTCTCTACCAATAATCTCTTTTCCTTAGGAGAGAATTGAGGAGGAGTTCTTCCTGTGGCCGGATAATTTGCTATATCAGCATACCATAGGTGAATAACCTTGATTGCAAACAGGTGCTCATCAAGAAAGGAGTCTTCAATAAGTGCAGAGTCATCTTGCCTTTGAATTCTAGAAAGGAAATCAACAACCGCATTGGCTTTACCTGGCTTGTCCACAATTGTAATGTCAAATTCCTGCATCAGCAATAACCATCTTGCCAGTCTCTTGGATATTGAGGCTTTGTTCATGAGATACCAGATTGCAGCATGATCAGTATGAACAAATATCTGATAACTGGTGATATAATGCCTAAATTTATTGAGGGCGTACATGATTTCCGACATTTCTTTTTCTGTAACAGTATAGTTTAATTCAGCCCCTTGCAGATTTTTGCTTATGTAATAGAGTGCATGTTCTATTGAACCATCCTTCTGCCCTAACACTGCGCCAATGGCATAATCTGATGCATCAGTATAAATATGAAATGGAAGTGACCAATTAGGTCCTTTCAGAATAGGTGCCTGTGTAAGGGTGACTTTTAAGTCAGGGAATGCTTTTTCACATTCCTCTGTCCAAGAAAAATCTGCATCTTTCTTCAGTAGAATGTATAAGGGGCCTGTTGTTTGGCTGAAGTCCTTGATGAATTTTTTGTAGTATCTAGCATAGCCTAGAAAGCTCTGTACTTCTTTCTGCTTAGCAGGAGAGGGTAGCTTAGAGATGACCTCAATCTTAGCAGGATCAACTTGAATTCCTACAGCAAAAATATAGTGACCAAGCACTATTCCCTCATGCATCATCATGAAGCACTTTTGACTATTCAGTGATAGGTTGTGATCTTCACATCTCTGTAGTACTTTCTCTAAGTTGGCTTGAGCTTCCTCAAATGTCGTACCATAAATAGTAAAGTCATCCATGTATATTTCCGTGCAATCATATGAGATGTCTGAGAAGATACTTATGACTGCCCTTTGGAAAGTTGTAGGAGCATTACAGAGACCAAAAGGCAAAACTGAATAGGAAAATGTTTCCCAAGGGCATGTAAAAGTAGTCTTTTCTTGATCCTCAGGAGAAATCTTGATTTGATTGTATCCACTAAAGCCATCTAAGAATGAGAAATACTTTTTCCCAACTAAATTATCTAGAACTTGATCAATGAATGGAAGAGGAAAGTAATCTTTCTTTGTTGCCAAGTTGAGCTCTCTGTAATCTGCACATACCCTCCATTTTCCTCCTTTCTTAGGAACAATGACCAATGGAGAAACCCACTGACTATCAGAGATTGGGTAGATAAAGCCAGTTGCTAATATTTTCTATAATTCTTCTTTAACAATTTCTCTCAAAGCTGGACTAATTCTTCTTTGAGGTTCCCTGATAGGTTTGAAGTCACTGTTAATATATATGCGATGTGTATAGAGTTTTGGGTCTAAACCCTTCATATCCCTATAGGCCCATGCAAAAGCTCTTTTGTGGGCTTGCAGTATTGTGGCTAGGGCAGTTTGTTGAGACAGAGGCAACTTATTATTAATATGCAGACAACGGCCTATTTTTTGGCCAAACTGGACACTGAAATTATTATTTTTAACTAAATCTTCACATTCGGGCACCTAAAGCAGCTAAACTGTGAGGAATTTGAAGATGGTGCAAATTAGAGTCTCATCAAATTTTGTCTGTAGATTCTAAAAATATTTTTTTCAAAATTTTTGGAATCAAATTGCACTTCTTTTTCCATCTCCCATGAAAATTGATTTTTTTTAGAAAACAACATTTTTAAAAAGTGACACACACCGTATAGCACATAACTTTTTTTCCATGAAGGATAAAATTCTAATTCTTTCAAATTTAGATTTGTAACTTTGATATCTAGTGCTTCCACTTGGTTAGATAGTTTTTTATTGAATATTTTTTCCTTAACCAAGTTTCAAAGTCAAACGAATTACAATTCAGACACATCACGACCGTATAACGCGTAACTTTTTTTGTATATGTCAAAATTTAATTAATTTTTTTTGTTGGATCAAGGACTTCAATATTTGGTGCACTCATATTTTTCAATTTTTTTTTTAATAATCTTCTATTTTTCCACATGTGAAGAACAAAGAAATTCATTTTCGATGAAAAACCTATGTTTAATAAAACTTAAAAAACAAATACATAACAAAACCAAAACATATTAAAATTATATTCATTGGATAGCTTGTTCTAAGGAATACCATATAATTTCAAATAAATTTTAAATAAATTCATTTGATTCCCCAAAAGTTAAATCAAAAGTGATTTTTTATCAGCATTTTGATAGGTGTAAAGGAGACGCATTTATAGGTATTGTTTAAAACTAGTGAGGTTCTATCCAAGGGGGTTTGATCTAAGGTGATTTGATCAAACCCTCTTCAATTAGAATCCTTAAAATGGAACTTTTTAAGGATTAAATCATTATATTTTCTAAAAATATGTGATTTCAGCTAAAATTGGTTCCTCTCAGGAATTGTAAACCACTATTATGACAACACCCTAGAGATACTTCTATCTGTTTGGTGAGATCATTTATTGAGGTTGCTGATAAAGGTGGTGCCTGTATATCACATAATAGAAAATCATGATGGCTCTCAAGATCCAGTTGCTACAGGAAACATTGCTGAGAACGGTTGTCCAAAATAGATGGGCTATTCAAACCAGAACTAAACTGCAGAATGTGTAGAAGTAGGTTATCTTCACTCTGAAGCTGGGAAAATAGATAAGTTCATAGCATCATTAACTGAGCTAATGAATTGACTTCTTTAGATTCCTCTCCTAGATTTGGCCAAACTGGTTGAGACAAATCTAGTAGAGGTTGTGCAGGTGGGTATAAAGCCAATTTCTTCCTTGACTGACCATTAGAAATTGTCATGTCTCCTGAACAACATCCTATAAGGGCATTAGCTGTAGCTAACCAAGGTCTACCTAGGATAATAGGATATCCTCCTAGGGTTTCCTTAGTGGACAATATGGTGAAATCAGTAGGGTATTCCCAAGATTCAAGAGTGACAATGACATCTTCTATCACTCCATCAGGTGTAACCATGGAACTATCAGCAAGCTGCAGGATAGTTAGTGTAGACTGAATGTTTGGAATATTCAAACACTCCATAGTGTGCTTGGTCATCACATTAATGGCTGCACCAAGGTCAACCAAAACATTTCTTACTACTTGACCAGTGATATTTATTTTTACTACCGGACTTCCAAAATCAGTATATTTTGGAATGATAACCTTCCCCAACATAATACCGGCTAACTGTCTTAGGACATAGATAGTTTGGGGATCCTTTTTCTTTCTTCCTTGTTTCTTTAAACAAGCCTCTTTAATGGCTTTTTCATAAACTGGAACATCTTTAATAGCTTGAAAAAGAGGAATTTGAACTTGTACATTCTTTAGCTGCTCCAAAATATCGAAGGTGGGCTTTTCAATAGTCTTGGGTGTAGTAATCTGCAATCTCTAAGGAAAAGGTGGTGTAGCTTGAGGCTATAGGATAGGTTCCTTAGAGGCAGTAGCTAATATAGGTATATCTTTTGCATGATTAGTAGGTTATTCAGCAACAGAGTCTAGAATCTCTGTTATTACAGGTGGATGTGGAGCAGGGAGAGTGGTTCTAGACCTAAGATGGATATCATTGATATTCAGGGCATAAGTTGGATACTGGTTGGCTTCTGTAGAATACATAGGTTGTTGTTGTTGCTACTGCTTATTATTAGGATTTGGCAATGGTTGAGCAGGCATAGGCATTTGTTTTGGAGGGCCAATATTTGTTGCAGGTGCTGCAAGAGGAGGCATAAGGGCTAAAGGTTGTGGCTGCTGAGACTGCAGGAATCCAGGGGGGTTGGTTTTGCCATTGTTGAGAACCTCTCCATTGAGGGTTCTGCTGCCAGTTGCCTAGAGGTGGAGTTCATTGTCTTTGTGGGTGCTGCCAACCTCCTTGAGGGGGTTTCCATTGAGGGCTCTAATAGTTAGGCCAATATGGTTGAGGGGCATTCCAAGGTGGAGATGGGCCATATGTAGGTTGCCATTAGTTATTATAATTAGAGTAAGGGTTACTAGAAGTCAAAGGATCTTGAGGCATACCTTGTCTTGGAGCCCATGGTCTCCTTTGTGCAACAAAGAAGACTTGGTCATCATCACCTTCTATCATCTTAAAATCAGTAGGTCACTGCTTAGCCTCCATGTTGGCCACCAACTTGCATCTGCAGTCACGTTTCTTCTGTCTACAATGTGGACAAAACTCAACTAGGATTGCCTCAGCCTCCTCATGTTTCTTGCAAGCTTGCATGGTATTCAACTGTGTAGCTATGTTGTTTATGATGTCCTACTTGAAATCAGACAGCAAATTTGTGATTTTCATCCAGGAAACTCCGCTGGAAGAAGACTTTCCCATGGTAGCTTGATGACCTCTACCTTTCTTCACATTTTCTTGGGAGTAATTGAGACATATCTTCATGATATCATCCCAAGATGCTTGAGTGATATCTCTGCCTCCCATCAGGTCCAAGGCATCTATACAGGTATCATTGATTCCCCTTAGAAAAAGTAATTTCTAAGATTCTTTATTAAGAGTATGGTCTGAATTCTTTTTTAGAGAAAACAAGAATCTTGATATATAATCCTCCAGACTTTCATCTTCCTTATGTTGAATTCAGAATATATCATCACCTTTACTACCACTCTTACAGTATTCCTTGTATTTCTCAAGAAATTTTGTTTGCATGGCTGCCCAACTATCAACAACACCCCTTCCCAAACTCATGAACCATCTAAGAGCTCCCTCTTTCAAGGTAGCAGGAAACAATTTCAGTTTGTGAGCATCTGAAGTGTAGTCATAACTGCGATAGAGGATGTCAAACTCAAACAAGAAGGTCTCTAGGTCTTTTGTAACTAAGCCGTAAAACTTGGGAAGTAATGAAGAAGGAATATTCTCAAGGTTGTCATTGTTTTGTTGAGCAATAATGGGGAATTCAAAAGCAAGATGTTGATTAGGTGGATTACGTGCCATGTTCACCTAACCAAGTATAGAAGAAAATGGATTTTCTTTAGGTTCCTCGTCAAATGAGCTGAATAGCAAGTCAGCACACAGATCTCCAGCAAATGGGTTCAATATCTAAGTCTCCTTCGTCCTCAAATAGGCTATAAGCTGGTTCAATTTTCTTAGCAATGGATGGCAGGTTAGGGAGAAATCTTCCCTGAGCGTCTCTTCTTCTATGCATGCAATGAAAATGGATGGTATTTTAAAAGATTTTGAAAATACTTGAAAAAATAATGCTAACAATGACTATAGCAGGTTCTTAGATTGACACCATCCCCGACAACGGCGCCAAAAATGGTCGCGCTCACAAAAGGATATGAAAATCATGGCAAAACCTATCCTGGAAATTGGACATTCTAGCAGGTGACTAATACCTCTTCGTGGTCGTTCATTTACTTGTCAAACTAGGGAACATATACTTTAAATGGAGTAGCACTATGTGTGCACTAAGAACTGGTTTCAGTCACAACCTATTGAAAATAAATACTTGGAAATAAATTCTACCTATGCTATAGGAAGGTAATGCAAAGTTCTCTTAACTCAACCATAATCTAACCAAAGCAGAAATCATAATAGCTACAATTGAGAGACAAACTATAAACTGGCCTTATGCTGCAGGAACAGTATAAGACTGAGCTTGTGCTAAAACTTCTAAAATGAAATCTAACTTGAATTAACAAAGGATAAACAACTACTCTCCTATAGATACTTACTAAGTGGGCCCCCTTAGCAAGCATCAACTAATTTACATAGAAGATTGTGCTTAGAACTCCATCAACTTTTATTCATAACGTAAAATCATTTACATTGAATGTTCTACTTCAAAAAACTAACAAAAACTTTGATTCATATTATAACTCTAACTCTTACATAATCTGCTTCTCTATCTATCTCCTTCTTGTTCACCCGCGTAGGAGGAACACTTATTTTAAATCAGGAGAACAACTAACTAACTAACCCTAACAAAGAAAGATGTAGATATAAAATGTATCTCGAAATCGAGGAACAAACTTCATAAATGAGTTTATCTATTCAACCCAATCCAGAGAGAATCTAGCACTCCACTCTTTCTAGATTAAATGTCATTTAAAATCCTTCCCAATAGTTTCAAGCAAAGAGTCTTCACCAGAGCTTCCTCAAAGTCATGCAGGAAATGGACTTTACTGCAAGGCCGAGATTGGCTGCGCTTGACTTGATCATACTTTCTTCAGCAACCTACGAAACACAATGTAACAGATGTGAAAGAAAAGGCGCATGGCACATACACAATATCCATTCATTAATCACATATTTAAATCTATTTCATCATTCAAAAACTACATGCATTATACCAGTCATTTGGGAAGTCAAACAAGGTAATAAATATAGACATGTCAACATGATAGGCTGCAGGAACATAAAATTGTATTGCTACAGGATATCCCCCAATAAAAGGTTTCAAGAGAGTTAAACAACCATGAACAACAAAATTACTAGTATTAAAAGTACACCATGATATCCAAATTATGAGCATATTTTGGGCTCATCAGTCATGTCTACAATCATATCAATGTTGGGAAGTGGAAAGTCATCTTTGGGACATGCTTTGTTTAGGTCTCTAAAATCTATGCATACACAGATGCCCCCATTAGGCTTTGAAATAGGAACCAGATTTGATACCCACTCCAGATAGTCAATTGGTCATATGAACCTTGCATCAAGTAGCTTCTTTAATTCCATTTTTACTAACAAGGCTATCTAGTGATGCATTTTTTTGAGCTTCTATCTGGGGATGCTAGATGGTGGACCACAATCTTTAAATCAAGCCTGGGAATTTTGGCATAGATCCATGAAAAGTTGACTTTTCTATCCCTTAAGAAAGTAGCTAGAAGCTCCTATTTAACATAAAATGTGATATATAGAGTTTCCTTTGTTCCAAAGTTGACTAGGTTGCATCTTTCGACTAGAACTGTTGACTTTTCTTGATGTAGAGCACTGAGAGGAAGATTGAATCCTTCATCCTTGGGCACCTCAAAGAGGTTTTTACCATTGGATACATCCTTTTTTTTTATTATTTTAAGGTTAGAGAGTGCCACAGTGTGGTTTTCACTCAAAGACCTTGAGATTATTCTCAAATTTTTTCTTTTATGACTAAAGGACTCAATCATCTCCCTATAGTAAGCTTGTATGTCCAAAATGATATCAAACCCAACCTTGTGATCTTTGCATGGTATTGTATTCCACAATCCCATGAATTTTAAGAGATTCTCATCATTTTTGAAAGTGTCTAGAACTAGCGGTCCTCATTGGTTGTAATCAATGAGTTGGGGGTAGACTAGATTGATTTCATGGGTTTGGCTGGTTGACTCAAATGGCATGATACTAATCATGAGGAGAGAGGAATTCTCAAATATCATTGCCAAGTCAGTTATGGAATCTTCCTCATCATCACTACTACTATAGACGTCAGTTATGTCAAATGTGAAGTTGTCTATGACTTAGCCAATAGATACGAGTAAGCAAAGTCCAGTTGCTATTAGCTGAGGAGGAGTCTTGACTGCTTTAACTGGGGGACCTCTTCCATATATGGTTATACTCGGAGGGGTGCATTCGAGGCCATTGTCATTTTTACCAAGATTTTTTTTTTTATCATAGCCCATGGCGAGCATCATTTGTAAGCCTTTACTACTATCATCCATAGGTAGATCAATTATTGGTTTGTTGTCTTGGTATGGGAGATGGGATGGGTCCTCTTCTATTACTTTGTGCTTGAGATCTCCCCAAATTCTAAAGCTAGAGTAGCCTATTGTGAAGGTTTGGGATGAGGAAGCATCATTTGATTGTGGTAACTCTCCTACCACAAAAGCATTTTTTGGAATTATATAGCACCCACACCCATTGTCTTGGATTATGACCTTGATATTAGAGATTGTAGGGATGGCGGGGATGGCAGGTGTCTTTGTCATATAAGTGGAAGCGATAGTAGTTGGTTCAATGTATGGAGCCTATGGGCCTTCATCATTTTTTGGCAGTTGGGGAATTTTATAATATTTTGCTTCTAGGATCCTGTAATAAGAAAAGGGTTTAGGATCCCCATGGATAGTGACCTTTTGGCCTTGGTATGTGAACTTGACACATTGGTGGAAGGTTGATGCCACTACTTGCATCCCATAGATCCATGGACGCCCCAAGAGAATGTTGTAAAGAAAATCAAGGTCAAGGACTTGACAGGTGGTTTCCATAATTGTTGTCCCTACTTGAATAGGGAGTTGAATAGTGCCCTGAAACACTCTTTCTTGATCATCATAAGCTTTGATTGTGATGCCTTTTCCTTTTTCAATGGAATCTTCTTAGATTCCCAGATTCTTTATGAGCTTGAGGGAATAGATGTTTAAACCTGCACCTCCATCCACCAAGACCCTCTTGACTTTGTTCTTATGCACCAAGACCTCTAGATGGAGTGCACGATTGTGAGATGGTTGAGTGGGAAAGTATTGATTAGAGAATGTAAAAATATTTGGGGTAGTGATGTTTCCATCCATAGCTTGGAATTGTTCAGTATCAAGATCTGTAGAGATGGTGGATGAAGCCAATGCTTCTTCAAGGATATTTTTGAGGGCTGATGATATCTTTAGTAACTCCATGATGGATATCTGAGTTGGGGTTCTCTTCAATTGATCAAGGACATTGTAGCCACTAGGAACATATCTTGGGTTAGAAGTGGGTGCCCTGTTTGGCTAAGATGACCCTGTGATGGTGATTTTTCTTCCTCTTGTGGTGACTCCACAATCAGCTTGGGCTCCTTTGATGGTGATAATAGTGCAATACTCATCTAGGGATCCGATGACATGGTCATACACATGATTCATGCTTTTGAAGGTACCCTTTCCTTTATCATTGTTATTGTTCGCTTTGTTGTTATGATTGGGCATCAGATTCATGTAGATTTTGAGATTTTGATTTCCCATTGGTTGTTCCACATTTATGATTTTATCATCAATAAGCTCTTGAATTAAGTTTTTCAACCACATACAACTGGAAGTTGTGTGTCCCTTGATTTTGTGGAAATTACAAAGGTGATTTTCATTGTACCATAGTGGTTTCACCAAGGGTCTTGATAACTTTCATAGGTAGGGATTGTGATGAGTTTTTCCGCCACTAGTCTCTTCATGATGGATTAAGCCAATTCCCCAAGGGTTGTGTACTTCTATTTGGGGGAGTTTTTTTTTTGTTGGGGTGGCCCCCTCTAATTGTTCACATTGTTGATTGTTTGATTACTTGGCTGCTGAGTTATAGTGTTACCTTAACAATTATTTTGATTGTTGTTTTGGGGTTGTTGTTGGGGTGCTAGTGTGTTTTGTTGAGGAGCACTAATGACAAATTTGGCATCAACTACACCATCGTTTGTAATGTTTTTTTTTTTCACCCATGTGCGAGGTTTGTCATTATAGCTAGTGGATGGGAAAATGTTTTGTTGTTCAGGATATGGGGATGACCCCCCTTGTGCGATAAGGGCCCATTCAATGTTAAGCACCTTGGAGATCAATTGGTCGTATGTGGTGATACCTTGAACTTTGAGATGGAATGCCAAGGCTCCTTCAAGATTGGTGATGATGGTGAAAAATTTTTATTCTTCAAGCATGTACCATTTTCTCTTGTTGGCCTTGGATCACCATTTTTGTAGAAATGAAGCAAATGATTCATTTTTACCTTGTTTAAGAGCTAATAGTTCCTCTAGACTGACATTGATACTGATATTGAATGCATAATTTTTTATGAATGTGTCTACTATCTCTTGGAACTTTTTGATGTTAAGAGGAAGGTGAGAGAACCACTCCATGGCTTGGCCAGCCAAACTTCTAGGAAATAGCCACATCAGATATGTATCGCCATATGCCACTTCCATGCAATGTAATTCGAATTCCATGATGTGATCTTCAGGGTTTCCCATCCCATAGTATTTATCAAATTTGGGGATCTCAAATCCCTTTGGGAATGGTTTCATTGCAAGACTCCTATCAAACAGATAGGGACACAAGTTTTTAGGTGTTTTTGTTGTTTTCCCTAACTAAAGATCAAGCACTTGTTGTGAGATCAGGGGGTGGAGTGAAGGTGTTTTGTGGTGGTTCAATTGTTGGCAGGATAGGTGGGTTGGTTGGTGTTTGCACATTATTCTACACCAAATAAGCTTGTAATTATTGTTGTACCAACAATGCTTTTTGTTGGTCTTGTTGTTGTTGTGCTAATAATGCTTGTTACTGAGCTTGTTGCTATTGTTGTTGTGCCAACAATGATTGTTGTTGGGATGCTAGTCAGGCTTCTTCTTGCTTGTCTTAGTATTGCTTCAGCGCTTGTTGGTATGCTTATTGTTGTGATGCTTTCTGTTGTGTGAGGTATTGTGCTTGCACCTATGCTTGTGCTTGTTTCTACGCTTGTTGAGCTTGGTATTGGGCTTGAGCTTACACTTGTACTTGAGCCTAGGCTTTTGATTATTGGGTAGCTTGTACAATCTATGCAGCTTATGCAACCTGCATGGCTTGAGTGGTTTGTTCTACTTGAGTGGCTTGTACTACTTGAGTGGCTTGTACTACTTGAGTGGCTTGCGCTGCTTAAGCAGCTTGTTGTGTAGCTAATTGTGTTTGCACTTGCTGAGTGGCTAGTTGTGCAACTTGTTAGATTTGGATTTGCTAGAGTTCCTTTTGATAGGTATCTTGTTGAACAACTTGTAACGCAATGCTATATTGGTTAGATATTTTTTTTTTTGGTGGCGGTGGTGGTGGAGGTGGTGGTGGATTCAGAATGGTGTTTGTTGTTGTGGTGATGAGAGGTACTTTTGTATTGATGATTGGGATTTGGGTGGTGGATGGTGCAATTGATATGCTTGGTCCTTGAGAGACCATGTTTTGAGATATTTGGGGGATGGCTAATGATGTGATGGTGGCTTGTGTTACTGGGATGGTTTCCATCTATTGTTATGATATTGATGGCAAAATGGGAGGATTCAATATGATGCTTTGATTGATGATCGGGGGATTGTTTTGAATGAGTGGCGACAATAGATGTAACCCCAAACCAAGAGGTGATGTTGATGTTGGTGGCACAAAAGGAAGTGGTGGAAAAGTGAGTGGCATACTCCCTTTGGGAAATGATGAAGATGAAGGGTCAAAGATGCCCCCTAGTTGAAATAAATCACCTTCTCCTTGTGAAGCTATGGGGAGAGAGGTTTGAGGTGTTTCATGAAATCATGATGATGGGTCATTGGGATCATGAAAGTTAAGGGGGACATATGGGTGTAATGAATTTTGGGGTATAGTTTTCCCCAATATAGTGTTTGCATCCAAATCTTGATTAATCACAAGGGGGTGTGTTTGTAGTGCATTAAGAAATGTGCTCCCATTGTTAACAATGGGTTGAGTTGGAGCAATGGATGATGTAATTTGCAGAATGATTTGGGTGATGTTTTGAATTGGGGGTGTAGATGAGATTGGGGGCATGGATGAAATTGGAGGCATGACCCCAAAAGGTGATTCCACAATGGTGCTCACATCAAAATAAAAAGGGAGTTTAGCCCCTTGTTTTGCTAATTCAAGCATGTATTGTGAGGGATGGAGCTTCATCATGATGTTGAAAATTCTATGATTTTTGGGATTTTGGACCATTTCGGTGATCTCATCTTTTTTCATTCCAAAGGAATTATTGGTGATGTTGTCTACTTGACCTTCCTCTTGATGGTTTTGTGATGATGAAGGAAGATTAGTTAGAGGATTACTTGATCCAATGGGATTCATTTCAAAATTGGTTTGGCTTAGGACACTTGAAGTTGATGTTTCTTTGTTGGCCTCCATGTTCCTCTTGTGTTGTGATCTAGTTTGCACCATAAAATAGGGATCAATTTTTAAGAATGTGGGAGATGAATTTCTAATTATTTTGGATTGATCTAAATTTAGGTACAAAAGAGAAAATTTAGGATGCTTTAAGGATCAAATGATTTGATGGTGAAATGTGTGAAAGATGGATGATAGGGATGATTAAAATCTTAGAAGATCTTGAGGGGGATGCTAGACATTTGGGACTTTTTTGGATTCTTGGATTTTGATTTCACCTTGATTTAGTTTTGGATTTTTTTGATTTTGGATAATGAACAAATGAATCCCAAGATGTTGGATGTTATCTATGGGATATAATTTCTCACAAGATGATAATTTGACTAAGTGTAGGGAGAAGGATGCATCTACCCACACTTAACCAAACAAGATGATTTGATGATAATTTCAACGAAGCCTATGGGGAAGGATACATCTACACATGCCTAGACAAAACAAGATGATTTGATTTTAATTCAAATAATCATATGGAGAAGGCTGCATCTACATATACCTAGCTAAGCAAGATGATTTTTGATATTTTGATTCAAAGATTTCAATTCAAGGATTTTGATTTGTTTCAAGGATTTTGATTCATGGATTTTACAAAAAGTCTAGCATGATGGATGATTTCAATATTTTCAAGAGTTGTTGGTGAGATGGCTTTGATTTTATGTTTGAAAGATGGATGGAGGTTTCGATTTGATCCTATGTGTATCTAAAAAGACTCTTGTTTACAAGACCTCAGTTTTGAAGAACACACTTTACTCTGAACAAGATGTCCAAACTCTCGAAAAATATTTGGATTTTTTTGATAAAAAAAATTATACAAATTGGGATTGTTTCTTGAAGCTCTTCTATAATAGTTGAAAAGCAATCTTTGTCTGAATTTGTGAGTGTTGTGAGAAGCTTTTGATGTTATTTTGGACTAAGATCTTTTGACTTTGGTTTCTGGATTTTGATCTTGCATGAAATCATTTGAGACACATGTGTGGGGTTCAATTGTTCTTTGCTTTGCTTAATGACTTCTTTTTACCACAAACAATTCTTGATTGGGTTTATTCAAACAATATGCTAATGTCCTAACTTCTTATCATCCCACAAAGTGCATTATGTGGAAATCAAGGAAAAAAAGTTTAGAAACTTCTAAGGATAAAATCCCAAGGGAAATCAATAACACATGAATTTTGTCAAAGATATTTTCTTCCTAAAGGGTTTGAAGTTTGATGATAATATTGAATGTTTGTTTCCAATGTTTACATAAATGAAAAGTGTTTTGTTTCCAATAACATGCACGACCCTATGGATATGAAAGAATGTATTTGTTGAATCCCCACTTGGACAAGTCCAACTACGCCTAATCTTAGTGAAAGGTTAGATGCTTGACCCCACCGGCTCCCCTCCATGGCACTCACTTATATGGGGTAGCCAAACATCAGTACCCATGAAACTCCCATGACATACTTTCCATTTCTACAAAAAGTCATAAAAGTGTGGGACAGCTTCAGAATGACTGTTCTTGCACCAACAAATAGATCAAGGATTTTGGCCTTTTCTAAACAAGGGTTTTAATGTGGGCATTGCATTCATGGGGGACCATCCATGTGGTGAGAGACCATTTCTTCCCTTCTCATCAGAATAATCCTCATGATACTGGCCTTTGTTCTAGTACCCACACTTATTTCTCGAGTGGAAGTCCCTTGGCTTTAGTGTGTTCCTGATTGGGTCATTCCCTTGGGTGATTACTTTTTCCCACAAGGCGGGCCCTCTAAGATAAAAAAAAGTGAGCAAACATATATGTAGTTCTATCAATCTTTATTGAGAAACAAAGAGAGAAAACACGCAATATGTTCCACTCACACTCACAAGTTGTGTTCAATTTTTAATCCAAAAATGAAATGTGGAGGCAATCACTTTACACAACTTAAGATCACCAAAAAGCCTTTTGATTCTCAAGATCGTCGTGATGCACTAGAGAAGCACATACATATTTTTTGGTGGTATTATTTTGGGTAAGTGATTACAAAACAAAGATGCACATGTTCATTTTATCCTTTCAAAGAAAAAGTGAATTCTTTTTAAGCACCAAAGGAAATGTGAGTTTTTGATTGTTCAATTGTTAGCCTTAAAAAAAATCTAGTGGATTTTCCTAACATTCTTTTTAAGCCCTTTGTAGCAAAAATTGAAAGCTTTTGTAGTGTTCTTTTTAAATCCCAAAAGAAATTTAGTGTATCCTAAGAGAATGAAAGATAAAAAATCCTTAAGAGAGATTATGAGTTCTCCAAAAGTGTTAAACAAACATGAAAGTGTTAAAAAATGCTTGATATAATGAGATGATGATGTCATTATGAAACTTCAACTTGGTTTCCCTCCTTCACCTTTGATTAAGTCAACCTGCAAAAAACTAGTTAGGACTACCAAACAAAGGTTAGAAAAGCAGTTAATAGCCCAGACAATCAAAATAAAAAAAAGCACATGTTAAAAAAACTAAAATTTAACATTTTACTTCACCCCAGTGGCACAACCTGCATATGCGGCGCTGTTTGAAGAACTTGGTAGTATTGTATAGCACTGCTAGGTTTGAAAGCAATGCTCTACAGTAGAACAAAGAGTTTGATGGTGGTGCAGTTTTGCTCAGCGACACAGTTTGAAGTTTAAAAAATTTAGCGCCAGAAAATTTGACCAGTGTTGTAGTTTGAAATTTTGAATTTCTGGGTGGGAATGTTGTAGTGACAGAGTTTGGAATTTGTATCATTACTGTATGGCACCGTTGGACTGATAGCGGTTCTGTATAGCATCACTAGCTTGATAGTGGTACAGTTCCCTATAGACACCAAAAAAGCACAAAAAAGCACAAAAAATTGTTAAAAACATGATTAGAACTTGAGATTTTCCCTCCTTCTAGTGCCAACTGTGGAACCCCAATCCTAGACCTACATAAACACAAGAAACAAACATAATATTAGATCAAATGCAAGTGAGAATCAAGATTCCCCATTAAATTCATTTAAATTGCAAAGAACAAGAAATGAGATGAAGAACATAAGCAAACATAAACAAAAACTATCAAATCCTATTCAATGTAAAGAAAAATCTTGATCCCATGGGAGAATTGGTGCCAATTTGATGTGAAAATTTGGCCATTTCCCAACTCCTATGATATAATGTTGATGAGTGATCCACTTTGTTTGAAGATTCAATTGAGCTCCATGATGAAAAATATGCATAACCTAGTTAAGACCTTGATAAAATTGATGGAAATAGATATGTTTGAGGATGAAATTGAGTATAGTAGACTTGCTCAAATTGTGGATGATCAAAATCAGGAGAGAAGCCTCTTATTTATAGAAAGAAAATATGGAAGAATTCTCAAAATGAAGCAATGTGGGATCATTCAACATCCAATGGGAAAGTGCCACTTGTTAAGATGTGAATGGGCAAAGGATGTGCACATTTTGATGAATGTGCCCATAAATGCAATTAGGTTGAATTTCAAACTAGTGAAATGAAAAATTTGAGGGGGATGAAAATGAATTAAATGCCACTTGGATCAATGCACAAGGACATGGAAGAGGGATTGAATGCCTTGTTGGAAGGACAAAGTCCATTGGAGGGATTTTCAAACTTGGAGGAATATTCCCCTAAAGATGCCAAGTTGAGAGAAAATACAGATTTAATAAATTAATTAAATGTATTTTCATGTGCAAGTGGAAAAAGCTAGAGTATGGGACATGGATTAGAGTTAGAATTAATCATTAATTAGGATTTGATTAATTAAGATGATGTTAGGTGATTTGACAATTTTGACTTAGATTTTAGGATTTAACTAAATCAAAGTTGAGAGGAAAATGATTTAGACTTAGTTAAATAAAGATTTTTATTTGTTTAACGAAAGGGGATGATGTTAGATTAAATCAAATAAGGTTTAATTTATTTAAATTAATAAGATGACTTTAGAGATTTAATCAAATAAAATGAATTATTTAATTAAATAGAGATCATAGGATTAATTAAATAACATTGATTTATTTAATTAATGAGAAAGAATGACTTAATCAGATAAATGATTATTTATTTAATTAAGGGATGAAGAGTGATTATGAGATAAATAGATGATTTAGGTTGAAATGATGTTAGTAATCAGGATCAAGTGTGTAGCATCAATTAGTACATTTTATGTGTCTATAGACTCACCTAAGGGTTGAAAGTAAATCTTATCCTAGGGGATCTCTTTTTCCTAATGAACTAAGGAATATAGGTGCATCATACCCCCTTCATATTGATGAACCTATTTCACTATGTTTCAATAATAATGAATATGTAAATATGAGCTAGGTAGTGAGTTTATATAGAGCTAAGGCGGGGATGCAGGTGGAAAATCAACTAATAGGAATTGGTCACCAATAGCCACCAATATTAAATAAAGTGATGATAAATTAAATGCTTCACCCTTTAGAGGTGGGAACCCTTCATCACCTTATCTCCTTGTTTTAAATTATAAACTCATTTTTTCTTTTTTTTAAACAAAAGTGGCAAGTCACTGTAATATATTAATAAATATATAAATAGATATACATAGTCCTAGTTTAGAGGGCATACCGACAGGAAAGAACCAGGAAGAAAACCCCTTATTATAGCCCAAAACATTTCAAAAAATGTTTTGAATCATTACAAAAGATTACAAAATTGTCCCACATGTAGGGATCCATAACAAATTTTCAAAAAACTAGCTATAGTTCCACCACCCTAAATTTTCCCAACAGGTAACCTATTACAAAAGTAATACAAAATTGAGGAATAAATTATGCACTCGAAACATCCTCAGAGATAGAAAGTTGCACCAAAAAACTATTCCATATGCTCCACACAAATTGAGTTTTGATACTACACCTCAACTTGAAGGTCTTGCAGTTCAGCTTGTCTAGAAAGAGGAGTGTCATGAGCAAATAAGTCATGGCCATCAAAGGGGATTATTGCCTCTTCTGATTGATTCACAACTTCAATTCAGGCCCTTGCCACTAAGCCCTTCTTCGGGGCTTTTGAGCTCTCTTCTATAGGGAATTCATGCAAATCTCTTAACAACTATTTATCTGATTCAATATGCATTTTCTCTTTTTTACCAGCAGATCAATTGAAAAACTGATGCTGCACATGGTCACATAGAAAAGAAATGGCATAAAAAATTTCTTTGATTTCAAACTCCATAGATGCACATACGCTTTTGGCATATTTCTTTAGAGTTGATAAAAAGAGCATAATCATTCATAAATTGAAGACACAATCTGATGACTTCAAATATTTCCTCAAACTCTACTCGTTCCTTGAAAAATTATTGAGGGAATAAACCTCCAATATAACTCTCCCTAGAAAATAGATTATATTTTTGCACAAAAGAAAGCAAAGCATTCTAATCAATAAACTGAGGGTTCAAAATTTTTAACATAATTAATTATATTTCTTTCAACGACTAGATTAAATCCAAAGCATTTGATAAAAATACTGATAAAACCTGGGAGGGGAAAATTAATCATTGAGCTGTGGGCCTGGTAATCTCCTCTCCTAACACCACTTGTACAACATCCTCCATTTGCAAGCAATCTAGCTTGAAGATGAGGCTTAATTTCTCTTGTGAAAGGTTGTTTTCAAATGGCCTTTCCCATGGTTGAACATGGCAGTTAATTCTTAAATTCCAAGGGTGAAGGGCCATGCGGCCAACCTTTCTTCACTTACTGCTCAATTTGAATTTTGCTACCTAGATGCACAAGAAAACTTGCTTTAAATGAATGAGTAAAAAGAATGATGAAGCATTTTTTAAATCCCAAAAAATCCTTCAAATGTTACACATTTTTCAAAGGTCATGATGGAAAATAAATCATGTGAAGATAGATAAAAAATCAAGATCCATTGTAATATATCGAATTATGTGAAAGAGTTTCAATGGACTGCAAGAAATAAATGTGCAGTATTGCCACACAAAAATAGTACCTTAAAAATACCTTCATGAAGAGTTACTACATTTGCTAGAGAGGTGGTAATTATAGAAGTAGCTAGGATTTACAAAGACATATATGGCCTACCCTATCATTCCTTGATTAGTATTTCAAATTGCACATTAGAGAACTTGATGATATCTTGAAGGTACCAATGAGGACAACAAACACACCTCCAGATAGCAGAAAATTCATTACCTTGTGAAGGAATATAATGTTGTTACCCAAGGCACCATTATTACTAATAATGCTAGTTTTAGCAACAAAAATGGTGAACTTCGTGCACACACATGACTTTATTAGCCATCATAACCCTGAATGATCCAGGCATATAATGGAATTTAAGATTATTGCTAATGTGGAATATAATGTCCACTTTAGCAATTTATTAATATAATGTTAATGCCAAAGAGGTAGATGTAGCCAGAATTGTGATGTTAGCTTTCCTCATATAATACCATTAGCTTCTTGTTTGAAAAGGTCTATCAGTTGAGGGAAAGCATTTAGCTTCCTAATATCATGCAAAACTTTTAACTCTTTTTCCTCACAACCTAGGTTTGCAAGGAAGTATGTAATTCCATTACCTTCTCTATAAGTGTGAGTGATTGTGAAGGCATTGAATTTGTCAATTAGAGCCCATGCTTTTTGTAAAACATAGTTCAGATTCAATTCTGAATCTTTCTTATTCTGCATGCATTGATAATTATCATAGAGTCACCTTCGATATGGATGTTTGAAATCCCCAACTGAGATGCCACTTACAGACCTGATAATAATGCTTGTGCTTCCACACTATTATTTGTACAATAAGTTAAATGGAATGAATAGGCTGCCAATAGATCCCCTGATGAGCTTCAAATACAAATACCAACTCCTGATTTTTGTGATCACTTTTGAATGCTCCATCAAAATTTAATTTAGCAAAGCCTGCTTGAGGAGAAGTCCATTTTACTAGATTCCTAATAACTTTGTTAGGACAATTTTTAAAGAGGCTTCCATCAAATGGAAGCTTTAAATTATTCCAGTTCGACAGAATGAAACTGTCCCAATTTGTGAATGATGAGTTTGGTGTTTTCTCCTTCTAAACACAAGACTTTACCCCTTTTGATATCACTTTTTCTATTTTAACCAAAGTCAGCTCTAAAGATGATTTAGATTTCCTGAAGATTCTCATGTTTTTTTCCCACCAGATATTCCATATGACCATCCCTGGAATAATATGCCATATACATGAGACAAAAGAAGATTGGTAAATTATTGGCCAACTCTGAAAAAATCCCAAATTGAGTTTGGAAGAGGCATATTAAATTCTATCTTGTTTTGAATGAAATCCCAACACTGATTAGAAAAATGACACTGGAGAAACAAATGATATGTTGTTTCATACTCTTGATCACATAATGGACACTTAAAAGGATCTGTAATTTTTAACTTCACCAAATGATCAATTGTTAGGACTCTTTTTTGAATGGCAAGCCACATGAAGCTACCCACCTTGGGAAATACTTTGTTGTTCCAACAAAATGAAAATGCAAGGTGAGGCTGCGAGGAGTGTTTTAACTAACTTAAAAGAGCATATCCTTCTTTTACATAGTAAGATCCAAACTTCAAAGTTGCTCAAATTATTTTATCTGGCTTAGAGGATAAGTACACTATTCTTTCTTTCATGACATTATAAAAAAAATTAGACTGGTGTGAGGAAATGAGGTTAGGTGGGGGTTTTCTCCACAACTTTCTCAATAAGAGGATCAGAATGTTGTACATAATCTAAAAAATTTGAGCCCCAAGCTTTAGATAAAGATGTTCTTACCTCATGAAGGTCTTGATTATCTACTAGAGGTGGCTTTCCATCCACGAATTTGCCCGAAAATTTACACTCTTCCCATCATTTACCTCCCATGATGCATATTTTAATATAAGACATTTATTGTTTACAATGAAGTCCCAAATAGCAAATCCTTTTGGGGGGTCATCCATAGTTAGAATTCTCGTGGGATTATCATTGTCTAAGTATTTCACTTGCATTATCCTAGACCATTTAGCCTCTGATTTAGATTACATTTTCCATGAAAGTTTTTTCCCAAAAGCTTTATTTCTCAATGATAAATTTTGAACT
The DNA here is from genome assembly GCA_007258455.2 of Sequoia sempervirens. NCBI lineage: Eukaryota > Viridiplantae > Streptophyta > Pinopsida > Cupressales > Cupressaceae > Sequoia > Sequoia sempervirens. Next base: position 1,037,887,737 of record VDFB02281492.1, read on the forward strand.
CTAGCCCCCCCTTGATTCTTTCCTTTTGAAAAACCTTCAAGCGAAATTAGAGTTATTTTCTTTTTTTCATCAATGTTACCTTTCTAGAGGAAAGATCTAATTATCTTTTCAATTTCAAAAATTACTGATGCAGGAGCTCTAAGGACAACTAGAAAATAATTTAGAATTGAGGCTAACACTAATTTAATGAGCATAATTTTTCCTGACAATGAAATTGATCTAGCTTTCCAAATCAAGATTCTTCCTTTAAGCCTGTTTATTACCTTATCCCAAAAAATGCTTTATTGGAGCCTTTAAAAAATGGTATCCCTAGATAGGTGCATGGTAACTCTGCTTCTTGAAAGCCCAAAATATTTACAATTTCCTTCTTCATATTTTTAGGAGTATTTAAAATATAGATCTTGGATTTATTTAAGTTAATTTTTTGATCTGATGTTGAAGAATATTTATTAAGTACCTCTTTAACATGCTTAGCTTTAGATAATGTTGATCTATTGAAAATGAGAGTATTGTTGTGACCTTAGCACACATGCCCCGTTCTAAACGGGGACACTCTTTTTCTTTCACCTTGTCGGGTCATTTTTTTGTTGCCGCCTCATTTTGCGTGCCCCATTTTTGTGCCCTAGGTGGTCAATGTTCTTCCAAAAGTTTCATCATAGGTTGACCATGCTTCCCTTTGGCTCGTTTTATCAAGTTTTGGTGCCTTGCAGGCTCCCTCTGGTAGTTTGCCTCTGCCAGCAGCCTTGGGCCCGGTCAGGCCAGCCCCTTCGGGTTTCCCTATTGTATCCACCTTTCCCGATGGCGGATGAGTTGCATCTTCTCGGACCTCGTGCCCCAGCTTTGTCGTCTTCGTCTAAAAGTTTAGGGGGAAATCATGGTTGCTTTCGAATATTCTGGGCCCGAACTTCCGGACATCCACCTCCAGAATTCCATGAAGGTTTCACCGTTCCTGATGGCAGACCTCTAGGAGAACTCCGCCCTTCAGGACCCAGCTCCCTCTTTGCCGCCACTGACTCCTCTAAGTTGAAATTTCCAAATGGCCACCACCCTGTGCCCTCCCAGCCTCCGGACCCCGGGTCTCTTGCTGTCGTTAGTAAATTTAAATACACCGACCTAAGTATCTACTATACTTGCATTTATTGCAGCCATTAATGGCGGTTGGGGTATATATTGCTTGCCAAGCATATCATTCTCAGTTGTTAGTGTCACAGTGAGAGATCAGAGCTTGCCAGAGAGGAGCCCACCGTCTTCGAGACCTTCACACTGACACCTGTTGCCTTTGCTTACCGACCGCTTGTGGGTTGCACACCTCCCCACATCGAGTGTTTGAGGTAGGTTTTCTGTTCACCCTCCCAAACATTGTTTTCATGATTTTATAAAGCTTAAAATGAACAATAACAACCAAAAGACATGTGGATGATGAAATATTGCACAACAAACAAAACCCATGTCCTCAAAAATTGAGAAAACCAACATAGCACCCTCATGATTAATTCAGAGCTTTATCCCCATGCGGTTGTTCTTCATAGGGGCATTGACACCCCTCGGGCCTAGATGCTCCCTTCGCTAGCTAAGACTTAGCAAAAAACCAGAAATGTCAAAACAACTCCCTCATTCCTCGGGCCCGTAACCCTAGACTTCCACTGGTGGTTCACCGCCTGACGTCACGATCTTGAGTTTTGAAGGTGAAATGCGACCTCTGCCTTGACCCTTCGGACCCGGGTCTCTAGGCTTCTGCGTCTGGATTTTTGCTCCTCTCTTGCTGCTCTTTGATGGTGAAAGGGTCTCGTCCTCCCAGTCCTCGGGTTCTGCCCTCATCATTGCCGTTTGCTAGTGAAAAATTCACTACCGCCCTTCGATTCGCTGAGTACTGGTTCTCAGAATTTCGTCCTCGATATTCTATGTGATCTTGGCCATTGTGAACGACAACGCCCGACATCCTTCCTCTCCCTGAGTCCCAGACCTCCTTTCACCGTTGGGAGGCCCGTGTAAACACTGAACGTCCTCAACCACACCGGGCTCTACCATTCGGGACTCCATCCCATCTCCGCTACTCAGTAATTTAAAATCATGCCCGCCCTTCCGAGCTCCGGGCTCCAGGTGGCTCGTCGCTAAGGAAAACTCAAGATCAGAATCCAATGGCAAACACTGACGCCGGAACCGATATGCCTATTGGCCGTCAGCGTAACATTCAAAAGTCACCAAGACCTCACACCGAGGATCAACCCTTTGTCAATATGCTTGTTCGGTGAGACATGAGGGAGTCAATGAGATCTCTTGCCGAAGACGCAAATCTCTCACCGGTGGGCATTCTCCTTGATTGGTTGGCAAGACTTTCAAATCTCGCCAAGATGTCTCTCCATCGAAAGGTTTTCATGCCGACATGCTCAGTCAGCAAGACACTCGGATGCCACTGAGACCTTTCTCTGAGGCATACTTTCACACTGACTAGAAACTTCTAGTCATCGAGACAATGAGTGATGTCTCACTGCTAGGCTATCGGCGGAATGAGCTCCATCCGTCCAATTGAAAACTGAAAATCTACTAACAACTTCCTCCCCTCCTGGGCCCGACGATCCAGACTTCTATCCAATGATTGCTGTCACAAACGGCAATGGCTCCGCAACATCCCAACACCTTCGGCCCGGGTCACTTGAAAATTGTAAGTTGACAGCTACCCTTTGATCCGCCGGGCCTCGGACCCTGGAGTTCCATCTTCGAAACTCCATTTCTGCTCGGCCATCCTGAATAGCCATCTCCAGATGGCTTTCGGGCCTTGGACCTCCAGATGCTCCTAGATCGATCCAAATGAGCCCAAATTTGAAATCTGACTTCGAACCACGTGCTTAAATCTGGTCCTCTTCGTTATGATCCTTTTGAACCATCAAAATTTGATCAGAAAAGATCCCCTAGATTATTCCACCCTGTTTGCCTTTCCAAACAACATTCCTGCTAGGGAAGTCCGGCCCTTTGAGCCCAGATTGTGCCAAAGCCCTCAACTATTAAAAATGGATTTCATCTTTGGGATTTCGACTAACATGAACACTTTTGTGATCAATTTCACTAACTATGCCTTTGCTTGCATAATATATGGAATCAGGTGCGGGACCTTCGGGGGCAACTGTCGAAAAGGACAAAGGAGAGAAGTCAAGCAAAACTCCTAGAGGGAAAGAAGACAAGGACCAAATAAAATACCAATTCTAGGGTGAGCCTCTGCACTCAAAGGTTACCACGGATTGGAAGGAGATCACCGACACCAACATAGGCCACATCAATATTGACGAATTTACACAAAGGTTCAGGGTCAATCCAACAACAAAAAATGCAAGATTGATAAGACAAAGTGGAATCACGAAAGCTGTGAGCTTCCCCCCATCCCTCATGGCCCCTGAATTGGTCATGGCTTGTTGATAGGCATATCATCCCAACACTAGGACAATTGTTGATAGGGATGGTAACATTCTCACCGACATGTCGGCTGGAGGAATCACCAGAACCTTTCATATTCCCACGTTTCAAGAAATGGAAACACCTACCATTGAGGAGTTCCAGGCGGCATGTGATGCTAACCCTACAAGCTGCAGGAAGTTAATAAATCAGCATTGGCTCAAGGAAAAGCAGGGCAGCGCCGTGAAGGTTCCTAACGAACTCTTCCACAGTGATTTCTATGAAGACTACCACGATTTGGTCACAATGCTAAGTAGGGTTATGGGCCTCCCTACTGTGGCCTTCTTTTAGGGGTGGATGGTGTATTTCATTGAGAAAATCCTTCGTGGGAATGAAGATGTTACCACAAAGACCGCATTTTATTGGGGAGGTATAATAAGCAACTGCTTCCATGAGTAGTTCGTCGATGTGAAGAAAAGCTCCAAATTCTACATGATGTCATATCTTGTGTACTCCTTGGCAGACTAGAGACAGTACAATGGGTTATTTGTGGTGCCTAATCAGGAGCAGGGTCAAAGACTCAAAGTCTATGATAGATACCCCCAGCTCTAGTACTGGAACTTCAAGAGGGAGTACTGTAGAGTAAATGATGCCTTCATCGGCCATATTGTTAGAATGATCACCGGAGATTTTGAAAGGAGAGTTTCCCATAGTGCTCAGGCTTTTTTGAAGCAATACGCCTTCCTCTTCATTCAATACCCAAAGTTCACATACATACGTGCCCAAGGCTTCACCGAAAGGCCAAACAAGTTTCCTTGATACCCCAATGACCGAACCATCCTATTGGAGCTTTCTCGGCAGCTCCAACACATATAGGCGATCTTCAGTGGCAAACATATAGTAGGGATCTCTTATCCCATGACTCTTGGCTAGGGCATGTATAAGCTACAAACTTTCCAGCATGTTGGTAACTCCGAGAAGGAACTGAAGGATTACCACTTTCATCTACACGCTGCTCGCTCTCGAATGGATCCATATGGGCACGTAAGGAAGGCACTGGGACTGGGATTCACTCATCTCTACCACATTGAAGACTTTTGGGGGGATTGTCAAGATGATAAAGAGGTACGTGCAAGGCACTATATGTGGATGACTGTGCATTTTGTAAGGAAGGTGCAACTGTTTCCCATACCAGACCAAGTTGAAGAAGATGAGAGCACCATAATGCACCCCAAGTACCCTGCAGTCGCCAATCTACTAATACCAACAATAGACTGGGATGAGCAAGAGGTCGATGACCTCGACACTATAACCAAGCCAATCTTGGCCCGTACCAAGGAGTGGGTTGACGAATGGGTGGCCCGACTAAAACAACAAGGGGTGGTCCTGACTTTTGAAGGGCTCAAGAGTGAACCTAGTGCCACGAAGGACGCTGTTGAAACCACTTCAACCAGTGGGACGTCCAAGTCTCCTCTAGTTACCAATTCTAAGAAGAGGAAGGAGACAGAAACGGAGCAGTCTCCTGACCCCAGGGTTTATACAAGGAAGGATCCAGGGGGCTCACCCTCTAAGAGGCTAAAACAAACAGAAGGCACCACAGAGCAGTCCTTAATCCAAGAGGAATAAGTAAAGGTTACAAATCAATTAGAACCCCTGTTGGCTCTCCCTGCCCCGACTGTCACACCACCTACTTCTCTGGCTATGGTCGCTACATCCTCGCCGATGGTGGACATCTCTTTCCATCTTGCCCCTTCGCCCCCAACTGAGCCGGTGATCATAATTGACTCCTCCTCTACCATAACTACTCCTCCTTCCTTCGCTGCCATGTCACCCACCACATCACTCCCATTACCTATGATGGCTACACTAATGCCCGCTGACACCTTGCCTGAAGCCTTCTCGAAGCATATGCAGAATATCCCTTCCGACGTCTCCCAGATCCTCATGGATCCCACTCTTCAAGCAACCTTAGCTCAGGTCCTCACTACTGCCAAACCTTCATAACCTCCGACAGGGCCACCAGCTATGGAAGCCACCATGTTAATCTCTAAGGAGTGGGAGAGGTGAGAACAAGAGGCCTCAAAGCCCTTTGAAGAGGAGTTCGATGAATATTATGAGCACCTGGAGTATGAACATCGTACTATTGACATATTTGCCTACGAAGAGGAAGGAACTGGTTCCTCAGAGAGTGGGGATGAGGAGGATGATGCTAGTGGTAAGGTCATAGTGCAGGCCTTCGACGATGATCTTGAGGAAGAGCTAGCCCAGCAGCTGAAGGATACTAAGGAAAAGGCAGAAGGGTCACTCCTTGAAGAGGAAGGACAACAGCAAGAAGACAAACCTAAGATTGAGGCTCAAGCAGACGGGAGCCTCGAAATCAAACAACTCAAGGAACATATGCACGAGGTTGAACAAACTGAGAGAGAGAAAGGAGGGGAAATGAAAGAGAAAGAAAGTCCCTTGTAGCAATTATCTACCAAACCTCCTATTAAATGCCTTGTGTTCATCCAGGACTCTGATGAAGAAGAAGATGCTACCAAGGAGGAAGAGACGGTTTCAGAAGATAATAGAGCGAGAAACTTGGCCTTGGCCGAGAGGGGCGAGGATGATCGTGAGTCACCTAAGGGTAAGTTTGTCGTGCCTAAATGGTTAGAAAAATAGCTTGAAAGGAGAACTCCCGTACTAAAGGACCTGAGGGTGAGACTAGAGGCTATCTTAGCCCGAGCTTAGATCACAACAAAGAAAGAAAAGAAGCCTAAGATCCGATCCAAGGTAACGATGGATGCTTCTGAGTCTCGAGCTGTGCAAATAGCAACACCGGTAATGGGTCAGGAAGGGATAACTTACAATGTCTCCACCATCAACTTGGGGACTGCCACTAGAGAACAGAAGGTAGGGCATCTTGAGGAGTCAATGGCCACAGAGGTACAATTGATAAAGTAGGACAAGATTTCAAAAGATGAGCTCAAAGCACAGGTAGTTGCTTTGACAGATTACATTCTATAATGGTCTTCGGTGGATGACCTGCCCACCATGTCCACAACCGCACCCCAACTACTTTCCAAAGAACAGATTGATAAGATGGAAAGGAGAAATAACTTGGAAAGGACTATAGAAAGCTAGTTTCGACAAGTCTTATACGTTGGGAACATGGGAATTAGCTAGGCTGTTTAGACAGCCAACAAGTTCTTAGACTTGCAACAATATTTGGAGGGCATGAGGAGGCTATGCATCGACTTCCCTACAATATACGACTCCACCTTTCCTAAGATTGAAGCTATCCTTCAATTACCAAAAGCCACATGGGAAAAGGAGCTTACGTTCAAGGGGGATGATCATTGGCTGATGGAGGTGTGGCGGCGGGACTTCGACAATAGGAAGGAAAGGTTAGAGAAAGTAATGAGTAGAGTGGATTCAAACATTGAATGGATCAAGGAAATCAGAGTGGAATGTGCCCGATACCTCAAGCTGATGATAAAATATGACATGCCCATAGTACAGATGGATCCAAAAAAGGTGAAACCTTACTTCTAGAAGAAGATGGAGGACAGGATGTCTGGCGAAATGACAGTGGAATTCATGTGTTTTGCTACCCGTGCCTTCGATCAATCAGAGCTATTCAGAGATCAGGGCACAAAGTATGATGAGGACTGGAAAAGACTAGAGGATAATGCAAAGGAATGGAGCTACCAAGCATTTAGGTGTGAGATCATTGAGGTAGACAAGCTCCAACCGGTCATCCTAAAGTTCATGGAATACACAGCCTCAAAGAAGCAGGAAGACAGCCCCATAGATGATAAAGAACTCCCCAAGGAGTAACCATAGTAAACAACAATCAACAAAAGACAAAATTGCTACAGTGCCGTCACTAGATGACAAAATAAGGAAAAGGACAAAATGTTGTTTTTAAAATTGTAAAATATTGAGGGTTGGTGAAACCCTATTTTGTAATGAATCTTGGCCACACAATGAGAATTAATCTTGGCCATTCATTTGACTTTTGGAGCACTATAAATAGAGGTCTCCTCTCATTTACAAAGAGAGTTGAGTTGTTGTAAAGACATGCTGCATAAATTTATAATGAAAATACATTGACTTGGTGCATTTTTTGAGTTTCTCACATGTTGCTTGATTCAATCTCCATTGTTAGATGTTTAACTTAGATTTTATTGTTGTTTAAGTTAACTGTTCTCTTGCCTTGATAGATTTTAGGCATGTTGTTCTGTGATTATGAAAATCCTTGCAATGTAGATGCCTTCTTAGTCCATACTTTTTGCTATTTGCTGATGGTAGATAGCTATGTAAAGTTAGTTTGGACTTAAATTAAAGCTGCTCCAAACTTTCATCTTTGTTCATACATGCATATGGTGAATGAAAGATGAAAAATTTGTAGACCTTAGAAGATAGCACAAATTCCATGAGACTGTGAGATTTCTGGTTAAGTGGAATATTGTTTCCAAGAAGCTGTCCATTGCAGGAACCCCATTATCACTATTCACAATTAGTTGCAGATCCAGGAACCTCCTCTCTTCCCTGTCATTTTTTCATTTTATTTAATGAGTGACCTATGCTAAAGTTCATTGCACATTGTCAAGCTAAATCCAAGGATAAAAATGGAGTTCAAGATTTTTGTTTGAACCTACAACAAATGCACAACAACCTTTCATCTTAGGAGCTCCATTTCAAGACCCAACTTCCCATGCTTTGTAACCCATCTGTAAGTCTGCCTTGTGATTCCAGCAAATCACATCAAACAACTAAGATATTCCAAGAACTCTCAAGACCTGACATTAGAGACCTTGGGATAGTGTTCTGCAATTTGATTGTGAAAGATTTCCTTTCAAGAGAGGTAGTGCACCTACGCACTTCCTGTGTTGAGAAGTGCATAAAAAACACATCAATAAGTATCATCAACAAAAAGGGAATGCGTAACTAAAATATTTTAATTTTTTATTTGAAATCCTTTCCATAAGCCTTCACTATGTTTCAAAAGTATGAAACGACTTAAAGCTTCTGCCATAACATAGAAGATAACTAGAGAAAGAGGATCTCCTTGTCTGACCCCTTGAGAAGCACTAAAAAAACCTATTGGATTTCCATTTATGATTACTGAGAACTTATCTCTAGATAGAGAAGACATTACCCACCTACGCCAATGAGAACATAATCCAAATTTTTTCAGAACCTTATTGAGAAACTGCCAATCAACCTTGTCATAGGATTTCATCATCTCTAGCTTAACTATGAAAGATGACAACTTTGACATTGAAAGTGTGTGCAAAACTTCATGTGCAATGATTTCAGCTTCATACATTTCCCCCCTAGGACAAAGCCACCTTGCTCTTGTGATATGATCCTTGGGATAAGTGGTTGTAATCTCATGTAAATGGATTTTGTGAATATTTTGTAAATTGTATTGCATAGGGAGATGGGCCTAAAATTAGCAAATGTTTTAGGCTCTTTGACTTTTGGAAAAATTGCAATGTTGGTTACATTAAATTTCCTGAACATGAAACTTGTTCTTCTAGACTCCTCAAGTGCCTAGAGGAGCACAAAACATAAGAAATCCCAACATTTTTGAAAGAATAAGGTTGTGAACCCATTCAGACCAGGAGTCTTATTAGGAGGAAGAGAGAATACTAATGACTTGAGATCCTCCATAGTGAAAGGCTTCATAAGCATCTCATTATGTTCAATTTTGATAAGGTGTGGAATTGTGCTTATCAACTCTTGCTAATAATTTATTCTGGTGGCATCTATGGTTTGCGGGGAAGAAAGGAGCTCTGAGAAAAATTTCACATCTTCATTTTTGATATCTGCTTCCTTTGTGAGCCAATTACCTAATGGTATCTCCTGAATTAAATGAATTGACTTTGTTTCCTTTTTATCTGGGTGGAGGGATGAAAAAAATTTGTATTCTGAACTCCTTCTTTTAGCCATAATTCCTTAGATTTTTGTCTCCAATATGCTTCTTCTATCGTACATAATTCTTCCCATTCCTCTTGTATTTTTTTTTGTTTGTCATATTAAACAACATCCAACCTATTTTGAATTATATTCTCATGAATTTCTATTAATTATTTAAACACCACATCTTTTTGTTGAAAGATGTATTTAAAAACTTGCTTATTCCAAACACTAATTTGTTGCTTCAAAAATTTGATCTTTCCATGAAACTGGAACATTTTGGTGCCCTGTTCATATGGAGCATTTACCCACCAATGCTTCAAAAGATCCATAAACTGAGGATTCCTAAACCACATACTTTCAAACTTGAAAGAATGTTTTTCTTTAGGGGTAGATGTGTTTTCAATAGAAAAACAAATTGCATAATGATCAGAACCAGGATATAGAAGGATCTCAAAGTTTAGAATGAAAGCTAAAAGAAACCAATTAGGAGAAACCAAAAATCTATCTAACCTTTCTACAATTTGGAGAAATCCCTTTCTTTTATTGGTCCATGTAAAACTTCTTGAATGTGGTTGGATATCCCATAAAGCATTTGAAGATATGAATTGACTGAAATCTGACATGACTTTTTGAGGTGGGCATATTCCTCCACGCTTAATAAAAATGTAGGAAAAACCTAAGAATAAGGGAAAAGAAATTAATCTACTAGGAAAATAAAAACCTATACCAAGACTTCTAACTATTTTGAAGAACTAAATCCTTAGCTAGAGAAATTGTTCCCCTCATAGACAACCTTAGAAAGCTAATCAATGATTTGTAAGGGATAGAATATTTACATAGCCTATCTCATATAGTAGAATAAAACATCCCTACAATAGATAATTGCACTCAAAACCTTACAGATACTTAAAATAAAATGGGAAAATAAGTTTCCTATCCTTTGACCATACCTTTTATTGCTACTTTCACCTCTCTAGTCATAACATCCACCACACAATATAATAATGGTCTTAACTCTAGTTTAAAAGGATTTCTTGTGGGAATATTGTAGTTTTGTTCCTTCATCTACCACACCTCCATTTACTTCACCTCTCATCAGGTTTCAAAATAGTTAACCTACTATCATCAAAAATAGCCCTACACACTCCACAAATTCTTAAAACATATCACCAAATGATCATGTATAAACTCTTAAAATATATCATGTTTACAAAAACAAATGTTAAACATGAACCAAACTCAATTCAATACTAATGCTCCAAAATATCTTACAAAAATTCCATTATCATTTTCTATCTTAAAAATACCTATTCCTCAAAACATTGAGATTCCTCACTTTGAGAAGTATGTTGGCAAATGAGATCCCAATAATCATGTATCGACTTTTACTACTCTATGTAGTGATTTCCTTTTTGAATATTCTCTCCTAGCTAAAATATTTCCTCGATCATTGAAATACATGAAATTGGATTTGTTTCTTTGTTGCCTAATAATTTGATTACTTCCTTTATGCAACTAGGTATGTGTAGGATCATGATGGGCCAAAAAGTGGTGATACATGTGTATGTATAGGGTATGTGGCTGACGACTTTTTTTAACCAAAATTTGATGAAATGAAAATGGTTTTTAAAGGAGATTCTCAACTTTCCACCAATATAAATTATTATTTATTTTGATTTTAATAAATTATTATTATTCATTTTCTTTTTGAATTATGACTAAAGTCTTGATTGATAGGCTAATTGAAAAACATCTATAGCTTTGATATCACATTTTTTGAATCCAAAAAATGTGTCACATTCTATGTTTCACATACTATAGGATTAAAAAAAATGAATTTCATGAAGTTTTGACCAAGTTAAGGTGGTCAGACATACAAGTTTTTATATTTTTTAAAATTTGTAATAAAAAAATAATAATTAATTATTTACTTGGAAAAAAATTACAAAAAAATATGCATCACATTAAGGCATGAGTCCTCTACTTATATCTAAATCTTATAAAAAAATATTATCATTTTATTGTGGTTATGATAGTCAGACAGACACCTACTTTCTATTTTTTCCCCGAATTTCTATACTACTATTACTGAAATTTCCACTTTTCACCAAATAGATTTTTTTAAATATAAATTTAGTAGTTTAGAAACTACATTTAATTTTCTACAAATTCTATTCTTACATATTTTTGAAATAATATAGATAACTTATTCAAATGTTTACGTCAAGTTGCCTAACTTTGATTTTTCTGAATTTCATTGCCACTTAAGGGCTTGTTTTTTCCATAATGATCATGCACATACCCAACATGTTAGTGAATTCCTTCAACATTTTCATGCAAACATTGGAGCTCAAATTACACTAACATATTTGGTCCATTCTAAACAAGGACCTAAGGAAAAAGTGAATGATTTTAAATGGCGATAACAAAAAATTCATTCAAAAATCTCATATTCTCTCTTGTATGTCAATATACAAAGAGTCTTCATTGGAAACTTACAACCTAGCATTTAGTATAAGATCGTATTAATCAAATATCCATCAAATTTACACATTTATACATGACTCTTTGCAATTACTAAATTTTGGTTAGCTAATATGAATACACACCTTCATCTACTCCTAATAGTCAATCTAAAGCCATTCCTCAATCTAACTATCGATCATTTGAAAAGAAATAAATGAAACTTCATAAAAATAAACATTCTTGAATCGTCCAACAATATTAAAACATAAGTTTCTATTACATCTACAACACCATATCAAGTTAGGCCAAGAGAGACAATTTTGACAATTACCTAATTCTCTCCATGTTATTATGTTGTAGTTGCTTAATAAGAATATGTTCCAAATTCTTCCCATTCTTCATATTGATACCACCAAATCACTACCTCCTAAATTTAATGCAAAAGCCTTTTGTCAATATCACCATACACCTCAACATGATACATAAAGATGTATGTTTCTTAAGCACCAAGTACAACAACTCATCGATTCTAATGTCATCCAGTCAACTGGCTAGTATAAATGATAAACGAAACAAATTAGTAGCCCCACCTAATCAAAATTTATAAATATGTATCCATTACCAAGTCATTCAACCAATCTTGTTGAAGAAAATGATAATGAAGAGGATGCTAATAATATATGATATGATCAGCATGATTGATGTCCATCCTTGCAAAAGCCAACCTAATCTTCTACCTAATATCACCTTTACATATATTGATGGTGTAACAATGGATTTCTTTTAGGTTTAGATTAGATGTATTAGCAGTAAATCAATAAAGACAATGAAACCCAAAGATCTATCGAGTACAAAGGAAATCAAATGATAAAACGGTTATACCTGTTTCTCAAAACTTCCATGATTACCTCCATAGTACCTTCTTGCTTGCTGGATGATACTTTGCCCTCAGATTCGTTGTGCGAGCAATCTGTAAATGTCTAAGTCCTACAACAAGATTTGAAGGATTTATACAATGTCTAAATGCCTATGACTATGATTATGACAATATAAGTGAAAATGCCTATGCCTAAACAATGTAAAAATTTGATCAAAGTGAAAACAATAAATGCTATGGAAAGCCTAAGAATGCCAATGAGTAAATATGTAATTGCCTATAATATGTCTACTTGTGTGTGTAATCGAAAAGTGAGAGGAAAATGGAATTTTATAGAAAATGTCATTTTAAATGGACGGGTGAGATTAATTCATGACGAGAACCTAAAATGAAAGGTCTAGATTAAATCTAAGAATCCCTAATTAGGGTTAGGGAAAATTCATTAATCGAACTGTCAAAATAATATCTCAGATAATTGGATTGACGGTGGAGAAAAGATGAGATAAATTAATTAGAAAATAAAGATTTTTGAAAATCAAGAAGATAAGAGTTGGACTGAAGATTAGATTTGGAAAATCAAGAATCTGCCCGATTACTTGATTTTTGGAAGATTAGTTACCATTTTGAATTAAATTAATTCAAAATATGGATTTTGTGAGATAATAAATAATATTTTTAGATTATTTACCAAAATGGACTCCACGTTTAAGATATGATGACATTTTAAATATTTTATTTATTTAAAATGAGAGAACATCAATTTAGAGATATTAAGATTAATAATTAAATAAATTAATCAATTCATTTAATTAAGGAAATTAGTGACATATTTAAAATAAATAAATAAAACTTATTCCATTTAATAACTGTGAAGAAATATATGATTTAAGGGTAATTAAATAAACTAAGAAAAATTTATTTAATTAAGGAAGACTTAGACAATTAATTTTATACTTAATAAATAAATATAATTCTATTTATTTAATAAATCATGAAGAATACTAAAGATTACGAATTAATTAAAACAATTATACCATTTAATTAATAGTCTAATGTGGACCAAGGACATAATTAAATGTCACAAATCATGTTAGGATCTAGCAAAATGAAGCTATGTACCTATGTCATTTTAGGTGTCTACATTTGCCCCTTTTTGTCATAATGTAGCATGTCACATTGTGACAAAGAAAATAAGTCAAAAATATGCCCCAGTAAAGGTACGGAGTATCATTGCCCCCTCGGGAAATTTTTCAAATTTTGGGTCGGCGACAGAAAAAATTGTAAAGGGTCCCGATAAATCAATTTGATGACCAGAAAAACAACGGTGCAGTCGGTTTCGAATTCTGAAATGTTTAAAGCAGCTAACGAGGAAGTCAAAGTTGGTCAAATGAGCCTCCAATAATAACCTTGTTTGAGAAATGTCATTTTGACTTTATAAATAGGTTGACAAAGGGGTAAAAGTCAATTCATTTCTATTATTTACCTTGCCAATTACGAGAGCTCAGAGCGAAAAGCACAGCAGCGACGATGGTGATTCTAGTGTCAGAGCATTATGGGGAGATTATACAGATGTTCAGACAGCCAGAGGGCTCAGAGCCAGTGGTAAGTACCCTTTTCTTGCTTTGTAATTTTTTTCACAATTTTAAGTTTCTAGGGTAGATAACAACTGGGCCGCGACGCAATTGCGTTCGCGTAAGCCACATTCGTTGTCGCGTTCGACGCATATGATGCATTGTGATGCAAGTGCAAAATCATATTAGGGTAAAATGGTGGTTTGTGCCACATTTGACAAATACTGCGACGCATTTGACTTATCGAGTCACAATTGAATACCCGAATGCCGCAATCGCCAATTTGCAACGCATTCGTTATTTTGATTGACGCAATTGATATTATGCAACACATTCGGCATGTTGTGACACATTTGTCAAATTTCACGATGCAAGCATTGACATGCAACACATTTGCTCTATTGGACCGCATTTGATGTACGGAACGACACAGTTGATGATTTGAAATGCAACTATCTTAATGAGACGCATTTGCATATTACCTTGACCAAAGTTGATTTTGATATTTGCATACCCTTAGATGATTTTAATGATGCTAATAGTTGTTCAGAAGGTACTGATATATTTTTCATCTTTTTGTAGAGGCAGCTTGCCCCTATCTACACACGAGAGAGCAGACCGACCACATTTCGGTTTTCCGACCAGCTGAGCTCGTGAGAGCAGCGACGATTGATGTGATTGGGATTATACTATGCTGCCTACATGCTTGCCATTCGGGCGAACAGGGGATTATTGACTGTGTTGTGTGAGCGGTGGCATTCAGAGACTTGCTCATTCCACCTTCTGACAGGTGAGGCTACCATTACTCTGGAGGACGTCTACTGAATTCTTCGAGTACCTATCCGAGGGGAGCGGATCATCTATGATCCACGGCATGGCGAGCAGACCTTTCGAGCCTACTACCGAGACCAAGGTGCAGGACTGGGCATCCAGGGTTATGAGATCAAGTGGGAGTTCATGGCGGATCACTATGGTCGCTTTGATGCATTCCTGGCAACCTTGATTGCAGGTATTTTAGTTCCCGACCGTCGGGGACATGGCTTTCCTATTGGTTGGGGTGATGTCCTAGTTGGCATGAGGCGAGACAAGACCGTTTATGCTTGGGGTCCTTGCTTATTGGGGACACTCTATGATCAGCTTCATGATGTTGCTTATAGGAGAGGAGCGAGCATCTCATGTGGGACCACACTAATGATGATATGGGCCTGGGAGCACATATCCATATTTCATCCACCGATTGATAGACCATAGTTGGATGATGGTATGCCCTATGCTTATTACTACATCGGTGCTTTACAGCAGACTCAGATGGGTGAGACAGGCTGGTGGCGACACAGGATTGACACGATGGTCTCCTTCATCTGGAGACCGTATAGAGACTGCGCGCAATGGGACGATAAGGATGAGTAGCTTAGCCTTTGTAGATAGTTTAGGTATTTGATTGGCAGGACAGTGCATACATCATTGATTATTGAGATGTATTTTCCACAACGTGTTCTGAAGTAGTTCAGAGAGTAGTAGGGTGTACCTGCAGGGAAAGTCAAGTATGCCAGGTCTTCCAGAGAGTATGCTTGGGGGCCAACCATTCCAATGGCCTTCGTGAAGCAGCAGATTGATGAGCTAGTAGCCCAGGCATGGGGATGGAGGGGGGAGTAGCTAATCCAGGGACCACAGCGGACTATGATTTATGGTGGCAGGCACACAAACTAGTGCCATTGACAGATCCTGACAGGCCAGCACTTGTGGACAGGCGGTCAGTGATTCCTTGTTTGCCAAGGGCCAGACGGGGAGGCAGAGCTGGTGATAGGGGCAGAGGCTGGGGGAGGGATGGAGGAAGGGATGGAGGTAGGGGAGATGATGGTGGAGACGGAGGCAAGGGGAGATGATGGTGGAGACGGCTGGAGGTGGAGGCAAGATGGTCAGAGACAGGGTCAGAGGGTGCGGCTGCGTGTGGCGAGGGTAGCATTAGATGCTATCCCCGAGGTTGGTGAGGAGGGAGAGAGAGAGGAGCAGCCCCGACAGGAGGGAGAGGTTGAGGAGAGATGGGAGGAGGAGAGGCATGAGGAGGAGGTGGAGGAGGAGAGGCATGAGGAGGAGTTGGAGGTGGGGGGACAGGAGGAGGAGGCAAAGGAGGAGAGGCATGAGGATGTGGAGGTGGGAGGACAGGAGGAGGAGGTGGAGGAGGAGAGGCATGAGGATGTGGAGGTGGAGGTCAGAGGATAGGAGGAGGAGGTGGGTGTGGGGGGATAGGAGGAGGAGGTGGCAGAGGATGTAGTGGAGGATGATGACGACGATGATGATGCCATGGATGAGGCCGAGAGACTCCTCATATGGCGGATGGTGGAGGGAGAGGAGGAGATACCCTCCAGTTCAGTGTTGCCTCATGATGCCACGACAGATCAGAGGGTGGCTGACCTACAGCGGAGATTAGATGAGAGCATGGCATAGGTCAGGGCACTACAAGGAGAGCTAGAGGTGGCTCAGGTAGAGCAAGATTAGGCAGTGATCCGCCAGCAGGATGCAGCTCAGTGGTGCACTCAGTTCGTAGCATTATGCATAGGGCCTATAGGGGACATGGATCACGAGTTGGCCAGAGTGAGCATGAGATTGGGGTAGTATCAGACTTTATATGAGCAAGTAGTGCCACCGGAGTGACGGGATCCTACTTTGTCTCAGTCACAGTTGAGGATAGGTAGTGGCCATAGATCAGGCAATGCCAGTGGCAGCAGGAGTAACACCAGTGTTGGAGGATCTACCTCATCAGGGCACAAGTCACATCACTCATGCTGGCACACCCCGAGTCATCGTTTAGGTCTTAGTCATAGGTCGACTGGTTCAGTGCAGAGGTCGATACATGTACAGCCGCTAGTGGTTGATCCCTCTACTTCTCAGAGTTCGGCCGCAGTGACATCACAGGTATCCATTGCCATTGAGATGACATCATCCTTTGCGGTTCCACTAGTGGCACAGGCAAAGGTTGCGACAGGTCCCCCTATCGGTTCAGTCCCATCTTCAGAGTTACAGCCGCCACATTCTTCACCACGAGGGGATGATGAGGGTCTACTGTAGGGGCATTTTGTTATTATGACACACTATGTATAGATTATTGAGCCTACGAGCTCCATTTTTGGGATGTCCCCTGACTTTATTCTGTGACATTATACATTTTTGAGATGATACTATATGATGATGCAGTTTTGATGTGGCCTACATGTGTTATGTGATGCTCTTTGATTTAATGTATTATGATATGTATGATGTTGATTTATGATGTAGCATGTATGTCCTATGATGCTTATTTATGATTTTGATGCTATGATGATGCAATGTTTACTTATGTGAGATGATAATGATAATGATGTGCATAATGTATTTAGTAAATGGATGTCATGTTGTTGATTATGTTAATGCAATGTTTGTGATTATGTATATGATTTAATGTTGTGGATGATGTATTTATGGACCTAATGCAATATTTATGATCATGTATGCACTTATGTTTTTGGATGCCACAGGATATCATCGTGAGATGGACGAGAGAAGACGATGAGACTGATGAGAGAAGATGACTAGACCGAAGAAGAGATTACCAGACCAATGAAAATGCATGTTAATTCCTAGACCAAATCCTTCAAAGCTTTACCATAGGACATTAGTATTTATTGCTCTTAATCATCATTGGGAAGACTATTGTAATGCCCAAGAAACACCATGATATGACATAGATCAAGGTGTGCAAGATCGTACCATCACGTAAGACAAGCAGTCGCATGCAAGGATGATCATGACTCATACTAAGAGTGTGATTACCCCAATCTTTTTGTCATAATCAACCACAAGCAGAGAAAGACAAGGACAAATCATGAAACGTCGTTGCTTCTCTAAATAGTGTTTCCAGGACATCCTTGAGAAACTAGCGGCATGATTGTCAAAATACAAAATAGAGCCCTTACCATGATATGTCATTTTTTTTCTAAATCCCAAAGTCAAGACCTCGCTGAGAAACTAGTAGTCATGCGTGTCAATCATCATGATACATTGCTACTTCTCTAAATCCTGCTTAGTGGGATCTTGTTGAAAAACTAATATCATGATAAAAATTAAAAGACAATTGTCAAGTGTTTGTCAAGTGCGTCTGGATATCCATTGTTCTGATGTCAAGATGTCAGGTTTAATGATGATGAGATGCCTGAGTATTAAAGCTTTGATTCTGCTCAAACGACAAATGTCCAAATTTTCCAAATTCAGGAAGGACACATCCTGAGTAATATGAATGTCAAGAGAATTGATCTCCAAATGCCATGTGACGGTGATGATGACGATGCCTAGGAAGGACACATCCTAAGGCATAGATGACATAGTTGGTTCTTCAGAAAGACATATCTGAAGAAAATTGACGATGCCTAGGAAAGACACATCCTAAGGCATGGATGACAGAGGTTATCTTTCAGAAGGACACATCTGAAGATTAACCTAAAGTTGACAGTTTGCCAAGTTATGATGATTTGACTTGCTTTGACTAATTTTGACTTGTGTTTGACTATATGTCGATTTTGTCATGATGATATGATTGACCTGCTCATGAGATTGTCATTCTGAATAAATGAATTTTTTACTTTGTTTTAGGAGTTTTCACATCTGGAAAATGATTCGCTTTGTCTTGAAGATATTCTAACATGTGTGCCAGTGTAGTGTCATGAACCCTAATGGACTGGCCTAGTGCAGCCTTAGGGTCTCATCGACAGATGGCCTTTCCTACGTCATACACTCAGAGACCTCATAGTTCGACACGACCAATGACTTTGTCCAAAGAACAAAAGTTTGAATCATGATTTTATTCCGGAAAACCTAAATGGACTGACCTAATGTCTTGGGGACTCAAATATGAGTCTTGCCTACGTAGAAAATGTGCAGAGACAACGTAGTTCAGACAAAAGACAAAGACTGATTGATATGACTAACTTTGACAAGAGATGACAATGTGTTTGCGTTCTTCGAGCAGTCTGATGTTTTGTTTGTAGTTTTCTTTAGGATGTTTTATGATTTTTAGATATTTCTTTAGGACATTTTATGATGTTTTTTTCTTTTTTCAGGACATTTTGTGAGGTTTTTGGTCTTTTTTTAGGACTTTTTGCGATGTTTTTGGTCTTTTTTCAAGACGTTTTATGATGTTTTTGGTCTTTTTTTAGGACTTTTTGCGATGTTTTTGGTCTTTTTTCAAGACTTTTTATGATGTTTTTGGTCTTTTTTCAGGACTTGTTTCCAATTTCCAAGATCATGTGCGACATCCACTGTAGTTTCATGATAAAATTTTTGCCCCTAGTCAGGTCCAAGACTTAGCCATTTTTAAGGAAGATGGACGGGATACTGCCGGTTTACTAGATGGACAGTCATCAGGACTTGATGTCAATCATTTTATCCACTATGATAGGTAGGGTAGAATGTGATGGTGATTTGTGTAATAATGGCAATAATACCTTTCATCCTAAGCCAAGGCAGACAAAGTGATAGTAGATGGCAAAGCAATGATTGACTATACATGGCACCTATTTGCCAGGTTTTCACCATGGTACTTGTCCAAAGCTCCTGTTTGTCAGGTTTTCACTATTGAATGAATCATTTTTCTCTTTACTATTTTCTTGACTTTTTTATTTTTTTGGTGTCACCAAGACGCCTGTTTTCCAAGTTTTCATCAAGGCAACAATTTTTTATCATTTTTTAATTTTTTTTGTATTATGCGATTTTCAACTCAATCCTCTAATGCTATGCGTAGAACCTGCGGAGATGTAAACTATTGATGGGATCTATCAGTTGTTCTCCATCTGGTGTGGCTAGCTAATATGCTCCAGAATCAAAAGAAGATATGATAATGTAGGGGCCCAACCAGTTTGGCTCAAAATTTCCTGACTTTTCTCTGTTGGCTTGATTCTTGGGATTCTGCATGAGAACTAGGTCACCAATGTCAAAAATTTTGACCATAACCTTTTTATTGTAGCTATGAAAAAGATGGTTATGATATGCTTGGAGATGGTTTAGTGAATTTTTCCTTCTTTCTTCCAGCATTTCCAGCTCGTGCAAGCGTGATTATCGATACTCCTCTTCGTTAGTTAGGCCCTTTAGGGAGACTCGTAACGAAGGAATTTCAACCTCAATGGGCAAGATGGCCTCAGTGCCAAAGACTAGGGCAAATGGAGTGGCTCCTATAGGCATACGAATTCTAGTTCGGTAAGCCCACAGAGCAGGGTTGAGTTGTATGTGCCAGTCATGGCCAGTGTCATGGACAGTCTTTTTGAGGATTTTGACAATGGTTTTATTGGACGCCTCAGCTAGACCATTTCCTTGTGGGTAGTAGGGAGATGAAAAATGGTGTTGAATGTGAAATCGCTCACATAACTCTCGAATGTCTTGGTTTTTAAATGGACGTCTGTTGTCAGTGATGATGGATTGTAGAAGGCCATACCGACAAATGATGTAGTTAAGGATGAACTTCGATATTTGTTTTCCGGTAATATATGTCAATGCGATGGCTTCAATCCACTTTGTAAAATACTCAGTCATGTTGATAATGAATTTGTGGCCGTTGGACGAGGTTGGATGAATTTTACCCATAAGGTCGAGTGCCCATTGAGTGAAGGGCCAAGGAGAAGTGATTGGTCGAAGTTCCTGTGCTGGAGCATGGATCAAGTCACTGTGAATCTGACATTTGCGACAAGTCCTCACATATTCAATTGCATCATTTTCAATTGTTGGCCAATAATACCCAAGTATCGTTACTTTCTTAGCTAGAGTAGGACCACTCGAATGAGATCCGCATATACCATCGTGCACTTCACGTAAGGTCGTACACACTTTGTTGGTGTCGAGACATCTAACTAGGGTGTCGTCAAAACTACGGTGGTACAAGGTGTCACTGACAATGGCATACTTTGCAGATTTTCGGATGAAGGACTTCCTTTGGTTATTGGATAGGTTTAGTGGAAGGGTTTGAGATTTTAGGTAGTCGTAAATGTCCTAATACCAGGGAGAGTTGGGACCAACAAGTTCGCAAACCATTTATGATTCTAGGATATCATATGCCGGTATTAAAAGCTATTCTATTAAGAACTCAAATTGTGACACATTTTGAGGGATGTCCAAGAGAGAACCAATAGTAGCCATTGCATCAGCTGCCTTATTCTATATCCTAGGGATTTTTTCAAAAGAAATCAATTGGAAGTATGTCAGGAAGCTATCCACCATCCTCTTGTAGGGAAGCAACTTCTCATCCTTTGTTTCATAATCATCATTCACTTGGTTGATAACAAGTTGGGAATCCCCGAATACAAGCAATGTTTGAATTTTCCATTTAATTGCCATTTTGAGACCTGTGACTAGTGCTTCATATTTGGCAATGTTATTTGTACAAGGGAAAGCGATTCAGAATTCCTTAGGAATTGAATCCCCTTGTGGTGTGATAAACAAGATTCCAGCGCCTGAGCCATGACCAGTATGAGACCCATCAAAATATAGCTTCCATGGTACCATCGGTTCCACATGAAAAATGGACTCATTGGGAAAATTAGTTACTAGTGGATGGGTGACTTGAATCGGTGCATCTACTAGTTGATCTGCTATTACCTGTCCTTTTATTGCCTTATGCTCGACATATTGTATGTCATACTCACTTAGTATCATGACCCATTTTGCCAACCGTCCTATTAATTCCGCCCAACTTAAGAGATACTTTAGTGGATCAATCTTGGTGACCACCTATGTCTGGTGACTGAGCATATAGTGTCTTAGTTTTTGGGATGCAAAAACAACAGTAAGGCATGCATGTTCAATGTTTGTATAGTTCAACTCATACCCTATTAGTGTGCGGCTGATGTAATAGATGGCTCGGTCTTTTCCTTCATGATCATTTTGTGCCAGTAATGCCCCCAGTGCTGAACTAGTAGTCGAGATGTATAGGATCAATGGCTTTCCATGAATCAGAGGCATGAGGACTGGTGTTGACAATAGGTAATCTTTGATTTGTTGAAAGGCTTCTTGACATTTGTCTGTCCATACAAAGGGAATACCCTTGCGCAACAAATACTGGAATGGGTGATACTTATCTGCCAATTGGCCTATGAAACACCGAATAGATTGTAACCTACCTTGTAGAGTTCTTAGTTCACTGATTCCTTTGGGTGGAGGCATGTCTATGATGGCTTTGACCTTTGCTGGATCAACCTCTATGCCTCTTTGGGAAACTATGTATCCCAAGAGTTTTCCTGATGTGACCCTGAAAAAACACTTCTTAGGATTTAGCTAGACTTTGTACTCTTCAATTCTCTTGAAAATTGTGTCGAGTACCTTCAGATGATCTTTCCTGGTTGCTGATTTGGCCAATAGGTCATCTACATAATCTTCCATTATTTTGTGCATCATGTCATGGAAGATTGTGGTCATAGCCCTTTGGTATGTGGCACCTGCATTTTTGAGATCAAATGGCATGACATTCCAACAATATGTTCCCCATGGGCAAGTAAATGTCATTTTGTGCTAGTCTTCAGGAGTAATGCGAATCTAATTATAGCCGAAGAAACCATCCATGAGGGATAGCATCTCATATCCTACAGTAAGATCAACTATGATGTCAATGTTTGGCAAAGGAAAGTCATCCTTTGGACATGCTTTATTTAGGTCTCAAAATTTTGTACATACGCGGATCAGCCCATTTGGCTTTGTCACCGGCACCAGGTTAGAAATCTATTCAGTGTAATCAATAGGCCGAATCCGACATCCAGTAATTTCTTTAACTTGGCCTTGACCAATAGAGCAACTTGAGGGTGCATTTTGCGCAAGTTCTGCTTGACTGGTTTAGCATTAGGTAATAGCGGGAGATGGTGCAAAACTAGTTCTGGGTCCAATCTTGGCATGTCCGCATAGGACCATGCGAAGTTGATTTTTCGTTCTGTAAAGAATTTATGAAATTTTGATCTCTCGTCTTCAGTTAATGATGCAACAAAGAGGACCATCTTAGGATCTTCTATAGTTGATATGTTATCCTCGATTGTGTCTTCGATAAGCATAGCTGATTTCTCTTGTTGTACGGGGAGAAAGTCTAGTCCTCCATCTTTGGGTGCCTCAGAGGTTTTCACCCGCAGATACGTCCTTTATTTTTACTATTTTATCGTCAAGAGGTGCCTTTCGGTTTTCACCTAGAGATGTTTCACTTTTTGTTTTATTCTTATTTTTACTTTTGTAACTAGAGGACGGAGCAGTCTCGCCAAAGTATGCCATGCAGTCTAAATCAATGGTGAATCTTGATTTGTGTCCCCACTAGGTATGCCTTCTCGTAATCCCATAAATTCAGCAATTGCCTCATCATTCTGAAATGTGTCCAGGGCTGGCGGTCCTTGTTGGTCCCAATCGACTAGCTCAGGGTAAACTAAGGTAATGCCATCGTCAATGTTGGTGAATTGGGGTGAGGATGCAGACAACATGTAGACATATTCAGTGATGTTGTAGATGAGATTATTATCATCCAACTCGACATTAGACTCTATCCAATATTCTCCTTCACTAGTGTCATATTCGTTGTCAAAATAAGGGGTGAAGCTTTTAGAGCCTTGATTGTCAATGTCGTCTAATACTTCAGATGGATTCGACTGAAGGGGTTCAGATGATGGGTGTTGTATGTCATGGGAGGTGGCAATGGGACTTTGACTATTTGGAGCCTATTCAATTTTGAATGTTTGCCAAAACTGTTGTTCAGAGGTCAGTTCCCCTGGTTCGACAAACAAATCATCAAGACAACAGTCACTTAGGGATCGTTCTAAGAAAAATTCCCATTCTTGGGAGTCTGTTTCGGTGAGGGTTTCCCTAGTAGTCTTGACACTATCTGAAGCATGTACTCGCTCATTTGAAAGTCCAGAGGTAGGTCGATCGTCATTTTCGGGTGAGCCAAACCCTAATCCAAGATACGTCGGGTTCACCAATGTAACAATGGATTTCTTTTAGGTTTAGATTAGATGTATTAGCAGTAAATCAATAAAGACAATGAACCCAAAGATCTATCGAGTACAAAGGAAATCAAATGATAAAACGGTTATACCTATTTCTCGAAACTTCCATGATTACCTCCATATTACCTTCTTGCTTGTTGGATGATACTTTTCCCTCAGATTCGTTGTGTGGGCAATCTATAAATGTCTAAGTCCTACAACAATATTTGAAGGATTTATACAATGTCTAAATGCCTATGACTATGATTATGACAATATAAGTGAAAATTCCTATGCTTAAACAATGTAAAGATTTGATCAAAGTGAAAACAATAAATGCTATGGAAAGCCTAAGAATTCCAATGAGTAAATATGTAATTGCCTATAATATGTCTACTTGTGTGTGTGTAATCGAAAGGTGAGAGGAAAATGGCATTTTATAGAAAATGCCATTTTAAATGGACGGGTGAGATTAATTCATGACAAGAACCTAAAATGAAAGGTATAGATTAAATCTGAGAATCCCTAATTAGGGTTAGGGAAAATTCATTAATCGAACGGTCAAAATAATATCTCAGATAATTGGATTGACGGTGGAGAAAAGATGAGATAAATTAATTAGAAAATAAAGATTTTCAAAATCAAGAAGATAAAGACTGCCTGATTTGTGAGATTCAAAAAATCAAGAAGATAAGAGTTGGACTGAAGATCAGATTTGGAAAATCAAAAATCTGCCCGATTACTTGATTTTTGGAAGATTAGTTACCATTTTGAATATGGATTTTGTGAGATAATAAATAATCTTTTTAAGATTATTTACCAAAATGGGCTGACAGTTAAGAAAGTGATGACATTTTAAATATTTTATTTATTTAAAATGAGAGGAATATTAATTTAGCATATAAGATTAATAATTAAATAAATTAATCAATTCATTTAATTAAGACAATTAGTGACATATTAAATAAATAAATAAAACTTATTTATTTAATAATCAGGAAGAAATATATGATGAAGGGTAATTAAATAAATTAAGAAATTTATTTAATTAAGGGAAGACTTAGACAATTAATGACTTATTTAATAAATAAATAGAATTTATTTATTTAATAATCATGAAGAATACAAAGACATGAATTAAATAAACAATTATAAATTATTTAATTAATAGTCGAATGTGGACCAAGGACATAATTAAATGTCACAATTATGTTAGGACGAAAGTGGTAAAAATGAAGCTTGCAGGCCTAGGTCATTTTTAGGTGTCTACAGATGGTTCTATACATGCACCTAATGGTCCTCTTTACATCACCAATAAAATTAATGTTGAAACCACAAGGGGAATAGTCATTGATCTAGTATGTTTAGTTAACATGATCACCAATTTTATTTTTTGTATGTGCATGAAATATAGAAGGATAATTATGAACAATCAAAATTTTTATTAAAAGCTCATGATGATTCTATTCACCCTATGGTTGGTTCTATAACTATCTTAGTTAAAGTTGGACCTTAAAAGTTAGATTTTTTATTTACCATAATCCTAACATCAAAATTTTTTTGTGTGAAGTTAGGTCACCCATGGATTACCTCCACGAATATGGTCCGCTCGGTTATTCATAAATGTCTTAAATTCCCATTTGAAGGAAAAATACATACTATTTATCATAGTGTATTTAAGCCTTTGTCCCTTTGTCAAAATTTCTCACTTGATTATTTTTAGCCTCAACCAGTGCAACCCTCTCAACCTTGTGAAGACTATCTATTTTTATCATATCAAAAGTTCAAAGCTAAGTGTATAGCCTAATTATCCCCTACCAATATTCCACCTGAGGCTCCTTGATCTCTAGTGGCTACAATGGTTGTTCCTCATAATTCATAGGTAGTGAATGAGCCTCAACTTGAGTTAGATCCTTATTCTTCCTTGACCATTTAGAATCTTTTTCATAGTTCCCCCTCTTCCATCCTATCAGGGACAAAGAGAAAACTATTTGACAAGTCCTTTCAGGATTACCTTCATGCCTCCTAAAGAAAAAATTCTTTATACAAAAACATCAAACCCTTATAATTTCCTGACCTTCGGTAGTTCCTTCAATTCCTCTTACAAGGGAAGAAAATGGACCAATGTTGGAAAACACCTCAATTCCCCCTTCATAAGATGAAGATCATGTAAGACAAAATCAAAGAGCAAAGGAATGCATAAAAGGTGTTGCACAATGGATCATTAGGTTGCTGAAGATTCAAATCCTTACCTAATGATCCTCCATCCATACAACCAAATTCCAATGAGATACATCCCACCCATCCAATTATTGTTTAATTATTCATTATCCTTTTCCCTCAATTATTAAATAAATCCTATTTATTAAATTATTTATCATTATCTTATCTTCATAATTAAATAAATATTTTTAATTATTTAATTATTTATCATTTCCTTCCATATTTTATTAATAATTGTTTTAATTATTTAATACTTCTCACTCCACCTTTCTTTTATAGTTAAATAATTTTTTTAATTATTTAATTTTAATTTTTCCTCTTCTAAATTAAATGATTGCTTTTGTTATTTAATTTATTTCTTCTTATCCAAGCCCTAAATCTCAACTAATTTCTTGAGTTTTGGTCCATTCTTCTGATCCTGATCTCTGTTCTTCTCAATGAATTTCATCTATTGATCACCATACTTAATCATTCAATCCTCACCCTTCATTCAAATTGGGATTTCTATAAAAGAAATCCATCACCTTCATTCAAACCTTAACAACAATCTTTGAAGTTTTGCTATCTTGAGATCTAGCCATCAATTTTCAACATCAATCTTATCAAATATCTTGCATACTACATATTTGAGAACAAAAAATAAAAATGGAGAAGAGAAATGGAGATGATTCAACTATGGTATAGGAATTGAGGTTTATTGCTTCATTATTGTGATTTCTATTGTCAGATGTGCTTCATAGTTAGATTAGGGTCATTATGGCTTGAATTAGGTAGTTTTATGGTTGCTGTCATTGATTCATGCACTTTCACCTAAATTATACCTAATCTACAATACCTAATGGTCCTGTTTACATCACTGGTAAAATTAATGATAAAACCACAAGGGGAATACTCATTGATCTGGTATTCTTAGTTAATATGATCACCAAATAATTTTTGTACGTGCATGAACTATATAAGTATAATTATGAACAATTAAAAGTATAGCTATTTTTAAAGCTCATGATGGTTCAATTTGTGCTACGATTGGTTCTATAACTCTCTTAGTTAAAGTTGGACCTAAAATGTTAGATGTTTTATTTACCATAATCCCGACATCAGATCAATTTTGTTTGAAGTTAGGTCACCCATGGATTACCTCTATGAATACAGTCCTCTTAGTTATTCATAAATATCTTAAATTCCCACTTGAAAGAAAAAATACATACTATATCATAGTGGATTTAAACCTTTAGCCCTTCACGAAATTTTTTCACTTGATTACTTTAGCACAACCCTATCAACCTCGTGAAGACTATCTATTTTTATAATCTCAAAAATTTCAAAGCTAAGTGTATATCCTAATTATCCCCTACCAATATTCCATCTAAGGCTCCTCAATATCTAGTGGCTACCATGTGATTGTTCCTCTTGATTCATGGGTAGTGAATGAACCTCAACCCAAATTGGGTATTCTTCCTCGACCATCTGGCATCTATGTCACAGTTACCCCTTTATCATCCTATAAAGGTTTTTTTTCTAAAACCATTTGGCAAGGCTTGTGGGGATTACCTTCATGCCTCCTAAAGAAAGATAATCCTTTGTACAAAAACATCAAACCCCTATAGTTTCCCAACCTTCGATAGTTCCTTCAATTCCTTCTACAAGGGAAGAAAACAGACCAATGTTGGAAAACACCTTGATTCCCCCTTCACAATTTGAAGCTCACGTAAGACAAAATCAAGGAGAAAATGAATGAAAAAAGAAGACATCATGCTATGGATTGTCAATTTGCTAAAGATATCAAATCGTTACCTAATGATCCTCCATCCATACAACCAAATTGAAATGAGATACCTCCCACCCATCCAGCTTCATCATCACCTAACTCCACTCCACCACCCTCACAAAATCATTAAGTTGAAACTTATCTTTCCTAACCAAGCCAAAGATTAAAAACTCTCATATGGATGATATTGCTCACATTAATTTAGATAGAATTAAAATGAAACCCATTTTATTTTTTTGATACTGATTCAAAAGATAAAATGAAAGAAAAAAAAGAGGATCTTAATGAATTATCTCTTATGTTTGCAAAATAAAAGAATTTTGATGGGGAAAGTCATGATGATCCTCTAAAAGCTAGTGACCCACCATGTGTTGAACTTGGTACTTTTCCTTGTACTACACTTCTTGTAGTTCCTTCTATTTATGATGAGCAAGACTGGGATGCAAATTATTTTCCATAGATCGACTTGCACATGTAGTACCCTTTGTGTCTTTATGTTTTTATTTGCATGTAATATGATATTCATGTAATGTGCTTCTTGGTGTGTATTTTTGTTTGTTATTTTTTTTGGATGACTCTTGATGTTCTCATTGGCACAATGCTACAAAGAGAACGAATATGTCATAGAATTCCTCTATTTGTGTCTTCTTTCCTCTTTATGTTGTGAGCATCTTTCTCTTGTTCCTCTTTGGAATGATGCAAAGCATTGAGACATTTAGGTCTCTTCCATGTTGACCTAATTTTTTTATGTTGTCTTTGTGTCATTCCTCTTTTGTGTTTGTAGTTCCATAAGTATTTGGTGAATGATGTCAATTCAAAGCATGATCATATTATACATTATCTCTCATCTTTACTGATCCCAAATATTTGGATCCCTCATGTGCTATAGGTCTTGTTAATTTTATGGATTTTATTTGGGGACAACCCCTTGTCATGAGTAATTTTTTTGGAAACATATCATCTAACATAGGGTTTCCCAACAAGCTCTCATAGCCTATCACTTTAAAAATATCATTTTTATTATACCTTAAAGGAAATTGCTCTCAGTTGGCATTAGTAGTTACTTTAAGGTGGGGGT
The DNA here is from genome assembly GCA_007258455.2 of Sequoia sempervirens. Classification (NCBI taxonomy): domain Eukaryota; kingdom Viridiplantae; phylum Streptophyta; class Pinopsida; order Cupressales; family Cupressaceae; genus Sequoia; species Sequoia sempervirens. Next base: position 1,037,916,988 of record VDFB02281492.1, read on the forward strand.
TTGCATTTCATTATGTGCTTCATTTTGTTCACAAAATATAAACTTAGTGGTGCTTCTATGCATCATATTGATCATATTCTGTAGCACCTTATTAGAATTATAGGGATTATAATTCTTGGTATAGTTGACATGCAAACTCACCTAGTGAATATCAAACTTCACTAGCCCTTGTGTGTTTTTATTTGCTACCGTTTGTGAGAACTCACCCAATGAATATTAGACTTCATTAGCTTTTGTTGTTTCTTATCAAGATCACCTAGTGAATACCAGACTTCACTAGCTTGTGATGCCTTTTATCTATTCATGGGCCACCTAGCAAATATTAGACTTTGTTATCCTATGATCTATGGATATCCTAGGTATGGATCCTAGTAGGAATTTGCAGATCTTTCTAGTTTGTGATGTCATACCCCATTTTTTTTGTTTGCATTGTGTTTACATTGTGTTCGCATTGTTTTTGCATCATTTTACATGGTTGTTTTGTATTATATTTTATTTGTGTCTTCATTGTGTATTCTTCATGTTTTTCATGTCCCTTTTGTTACTGTGAACCATTTGAATCTAGACCTTGCACAAACACAATAAACATGCAAACAATTAGATCAAACACAAGGTTAGACACAAATGATTCCTCAAGAAATCCATTTGAAATTTGCAAAAGATAAGAAATGAAAATGAAGAACACAAATGAAACAATTAAATCCTATCTAATGCAAGAAAACTCTTGATCTCTTGAGGGAGTTGGTGCAAATAGGTGTGTGGAGATTTTCTCTTTCCCAACTCCTTGAATGAAAATGTTGATTGAAGATGATTGATCCACTTGATAAGTCCCTCAATGAGCTCCAAAATCTGCAATAAACTAGTTAAGAAGATGGATGGAATTTGAGAGATATTTGTGCATAATAACTTTGCATAATTGTGGATGATAAAATGCATGGTGAAACATTCTATTTATAGAATGTTGAAATGGAAACAAAGCCAAAATAGAGCAATGTGGGACAAAGATTTGGCCAATGGAAAAATGCCACTTGTCCAAATGTGATTGGGTGAGGAATGTGCAAGTTTTGACAAATGTGCCAATAAATGCATTTTTTGAATTTGAATTTTGAGAAAAGACATGTAAGAGGGGGAAAGAAAATTGCATTAAATGCCACTTGGCTCAAGGCAAGGACATGTAAGAAGAAGTAAATGCCTTGTTGGAAGGACTTGTAAGAGAGAGTAAATGACATGTTGGAAGGACATGTCATTCAAATTTTGAATTTGAAATAGAAGAATATTCCTCCAAAAGATGCTTTGTTGAGGGAAAATGAAGATTTAATAAATCAATAAATTGATTTATTTGTGCAAGTGGAGATATCTAGAGAATGCAAGTGGGTGAGATTAGTATTTAATCATGGTTAGATTAAATAAATGATGATTATGTTAGTTTAATGATGATTAGGTGAGTTGACTTATTTTGACTTAGATTTTTGGATTAATTTAAATCAAACAAGAGAGGAAATGATTTAATGAGTTTAATTAAATAAACATGTTTTGATTATTTAATTAAAGAGATTGAAGTAAGATTAAATTAAATAAGATTTTAATTTATTCAATTTAATAGATAGACTTTAGAGATTTAATTAAATAAAATTAATTATTTAATTAAAAGAGATGGAGAATGATTTAAGAGACTTAATTAAACACATGATTTGTTTAATTAAGAGAAGAAAACAAATGAATTTAATCAAATAAAGATATTTAATTAAATGGTTAGGTCAGGGAATGATTTAGGATGAAATGATGTTCGGTAGTCAGACTTAGATGCGCAATGTCAACTTGTACATTTTGCGTGTCTACATTTTGCCCCTCTTTGAAGCAATGTACTTGTTGCATTGATTCAAAGAATGATCTTGTCATGATCAAAATCAAAAAAATTCTGATTTTTCGGATGCCCCACTATTGCCCCAGTGAGAAGAATTGCACTGGTATATTGCCCCCTCGAGATGTTGAATGGGAATGCCAATTGCCAATCAAAATCGCGATAAAATGCGAGAGGAGTGGTTGATGTAGATGAATGGACATTCATTAGCTGTGGGTAGCTTCATGTACCAATTGGGATAGAAATGTTAGTAAAGATAGAAGAATGTGATAGAAGAATGAAAGAATGAGATGATCATGCAAATGGTGATGACTACTTGCCGTGGAGTTGGGATTTTCAAAGGGCGGATTTCCTTATGTTTGATAATACACGCAGTACGATGCATCAAGGTATCGAGAACCAGGATGGCATTGTACCTAGTGTGATGGACTTTGACTCGACAAATCAGATAGGAGTATTCTTGTTCACACCTGACATACGGAACCCTGTCTAGAAAATAGTTCAGATATTTCAAATATCTCGGACCAAAACATAGGAAGGCGAGCCTTTCTATGTGGTCAACAAGAAACTTAAAACACCCTCGCTACAGACTAAACAAAAGCACGCATGACCAAGGTTATATTACAAAGATATCCAACAAGCACAGCAGACAAAAGATAATGATCGTTGCCCCATTCCTATCTCTCTAAATCCTTCGTTCGGACATCATCGAGAGGTCCTTGGAATGAGCACAATGAGATAAATCAAACAAGATAAAGTAAGTGAGCAAACAAACTAATGTTCTTCATACCGTTAGCCGAGAGAAATGATGTTTCGAAAGATGGGAGCCAAAACTTATTGCCAAAAGATAATGTCCATTGTCGGAACAGATCCTAGGACATGTTAATGACATGTCGTTTCATTTACCCAAAGTGGTTGGTTTGATAAAAGTGCCCATTGTCGGAACAGATCCTAGGACATGCTTTTACCAAACGATGATGAAATTGATTTATGATTTATATGCCATTGATAAGAAAAGAGTTGACCAACTTGCTTGCTGACTGACCTATACTTGAGATTTTGATAGTTTAGGTTTTCACATTTGACTGCTAGACTTGTTTCTGACTGTTTTACCAAAGGTTGAGGGTGATGATGATTTATTATGGATGATTGATTATCGCGAGTGTAAGCGAGATGAGATGGATGGATTTTTTTATTTTTTTCAAATATTTGGATGTTTTTTTGAGTTTTGCCATGTTTTGAGGCTGTTTTTGGTATTTTTTCGAGATTTTCAAATGTTTTGATTTTTGGTTTTCCAATGTTTTGAGATTCTCTGAGATTTTGACCAAGAGACTAACCTAAAGACCTATCCTAGGGGCCTCGGGGGCTCATCAACAGATTAGCCTTGCCTACGTTATACACGCAGAGACCACGTAGTTGAACTGACAACTTGACCGATTTACAAACGAAGATATACATGATGAGATGTCAGTTTATTATGACAGACTTCTATAGGACTAACCTAAATGTCTCAGGGGATAATCAAATATCAACCTTGCCTACGTTCAGGCTTAGAGACAACGTAGTTCGACAAGACGACTCTGTTTTTGACTTTTTGAATGACTTTTTGACCTATTTTTGGATTTTTGCAATGTTTTGCATGTTTTTGGGATTTTCTGATGATTTTGATGATTTGGATATGATATCAGTGCTCTATTTTGGTATTTTGTTGAAAACCAAGCTAAGGTTGATTGATCAAATTGATGGATTGATGATGATGATGACATTATTGAGGATGCACAACAATACAAGGATTTGATTGATTAGGATTGATAATGATAAAATTGTCGAGGATACACGATAATGCAAGGATAGTGTTAAGCAACACAAGGATTGGGAAAAAAATATCCCCAAGATGATGATGTTTTGATTGGATTTGTTTGACCATATTTGATGAAGCTTGATTTTGGAACAAAATTTTTTCAAATGATTTGATGCGATGTTTGAAGGGTGTGTTAGATGTGACTGATATCGATTGTTTTGATTGATGTTCGATGAAAGATGATGCTTGATAAGGAGCATGTTCTTGTCAAAATATGCCATGGGCTAGTGATTCAAATTCTAGATCACAAATGCTTTGACCAATTTGGTTTCATGTTTACCAATGTTCGGATCGCCACATAAGTTGGAGGATATAGATCAAGATTTATTTTTGAAGCAAGATTTGAATATCTGCCCCCAATGTCTAGCAATGTATGGAATGCCATGGATGGATGCTCAGATAGGCATAGGGATGTATGGATATGGTAAGCATGCAAAAGGATACCAAGGATTATCTTGCGATAAGATAAGGTGTTCAAATAATGAAAGCTCATTGGATAATTCTTCATGTCTCAGATAATGCTGCATAGGATAAGCTCAATGAAAACGACCCATGTCAAGATGTTTACCATAAGCAAGCATAAAGTATGCCCCAAACTTCATCAAGATCAAGATAACTTGGATGATGGATGCAGATGGATGAAAATGGATTGGATAAATGGTTCATGGATGAATGGATTTATTATGGATAAGATGGATGGAATGCTCAATTTATTACGGATGGGATGAGATGCTTTCATCTGAACTGGCACATGTAGATGCTTGATTCTACACATGACGCCTATTTTCTAGGTTTTCATCATGGTACTTTCCCAAAGCGCCGCCCATGCAGTTTTCACTAGAGGACGATTTTTTATCTTTACTGTTTTTAATCCTTTTTCTAATTTTTTTTGGATTTTCATATTTTTTCATTGTTTTGGTTTTTTCATATTTTTTTGATTGTTTTGGTTTTTTCTGAAAGATTCATGCTGAACCACCTGGTGGTGTTGACGTAGATGCCCCTGTCATAATGTGCCATCGGTATCCTGCTTGAAGGAGCTGCTTTGCTAAGATACGTGCACTTGAATGCAGCTTTTGGGATTCTTGATCTGCTTCATCGATACCGGAGTTAACTCTGTCTCTGTGCGTACATCGCGATAAAGTGCCTTCTGAATCCTTATGATGAAGGGTCGTTTCCAATACATGGTCAATATGAGAATTGGATATCATGCGTGGAGGCATGGATGGAGTGTGTTTAGGGATAAAAGATGGATTGGTTGACAGTTTGGAACCTTTGACTCTCCAAAATTGGGAAGATGAGCAATGATGGGTGGATACAAAAGTGTGCGTGGAATTAGGACCAACTGCTTGATACACTTTGTACGTTGCTTGAAAAGCTTGTTTTTTCTTTTGCGGACATCTTTGATGGATACATTTCCCTTTTTGATTTTTTTCCATAGTTTCTTTGACTGATGGAGTTTGATAGGGATGATCTTTCTTTGTATTCTTTGGTATCCATATGTATTTGATTTGTTCATTATGCTTCTCAGCTTCTTTTGCTTTGATAACATTCTTCGTACTTTGATTCAAATAATTCTTTTGACGTTGGTCCCAATTCGTGGATGAGGTGATGGATGGATGGAGATTCATGGCGTGGCTAGTTGTAGTATTGACAGTAGTTTCATCATAAGGATTCTTCATGCTCCCTATGTTGACGTTTGCTTGAGATGAAGTTGCCCCCAGTATGGTGGAAGTAGTACCTTCATGCTTTGATTTCTCCTGTTCCAAGAGCTCTTGTTCAATAAGTGTTCTCTGATAGATGACCACCGTAGGTGACGTTTCAATTTGCTGCTCTGCTAACTCTAGATGTTCTATCTGACTTGTTTCCTTGGGCGGATAATGATGGATATCTTTATTCATGATGTCCTCAATCTGAGTTTGGGACATATTTAACCCGGATGTTGACAACTCTGTTTGATTGTAGGAGTTAAGAATCTGCTCTTTTTGTGTAACACAATCTTGTTCTAGATGAAGATCATCTACGTGTCCATCTATAGAAAACAGCTCATGGGTAGATGGAGGACTATGTGCTATATGGATATGATCATCTTGCATAGATAGGAGAGTGTCCATTAGATCATTGTAGTATCTTGTAGATATGAATTCTTGATCTTGATTTATTTTGGGGTTGCTCTCAACATGCTTTGGATCAAGTTCTTGACATGGGGTAGCTTCAAAGGATGGATTTCTTACAAAGGGTTTTTGGATGTTTTCATTAGACATGGTAAGTGGTTCAATATCCCCAAATGTCGAGTTCAGGGTTCCTTCCATATTTGTAACCATGAGGTCGAAGGGTGTCAATATGTCTTGGAAAGGACCATTGCTAGACCTTGGTGAAAGATTTTGATCATGCTTTGGAATAAATTTTTGAGATATGTCCTCTAACTCACTAGGTGATGTGGAGACATTTTCAATATGATCATAGGTCAATGGATCATGCATGAAGGTATTTTGGGGTGTTTGAATTGTTGGTTGGATGGATGGGTTGTTTGGTGCATTGTTTGATGGTATCGATATGTTCTGGCGGGCGAAGTAGGCTTCTACTTGCTTTTGTATGAACAACGCTTGTTGTTCATTTTGTTGTTGTTGCGCTAGGATTTGTGCTTGTTGTTGCACTTGTTGTTGTTCCAACAACGCTTGTTTTTGTGCTTGCTGTTGTTCCCACAATGCTCGTTGTTCGGCTTCTTGTTGTTGTGCAAAGTACTGCGCTTGTGCTTGTGCTCGTGCTTGGGCATCTTGGGCATCTTTTGCAGCTTGAGCAGCTTGTGCGGCTTGTGCAACTTGTGTGGCTTGTGCGGCTTGAGCAGATTGTGTGGCTTGTTGTTGTTGTTGCAACAAAGCTTGGGCTTGTGCCGCTTGTTGTGCTTGTTGTTGTTGCAGTGATGTTTGAGCTTGATTTTGCTATGAAGCTTGAGAAGCATGTGTGGCTATAGGCGCTTGCTGAATTGTTTGATATTGTTGGAGCAATTGTTGGTATGCTTTGAATGCAGCATTGTAATGGCTTACTTGGCTTGTTCGCAATGGTGGTGGTGGTGGGATCGAAATTGTGTTGGATGGAGTGGTGAGAGTTTGAGATGCGCTTAGAGTGATGGTGGTGATGGGAGGTTGCGATGTAAGGGGTGTGATGGGGGTAGTGGAAGTTTGAGGTATAGTGGATGTAGTGGTTGGAGTGAATGTGGTGATAGGTGCATTTGGGATGGGTGAAGCGATAGGAATGGTGGGACTAGGTGAAGTGGTAGGAATGGTAGAGATGAGCGAAATAGTGGGTCTTTGAGAGACCATATATTGATTAGCTATCATGCATTGGTTTGATGTGGATGGTGTGTTTGAAAGATGTGATGTACCCCCTTGGTTGGATGAATTGATTTGGATGGGGTGATTTATGTTATGGAAAGGTGGAAATTTAGGTAAAGGGGAGATCCCTAAACCAAAATATGGTGTTGACGTGGTGGGAGGTGTGAATGGTTTGAATGGTGGAAAATTTTCTTGTGCAAATGAAGAGACAAATCCGTAGGGTCTCTCTATTTCGGATGAGCTTGCTTGTACCAAAGGTCTAGACACTTGCGTGTCAAGAGAAAATGATGAGGTGGTATGGTAAGGAACCTCAGATGTATCGATAAATCCAAGTGGGTTGTAAAGTGGATTTTGATGCATGTTGAAGAGGGTATCATCCTCGTTGATAGTAGGTTCTATGGCAGTAATGGAAGTGGTCGATTGTGGAAGGGTGTTTTGGTCATTTGGTACAAGAAGCGCATCCTCAACAGTGTTGAGAATTGATGGATTTATTTTAGTCATTGCGCGAAGAAACTTTTGTAGTTTTGGTTGTTTGAGCATCTCAAGAACTTCTTCCTCACTTAGTTCTATTGGTGTGATGTCTTCCACCAAGACCTCTTTTTGTGGATCGTGTGTAGTGATAGTGAGGTTTGGAAGTGGTGTGTTTTGGATTTCTGGAATGTTTTGGCTTAGATCACTTGTGGTTGATGTTTCTTGATTTAACTCCATGTTCCTCTTGTGTTGTGATCTTGTTTGAACCATAAAAGAGCAAACTAGGATGTGTAAAAGATCAAAGATGTGAAGATGAAAGGTGTATGATATATGGATGAGAATGGAAGTTTTGAATTTGTATTGAAAATCTTGATGTGATGCTAGGTACTTTGGGTTTGCTTTGATTGATGTTTGTTTGATGTTTAGACTTTGAATTCTATCTTTTGAATGTTGATGTTTGAGCAAGAGATATCCCCAAGATGTTTGGATGATGATCTAAAAAAGATAACTAATGCTCATAAAGGATAATTTGATTTAGGAGTGAGAATAGGATGTGTCTACTCACAAGCTAACCAAAAGATAATCCAAATTAGTGATGGGAGAAGGATGCATCTATCCACCATTAATTTGAACAAAGTGATAATTCAACTAAGCATGTGCAAAAGGATTCATTCACACACTTGAGTTGAACAAGTTTGATGTTTGATGTTTGAAGAATTCAAAGTCTCATGTTTGAAAAGTTTTGATGTCTACCAAAGGAGCCTAGCATAGTTGTGTCAAGATTTTCTCAAAATGTTGGTGAGATGTTTATGGTTGATGATGTTTTTGATGGATGAATGTTTGTTTTGATCTTAGAATGACCCTAGTTTAGACTTTTGTTTAACAAGACCAAGGTATTGAAGAACATGTTATGCCCTAAGCAAGGTATCCAATCCCTTGAAACAATCTTGGATTTTGTGTGTAGTAAAATGAATATAAAGTGGGGTTGTCTCTTGAAGCATGTCTATAGAAATTAGCCAACAACTTTTCTCTAAAATCATATAACCTTTTGAGTCTTTGTTGATGTTGTTTTGGGCTAAGTTTCTTTTTCTTGGGTTTTTGTATCTTGACCTTGCGAGAAATCATTGAAAAGACATGTGTGGGGCTCAATTGCTTATCTTTTCTTTTAATGACTTCTTTTTACCAAATACACTTTCTTGATTATGTTTCAAACTAAAGATGTCCTATGTCAAAATTCCTTTTCTTCCCACAAAGTGTTGTGTGGGAGTTCCAAGAAATTGAGGCAAAGGGATTTCCTAGGTTAACCCTAGTTAGAGCAAATGATGATATAAATTCAAGTGCTGAGAAACCTCTAAGGACATAATCCCAAGGGAAAGCAACAACACTTAAATTTGTCAAAAGGTATTTGCTCTATCAAAATGGGTTTGAAATTTGCATGATCATGTTTAAGTGTTTGTTTTCCAATGTTTACGAACAAGCATGTGTTTTTGTAACCCAAAAGCATGTACAATCCTATGGATGTGATAAGACAATGTTTGTTGAGTCCCCACTTGGACAAGTCCAGCTACGCCTACTTTTAGCGGATGGTTAGATGCTTGACCCCACCGCATGCTTTCCATCTCTACTAAATGCCAGAAATTGTGGGGCAGCTTCGCACGACCGTTTGCACCAACAAACAGATAAAGATTTTGGAAAATTCTAGCACATGGGTTCTAGTAAGGACTTTCCTCGCTCGAGGTGAGTTGACCCTAACGCAAGAGTCCCTTCAGATCCATCTTGTTGAGTCAACCGCTGATATTGGCGCTTCTTCCAATATCCACATTTATATCCCGACTGGAAATACTCTTGGCTTTAGAGTGTTACCGGTTGAGCCGTTCCCTTGGGTGATTACTTTTTCCCACAAGGCGGGCCCTCTAAGATAAACAAAAGTGAATGAAGAACAATATTCGTAACTCGATCAATCCTTGTAGGAAACAAGGAAAGAGAATGTACGCAACAAAGTCCCCACTCACACTCGCACAATAGTTTGTTCAAATTTAAGCCCAAATCGAAGTGTGGAGGTGATTGCTTTATCTCAACCCAAAGTCATGGAAAAGACCTTTTGATTCTCAAGATCGCTATAAAGCGCGAGAGAAGCGCATACGTCCTTTTCCAATGGCTTTAGTCTAAGTAAGCCCTCACAAACAACAAAACTACACTTGTTCTTTTTAAACCCTCAAAGCAATGATGATTTCATTTTAAAGCACCAAATGAAGTGTGAGAAATTTTCTTGTTCAATTGTTAATCCAATAAACCAAATCTAGTAAGTTGTGATCCTAAGGTTCATTTTAGCCTTTGCAAGAAATGAAAAAGGTTCTTTTTAAGCCCAATTGAAAACTAGTGTCCTAAGAAGGAGAAGGATGACAAATTCTTTGAAGAAGTGTTAAACAAACACTTAAGTGTTAAAAAACACTTTGATTAGACAAAATATCATCCTCATGCTCCTCTTTATTTTGATTTTGATTTCCAACCTTCATATGACCAAGATATGGTCATTTTAAAAATGACTCACGGGCGCTAAAAAGTGACCAAAAGTGCTATAACAGTGACCAGAAGCGCTATAATAGTGACCAGACGCGCTAAAACAGTGACCAGGCGCGCTAAAACAGTGACCAGGCGCGCTATAACAGTGACCATGCGCTCTATAATAGTGACCAGGCGCGCTATAACAATGACCAGGCACGCTATAATAGTGACTAGGCATGATATAACAGTGACTAGGCGCGCTATAACAGTGACCAGGCACGCTAAAACGGGGATTTATGAACAAAACTGTAAAAAACAGCAATTTTTTTTTTTAAAAATGTGTTAGAATCTGTTGATCGGCCCTCCTTCTAGCGCCAATATGTGAACCATTTGAATCTAGACCTTGCACAAACACAAGGTTAGAAACAAATGATTCCTCAAGAAATCCATTTGAAATTTGCAAAAGATAAGAAATGAAAATGAAGAACACAAATGAAACAATTAAATCCTATCTAATGCAAGCAAACTCTTGATCTCTTGAGGGAGTTGGTGCAAATAGGTGTGTGGAGATTTTCCCTTTCCCAACTCCTTGAATGAAAATGTTGATTGAAGATGATTGATCCACTTGATAAGTCCCTCAATGAGCTCCAAAATCTGCAATAAACTAGTTAAGAAGATGGATGGAATTTGAGAGATATTTGTGCATAATAACTTTGCATAATTGTGGATGATAAAATGCATGGTGAAGCATTCTATTTATAGAATGTTGAAATGGAAACAAAGCCAAAATAGAGCAATGTGGGACAAAGATTTGGCCAATGGCAAAATGCCACTTGTCCAAATGTGATTGGATGAGGAATGAGCAAGTTTTGACAAATGTGCCAATAAATGCATTTTTGAATTTGAATTTTGAGAAAAGACATGTAAGAGGGGGAAAGAAAATTGCATTGAATGCCACTTGGCTCAAGGCAAGGACATGTAAGAAGAAGTAAATGCCTTGTTGGAAGGACTTGTAAGAGAGAGTAAATGGCATGTTGGAAGGACATGTCATTCAAATTTTGAATTTGAAATAGAAGAATATTCCTCCAAAAGATGCTTTGTTGAGGGAAAATGAAGATTTAATAAATCAATAAATTGATTTATTTGTGCAAGTGGAGATATCTAGAGAATGAAAGTGGTGAGATTAGTATTTAATCATGGTTAGATTAAATAAATGATGATTATGTTAGTTTAATGATGATTAGGTGAGTTGACTTATTTTGACTTAGATTTTTGGATTAATTTAAATCAAACAAGAGAGGAAATGAGTTTAATGAGTTTAATTAAATAAACATGTTTTGATTATTTAATTAAAGAGATTGAAGTAAGATTAAATTAAATAAGATTTTAATTTATTCAATTTAATAGATAGACTTTAGAGATTTAATTAAATAAAATTAATTATTTAATTAAAATAGGGATAAAGAATGATTTAAGAGACTTAATTAAACACATGATTTGTTTAATTAAGAGAAGAAAACAAATGAATTTAATAAATAAAGATATTCAATTAAATGGTTAGGTCAGGGAATGATTTAGGATGAAATGATGTTAGTAGATCAGAGTTAGATGCGCAATGTCAACTTGTACATTTTGCATGTCTACAGTTACATTGCACATCATGTGTGTGTTCCTTTATCTTTATATTATTATTTAGTAGGATTTCAAGCCTGGGGGCTAGCACATCCCTTAGATTAGATGTCATCTTACTTCTCCAATATTTTGATGAAAGAACCCTTCTTGGATTTTCCTTACTTTAGTATGAGCATGAGCGTAAGTTCATACTCTCACTAAAGTGGGTGCTAATTTTAGTGTCATAAATTTTCGACCTTGGCAATTTCATAGTATCATGATTATCTCCCCCTTAAATGGTTGGACCTATTTATGTGTATTATTTGCATATTTTATTATCATTTATAGAAAATTGAGATAAAATTGTAATAAAAAATAATTAATTATTTAACAACTTAAAATCCAAAATAAGTCTAGTCTAAGGCACCCTCACTATTGCCCATTTTATTTTGGAATAATTTTTAATATTTTAGTGTCGATATGTTTTATATTTATAAATTTAAATTCATTTGTCAGCTTTTTAAAATATTTTTTATGGGAAATAAAGAAATGCATATAAATATAATCCTTTTTCACAATTTGAACATCTAAGGAAATTTTTTAGCATTTGAGCATCCTAAAAAGTAGTCAAGAGTAGAATTAAGAATATTTTTATAGCACTTTATCAATCAAGATTCATGTTAGAAATGCATCATCAAATAAGATTGTCTTATATTTTACTTTCATTATTTTGTGAGTACTAACACTTGAAAGACCTTCAACCAAGTATCAATTTCTCCTTGAATGAGAAGTGTGACTTGACCTCAATCCATCAAGGAAAGTATATTTGAGTGGTAAGTTGCAACACTTGTGATTTATCATTTTTTATTTATTATTTTCTCTTCCCAACCTAGGGTAAGCACTCTTACCCAACATCATCACAGTTGTTATGGAGGTGGAAATAGAAAAATAGAGTTTGAATTAGGTAAGCCCCTATATTTAACACAACCTTTCCTCTCTTTTATTTCTTGTATGTGATAAGTGAATTTAGAGAATATTGAAGATCAAATATCAAGATCACACATTCATGCACACTCATCCATCAAATTAGGGAAAGATCAATTATTTATCCATAGACAAAGTTCCAAAGATAAGTCTAAAAGGAAATCACCTATAGACTATAACCCACATGTACCTTCTCCAAGACTCCAAAAACCCTAATTCTTATTCTAGGGTGTCCACGCCCCTCACCAATCATTTTTAGTCCAGATTTGAATGTTAGGTTCCTCTATCTCTACCCTTTGCTTTTTTTTTTAGTTTCCATGCAATAGTTTTATTTTATTATTAATTTACATCATGTTGTTGTAGTTACATAATTAACCTAGGTTTACATTTACAAATTAACACACTTCATATTATCCATTCACTCTATTAGGGAATGAATTAGCCCAGTTTAGCACTAGTATAAATCTACTAACAGCTCTAAAAATACCACAATTGTATTTGTTGCTTTTCTCTAGATTTTGGAGGTACAACTCCCTCAAATGATATGCAATGAATCTAACTAAAATAAATAAACACGAGTATGATTTTAACCAGAAAGTGGGAAAGGTAACACATGTTAGTTCATAAATATATGAGACTAATGTGAATGTGCAAACAATATCCATAAATAATCAACACAAATATTGAAAATATCTATGACTATGTCATGAAGGAAACAAGATCATACTATAATAAATGGACACCATAAAGCTTATCTCACAAAGAAGACATAACCCTATCACATGCATAACAAAATGATCAGTGTACTAAGTATCTCATTAAATTCACAACTCAAAGATTATGAACTATTATAGCATGAAATAAATGATCAAAACCCTTTCGAAAACACCATAAAGTGTATATCTAGAGAGCCCCTATCTCTTCTCCATTTTCAAATATATAGCAAATCAATTCCACCAAATGGTTGCTAAATCCATTACTAATTTTGGTGGTCTTCTTCTTTCTCCATCGTTTTCTCAAAAACTATTGAAGATCAATTGGAATCATTAATCAGGAAAATGAAAGGGCATTAGGAAAGAAAACCAATATGTATCTCACTATTTAGTTATCGAATAACCTTTCACACAATCAAATAATTAATGCAGCTTCAAGGAAACACCTTATGGTAGCACGTGTATATTGCTCAATTGGAAATGCAATTTAAAACTAGTTCAAATCAACCATTAATTTGAACTAAGTTTCCATCTCATCAAACCTTAGGAGAAAGTGCCAATGTCCAACCAACCTTCAATAAATTCAACTAGTGTTACCACTCTCAATCATTTAGAAGCATCCAACATGGTGAGCACTCAGAGTGATGGTGATTTTGTAAATGAATTCATTGTCCTAGAGGAGACTAAATGCAACCCATTGTTTACGAATCTGTAGGATCAACTGAAGGAGGTCTTTGTGATATAGAGCAAGGTGGAAGAAGCAGTGCTTCATAGTATTCTAGGCGAAGCATTTTTGAGCCAGGAACATGTACACAATACTACCATGCTAGAGTGCTTCATGTACACAGTCATCAAGACCTCTAGCCATCGTGCATGTGGGGTGTGAGATCGTTAGAATATCTAGCCTAAATTCCACCATCGTGTCAATCTAGCTATTATTGGGCTCAGTCACTATCCTAGGAGTGGACTGATAGCCAATGCCATTTGTATAGTGTCGACGCTTTAGAATGAGACTGTAGAGGAAGCAATTTCTTTTCTTCATGTGGGTATTTTGAGGAATGATATGGTACTCTTTTCCCAATTCCTACAATCACATGATAATTTACTATCCCCTACTCAAGTTGAACGCCTCCATATTGTTATTGAGAGAATTCAAGTCCTAATGTTTTCCCTATGTGTCTAAACAAGAATGTCTCCTTTTGTCTTTTGTCATCGATATGAAATTTTTGTAGTCTAGTCAAAAAAAAATTGTAGTGCCAATGCAATGTAAAAACATACATACATATATATAATAAATATCATTTTAATATCTTTGTACTTCATATGCATGACTTTGTTTACTGTTCTTCATATCATATCTAAAAATGTTGGTTTATTTTTATGCATAATGCATTAGTTTTATGAATCAACTCATAATCATTATATTAATTACTGAAAAGCTCTTTGGGTGGCAAAATAGGTAGTTTGTTTAACTTAATAAAACACCGCTTGGGTTCCAAACAATTAAAAGAATACCACCCACTAGCATAACTTGCGGGGTAAGCTACTGGGTAACTTTTGAAAGATGATAACTCATCATGCGGGTTATTCACATACATAAATCCCAATTAAAAGAAACGGTTGGTTAGGATGAAGTCACAAAACACCACCTATTCAAAGAAATAATGATACAGGAAGTAAAGCAGGAGGTTAGAGAAACCAATGAAAACCCCACCTGAGCTCGAGACGTGCACCAAAACACTGCTTCAACATGAATTCAGATAAAATGACTAAGGCACATAAGGAAAAATGATTTAAAAAAATGGAGGGTCATATTTTATGAGTAATAGTGGCTTTGATTGGGGACAAGGACTGTAAAGGACATAGAGAACCCATCATGTATGATCAGTCTTTTCCATTGGGCATGGAGTTGAAATGAGAAAGATACCAAAACCAAACACCAAACCAAAAATCATCAAACAAAAATCAAGACTATTCACAAGGTAGGAGAAACTTGTTAAGGGGAAAGTGAAAGGGAAACTCATACGAACCCACTAACTAGCTAAGAGAAGAATTACCTATTCCTGAAAAGGCCCACCTTAACATAAAGCCTTTGAAACAAGTCAGAGAATAAGAATACACCGACATAAATGCAAATAACTCCACAACTGCTTCCAAACAATCCACCAAAAAACCATTTCTCATTAAAAATTTCATCCTACTACCATTTTATCGATACTAGACCATCCTTTATTGACCAGTTCCCACAGTCAAGGCTCATCAATCCAAGTATATCTAATTTTGATGCAAAATTATCCCTAATATTACATCTCTCAAATATTCCTCCTTCTTTTGAGTCATCATAGGAGACACTATTCTCCTTAACTTCATCACACCCTTCCTATATCAAGTTATTTTCATGAGAGATGATAATCTTTGTAAACTAAGAAAAATTATGAATTGATTCACCACTAACCACTAACCATGCATTAATCTAGAAATTTTCACCTTCCTTCAATAAAGGACTAGCAATTTCCCAGTGTTTCCTTGATTGTGACCAACACCAACCATTGATATAGAATATTCATCCTCAAATATAGATTGATCAGTGATTACATTTGTAAAGAGAGAATTATAATATATTTCAAATTCATCACAACTAAAAAGAGGGTTAGGATTAATCATCCATTTCATCTTTTTCTGGAAATTACCACATACGAGACCTCTATTTTCCTCAATATGTAAGGGTAAAAGCACAAAGTTGTGTCACACTTTCAGCCAACTTATCATCACAACTGAATTTAAGTATTTCTAACTAAAAACCAATTTTGTTCAAACATATGAACTAGTAAGATTCATTCTAGCTAAGTTAGATACTTCCACAACTTTTTCAACTAAAATTGCTGGCTAAAAATATATGGAGCACCACTTTGAGTCCAATTTACCAAAAAAATTAAAATTATTTGAAAAACTTGAAGTTTCAATAATTCCTACTAATGTAAATAACATTTTTTTTTAAATTATAAAAATACCCTTTTGTAGATCCATAAGTGTAGTTTTCAAAAATATATTTATTTTAATAGTTTAATTATTATTTATATTTTATATTTTTTTTTTTACTAAAAGTAGGTTATTAGCACAAAATATTAGGTTGATTACTATGCCAAGGAAAAATACTAAAACTTATTAAAAAAATTTGAAAAAAATATGATGCACTAGATAAAAGAATCTATTTTAAGATGGTATAATTTTTTTTCCATTTTAGATAAATATTTCATATGAAAGTTGACGTCCGATGAAAACAGTTGTTTTTTAATTCACACACATTTTAATATTTATTGAAAAATGTATATTTATCAAAATTGCAAAAAACTATATCCATGCACTAAAATTTCAAGTTATAAATACACACAAAAAAATTGAAAGAAAAAAACTAAAATTTACTATAAAAAGTTTGACGTCCCATGCAACTTCATTTTTTAGCATTTTATCAACAACTAAGTTATAGTTTTAATTTATTAAAAACTAGTTTAAAATTATTTTTTTATTTATTTTAAAATATAAACATAAAATATACTTAAAAATACATATTTTACTAGTTTACATCATTTTAAAATTCAAAACATATATGCCACTTTTTAGTGATTCAAGTTTAAAAATTGGATCAGCGTTGGCTGTTTCCCTTATAAAGTGTGACACAACTTTGTGCTTTTACCCGTAAAAATTTAGTCTCCTCCACAATTTCTTCGAAGGAAAAAAAATTGTATTCAAGGACTAAAAGGGAATTTGACACTAGATCCTTTAAATCAGCCTCAAAAGAGAAATACTTACTCTTGAAGTGAAAGGGAGAGATCCTCAACATTTTTCATTTGTGGCGTATCATCTCCATCATCACTAGATGAGCTAAGATCATTTTCAAGCTCAAACGAGGTATATAAACTGAAGGCTTGATTATTGCAATGTTGGTCTTGTTCTTCATTAAACTACTACATGCTATCAAAAATTGTCAGATTAATATCTTCAACGGTCGGGTGGAGAGGTTTTACCTCTTCATAATATTTAATCAGGAATTAAAAGGATAACTTGCAACTATCTTTAGACTTTGTACTTGCACCTGGTTTCCATTTTTCTGTAGCTATAAAATCATCCTCGACATTTATTGCTTCTAATTGAGCTCTTTCAATTCCTTGAATTCTAGCTCTTTTGAGGATTAATTGAATGTTAGGTTCCAGAGCAGAAATAAATATGTGAAACTAGATCTCCTCACTTGGCCTTTCTAGAATAGGAATTTTTCAAAATGACTGATTGAAATGGTATACAAAATCCCTCATTGTTTGGGCCTTATCCTTCATAATCTGAAAAAAAAGTTGCAGGGTAGCCACGATGTTGACTGGAATTTTATATCGTTGGAGAAACTTTGTTTTAAGAACATTCCATCTTGTAATGCTCCACTTTTTGAGTCCCCTATACCATTCTGCTACTTTCTCAATTAAGTTTTCGATAAATATTCTAACAAAAATGTCTTCTTCTTGAATTCCCAAAATTTTGCTTATTGCACTCATGGCGAGGATGTTTTCTTTAGGGCCTTGTGCACCTTGACTAGAAAATTTAGGAAACCACTTCTGTGAACCATTGGGTAAGTCATGATATTGTGACAAGGCAAGGTGGCCAACATGATTACACCAAAGATTCAAGGCCATGGATGGTCAGAGTCACCAACTCACGAGGGAGTAAAAGAATGAGAAATGAAATTAAAAAGTTAATTTTTGGGTGGTGGATGAGCCAGAGGTGGATTCCCAAGTTGAGGAAGGGGTGAGCCCCATGGATGACAAAATGGTAGATTAGGCTGACAATTAGGATGACGGGGAGGCTTGTTATAGTACATGAATACCAACCTCAGAGGGAATTCAACTATAGGCGCAGGTGGGTCCTAGGCCAACTCTTCCTCTTCTTCCAATGCAAGTTTCACTAGCATATAATCTACTATGCTCTTCCTATATCTCTAAGTGAGCATATTTAATTGTGAAATGATGTCCTCTTGTTCTACTCCTACCCAATCTAAATTTGGCTGCAAAACTAGAAACACATCATTATGAGGAAGTACCATCTTGTCACATGACACAACGAATGTTGTTAGATATTTTCAATCAATTCAATTTTCCCTAGTGAAGTCACCAAAAATATGTTAGTGAATGAATTGGCTCATGATAAATATGATCAAAATAAATGAATCTCAACCTAGTTTAGCACTAGTATAAATTTGCTAACAACTTTGAAAAGACCACAATTGTATTTGTGGATTTTCTCTAAATTTTGGAGGTACAGCTACCTCGAATGATATGAAATCTAACTAAAATACATAGGCACAGGTATTCTTTTAACCAGAAAGAAAGAAAGGTAACAAATGCTAGTTCATAAATATGAGAATAACGTGAATGCATAAACAATAGCCATAAACAATCAACACAAATATTGAAAATATCTATGACTATCTCATGAAGGAAACAAGATCATACTATAATAAATGGACACCATAAATATTATCTCACAAAGAAGACGGGTATGTGCAGGATCATCATGGAAAAAGCAGGCCCTTAAGTGGCAAAAAATTCAAAAAAATCAGAGTTAGCCAACTTGACGTAAAAATTTGAATAAGTTATCTATAATATTTCAAAAATATGTAAGAATAGAATCTGTAGAAAATTGAATTTAGTTTCTAAATAATTTGTGGTTTATTTTAAAAATATATATATTTGGTGAAAATTTAAAATTTTTTATTACAAGAGCACTTAAATTTCAGGGAAAAAATAAGTAGGTTTCTATTTGATCACCCTAAACTCAATAAAATGATAACATTTTTTATAAGATTTTAGATATAAGTAGAGGAATCATGTCCTGATATGATGCATATGTTTTTGTAATTTTTTTTCAAGTAAATATTATTAATTATGATTTTTTTAATTACAACTTTTAAAAAATATAAAAACTTGTATGTCTGACCACCTTAACTTGGTCCAAATTTCATGAAATTGATTTTTTTTTAATCCTATATAGTATGTGAAGCATAGAATGTGATGCATGTTTTCGATTCAAAAAATGTGATACCATTTGAAGGCTATAGATTTTTTTCAATCAACCTATCAATCACGAATTTAGTCATAATTCAAATATAGAAAATGAATAATAATTATTTATTAAATTCAAAGTAAAGCATAATATATATTGGTGGAAAGTTGAGAATCTCCTTTAAAAACCCTTTTTGTTTCATCAATTTTTGGTTAAAAAAAGTCGTCAACCACATACCCTACACATACCCATCAAATCACCACTTTTTGGCCCATCATGATCCTGTACATACCTAGACATAACCCTGTCACATGTGTAACACAAATATCAGCGTACTAAGCATCTCATTAAATTCACAACTCAAAGATTATGAACTATTATAGCATGAAATAAATGATCAAATCCCTCTCAAAAACACCATAAAGTGTATATTTGGAGAGCCTCTATCTCTTTCTCCATTTTCAAATATATAGAAAATCAATTCCACCAAACGATTGCTAGATCCGTTACTAATTTTGGTGGTCTTCCTCTTTCTCCACTATTTTCTCAAAAACTGTTGAAGATCAATTGGAATCATTAATCAAGAAAATGAAAGGGCATTGGGCAAGAAAATCAATCTTTATCTCACCAATTGGTCACCGAATAACCTTTCACACAATCGAATAATTAATGCAGCTTCAAGGAAACACCATATGACAACACGTATATATTGCCCAATTGGAAATGTAATTTAAAACTGGTTCAAATCAGCCATTAATTTGAACGAAGTTGCCATCTCATCAAACCTTAGGAGAAAGCACCAATGTCCAGCCAACCTTGTATAAATTCAGCTAGTGTCACCACTCTTCATCATTCAGAAGCATCCAACATGGCGAGCACTAAGAGTGGTAGTGATTTTGAAAATGACTTCATTGTCCTAGAGGAGATTGAATGTAGCTTGTTGTTTAGGCATATGTCAGATCAATTGAAAGAGGTCTTTGTGATACAGAGCGAGGTGAAAGAAGAGGTGCTTCATAGTATTTTGGGTGAAGCATTTCTGAGCCAGACACATGTGCACAATACTACAATGCTATAGTACTTTGTGTACACAGTCATTAGGACTTCTAGCCTTCACGACTGGGGTGTGAGAGTGTTAGAATGTCTAGTGAGGCCTAAATTCCACCATCATTTCAATGTAGCTATCGCTGGGCTCAGTCACTATCCTAGAAGTGGACTGATAGCTGACAACATTTGTATAGTGTAGATGCTTTAGAATGAGACTATGGAGGAAGTGGTTTCTCTTCTTCATGTGGGAATTGTGAGGAATGATATGGTACTCTTTTCCTAATTCCTACAATTACATGATAATCTGCTATCCCTTGCTTAGGTTGAATGCCTCTAGATTGTGATTGAGGGCATTCAAGTCCTGATGTTTTCCCTGTGTGTTTGAACAAGAATGTCTCATTTTGTCTTTTGTCATTGATATAAAAATTTTGTAGTCACCGAGTCAAACAATTTTTGTAGTCCCGATGCAATGTAAAAACATACACACATATATAATAAATATCATTTTAATATCTTTGTACTTCGTACACATGGCTTTGTTTACCATTGTTCATGTCATATCTGAAAATGTTGGCTTCCTTTTTTGCATAATGCACTTGTTTTATGAATCAACTCATAGTCATTATATTAATTACTGAAAAGCTCTTTGGGTGGAAAAAAGGTAGTTTGTGTAACTTAATAAAACACTCCCTAGGTTCCAAATAGTTAAAAGAATACCGCCCACTAACATAACTTGCGGGGTAAGCTACTGGGTAATTTCTAAAAGATGACAACTCATCATGTGCTTTATTCACATACATAAAGCTCAATTAAAAGAAATAGTGGGTTAGGATGAAGTCACAAAACACCACCTAGTCAAAGAAATAATGATATGGGAGGTTAGAGAAACCAATGAAAACCGCGCCTGAGTTCAAGACGTACAAAAAAACACCGCTTGAACATGAATTCAGATAAAATGAATAAGGCACATAAGCAAAAATAATTTAAAAAAGGGGAGGGTCATATTTTATGAGTAATAGTGGCTCTAATTGGGGACAAGGATGTAAAGGACACAAAGAACCCAACATTTATGATCAGTCCTTTCCATTGGGCATGGAGTTGAAACAAGAAGGATACCAAAACCAAACAAAAAACCAAAAATCATCAAACCAAAATTGACTGTTTACAAGGTAGGAGAAACCTGTCAGAAGGAAAATGAAAAGGAAACTCATATGAACCCACAAACTGGCTAAGAGAATAATATCCTATTCCTAAAAAGGCCCATCTTAACATAAATCCTTTGAAGCAAGTCACAGAATAAGAACACCCCATCATAAATGTAGAGAACTCCACAACTACTTCCAAACAATTCTCTAAAAAGCCATTTCTCATCAAAAATTTCATCTTGTTTCCATTTTACCGATACTAGACCATCCTTTATTGATCAGTTCCCATAGTTGAGGCTCATCAATCCAAGTATATCTAATTTTGATGCAAAATTCTCCCCGATATTACATCTCTCAAACATTCCTCCTTCTTTTGAGTCATCATAGGAAACAATATTCTCCTTAACTTCATCACACCCTTCCTATATCAAGTTATTTTCATGAGAGATGATAATCTTTGTAAACTGAGAAAAAGAAGGAACCGATTCACCACTAACCACTAACCATGCATTAATCTAGAAATTCTCACCTTCAATAAAGGACTAGCAGTTTCCCCAATGTTTCCTTGATTGTGACCATTGCCAACTATTGATATACAATATTCATCCTCAGATATAGATTGATTAGTGATTAAATTTGTAAAGAGAGAATTATCATATATTTCAAATTCATCAAAACTCAAAAGAGGGTGATGATTAATTGACCATTCCCTCTTTTCCTAGAAATTACCACATGTGAGACCTCCATTTTCTTCAATATGTAAATGTGTAGTCTCCTTCACCGCTTCTTTGAAGGAGAAAACTTTGTATTCAAGGACTAAAAGGGAATTTGACACTAAGATATGTGCAGGATTATGATGGGCCAAAAAGTTGCGATATGATGGGTATGTGTAGGGTATGTGGTTGACTTCTTCTTTTTAGATAGGGGATTGTTCTTTACTTTGAATTTAATAAATAATTATTATTCATTTTCTATTTGAATTACGACTAAAGTCTTGATAGATAGGTTGATTGAAAAACATCTATAGCTTTCAAACGGTATTACATTTTTTGAATCCGAAACATATGTGTCACATTCTATGCTTCGTATACTATAGGATTAAAAATTAAAAAATGAATTTCATGAATTTTTGACCAAGTTAAGGTGGTTAGACATACGATTTTTTATATTTTTTAAAAGTTGTAATAAAAAATTCATAATTAGTTATTTACTTGGAAAAAAATTACAAAAAATTATGCATCACATTGGGGCATGAGTCCTCTACTTATATATAAAATATTATTAAAAATATTATCATTTTATTGTGGTTAGGGTGATAGTGATAGACACCCATTTTATTTTCTCCTGAAATTTAAGTGCTCTTTATTGAAATTTCAAATTTTCCCAAATGCTTTAAAAAAATAAACCTAGTAGTTTAGAAACTAAATTCAATTTGCTACAGATTCTATTCTTACATATTTTTGAAATAATATAGATAACTTAAATTCAAATTTTTATGTCAAGTTGCCTAACTCTGATTCTTTTTATTTTTTGCCACTTAAGGGCCTATTTTTTCCATGATGATCCTGCACATACCCACTAGATCCTTTGAATTGGCCTCAGAAGAGAAATACTTACTCTTGAAGTGAAAGGGAGAGATACTCAACATTTTCTTTTGCAACATATCATCTTCAGCATCACTAGATGAGCTAAGATCACTTTCAACCTCAAACAAGGTATATAAACTAAAGGCCTAATTATTGCAATGTTGGTCTTGTTCTCCATTAAACTACTACATGTTATAAATAATTGTAGATTAATATCTTCAACAGTCTGGCAAGGAGGTTTTACCTCTTCATGATATTTAATCAAGAACTCAAAGGATAATTTGCAACTATCTTCAGACTTCACAGTTACACCTAGTTTCCATTTTTCCATAGTTATAAAACCATCCTTGACATTTATTGCTTCTAATTGAGCTCTTTCAATTCCTTGAATTTTATCTTTTTTGAGGATTAATTGAATGTCAGGTTCTAGAGTGGAAATAAATATGTGAAACTATATCTCCTCATTGGGCCTTTCTGGAATAAGAACTAATTGAAACGACCAATTGAATTAGTATACAAAATCCCTCATTGTTTCATCCATATCCTTCATAATCTAAAAAAAAATTAGCAGGGTGGCCACGATGTTGATTGGAATTTTATAGCGTTAGGGAATGTTTTTTTTAAGAACATTACATCCCGTGATGCTCCCCTTTTTGAGTCCCCTGTACCATTCCACTACTTTCTCAATTAAGTTGTTGATAAATTTTCTCACAAAAATGTCTTCTTCTTGAATTCCCAAAATTCTACTTATTGCAATCATAGCCAAGATGTGTTCTTTAGGGTTTTCTGCACCTTAACCAAAAAATTTAGGAAACTACTTCCGAGAACTATTGGGTAAGTCATGATATTATGACAAGGAAAGGGGGCCAACATGATTACACCAAAGATTCAAGGCCATGGATGGTCAGAGTTTCCAACTCACAAGGAAGTAAAAGAACGAGAAAGGAAATTACTAAGTTAATTTCTAGGTGGTCGATGAGTCGGAGGTGGATTCCCAGGTAGATGAAGGGGTGGGCCCCATGGATGACGGAATGGTAGATTAGGATGACAATCAAGATGAAGGGGAGGATTTTCATAATGCATGATACCAACCTCAAAGCCTGGTGTTCAACTATAGGTGTAGGTGGGTCCTAAGCCAACTCTTCCTCTTCTTCCAATGCAAGATTCACTTGCATATAATCTGATGTGTTCCTCCTGTATCTCCAAGCGAGCATATTTAATTGTGAAATGATGTCTTCTTGTTATGCTCCTACCCAATCTAAATCTGGTTGTAAACCAAGAAACACATCATTATAAGGAAGTACCATCTTGTCGCATGATGTGACAGATGTTGTTAGATATTTTCAATCAATTCAATTTTTCCCAACAGAGTCACCAAAAATTTGTTAGTGAATGAATTGGCTCATGATAAATATGCTCAAAATAAATTACTCTCAGCTCAATTTAGCACTAGTATAAATCTGCTAATATCTCTAAAAAGACCACAATTGTATTTTTGGCTTTTCTCTAAATTTGCAGGTACAACTCCCTTGAATGATATGTAATGAATCTGACTAAACTAAATAAACACGGGTAAGCTTTTAACCAGAAAATGGGAAAGGTAACAAACACTAGTTCATAAATATGAGACTAACGTGAATACGTAAACAATAGCCATAAATGATCAACACAAAGATTGAAAAGATATATGACTATCTCATGAAGGAAACAAGATAATACTATAATAAATGGACACCATAAAGCTTATCTCACAAAGAAGACATAACCCTATCACATGTGTAACACAATGATTAACGTACTAAGCATCTCATTAAATTCACAACTCAAAGATTATGAACTATTTGTTGGATATTGTGGTTGTGTTGCTGATATGTGGTTGTCATTGATGTCAACACTATTAGCACTATTACATTAGAAGTTGTATATGTCAAGGATATTGAGAAAATTGTAATAAGAAGTGGTATAGGTTGTCAATCATGAAGTGAAGTTATTTATGTCAATTTGTTTAGTACATTGTTGTTATGAGGTTGTAGACTAAAGTGTTTCTTGTTGAGTATGTGTAGTTTAACATTGAATTTTAGAGATCCACATAAAGAGTTGATCTAGTTATGGTGATTTTCATTTTGACAGTTTTTATGTCGCTTCAATTAGTGTTCCTAATTGGAGATTATGTGATTTTAGTAAGTTCAGTTGTTGTAGATGCTTCTCTAGTGTTTCATGATGCTTGTGGATGTTTTTAGTTCATTCTCTATCTTTGTGGCATGTCTGCATTGATCGTTGTGCTCGTGATCTGATATTTTCTCTTGCGTGTTCATGCTTTTCATCTTCTTGGCTGACAAGGTGTTGAAGCGTGTTGTGGATCTTCGAGGAGAAATTAATTGAAGTGTTTTCATGTTGGAGATTTTTTTTCGGTCTTCACTATGTTATGGGCGACCTTGGTTGATTCGCATGAATAATCTTTATTTGTTTTGGGTCAAGTATTTGTAATTATTTTATCTTTTTTGTGGCCTATTTATAGTGATGTAATTTCTTGTTGTGGATATATAAGAGTGATTTCTTGAAGTGTGAAAGAGGTGTGAATGTGAAGTGTATGAGTCCTATGTGTGAATAAAGTTTAGATCATTTGAAGGTAGAGCAGAGAGTGAAGAAGAGTGAAGAAGTGTTCAAGTGCTAGACTGGAACTATAACTAGGCATTAGTAGATGCTATTTTTTTAGTTCAAATCCAGATGGTTTTAATCCAAATATTTTTGTAAGACAGTGTGTCTTCCTTGGGCAATGAGCCTTATTTTATTTGAGCAGTGAGCTCTAGGCAATGTGCTTGAATGCATGTGCGTTCACCAATTTATATTTCCTTATACTTTTTACAGGGTATAATCTTGTGGATTGACCTCCACCGTGGTTTTTCCCCTAATAGGGTTTCCACATAAAAAAATCTTGGTGTTATGTGTTCTTTTGATGTGTTGTTCATTTATGCTTTCATGATTAATGATTAAATCTAAAATTAAGGTTAATAAGTTGAATAAGTTTGACATTCGGTGACAACTGATTCACCCCCCTCTTAGTTGTCTGCCCTTGAGTTGCCAATACACTTATAGCATGAAATAAAGAATCAAATCCATCTCGAAAACACCACAAAGTGTATATCTAGAGATTCCCTATCTCTTTCTCCATTTTCAAATATATAGTAAATCAATTCCACCAAATGGTTACTAAAGTTGTTACTAATTTTGATGGTCTTCTTATTTCTCCACCATTTTCTTAAAAACTACTAAAGATCAATCAAAATCATTAATTAGTAAAATGAAAGGGCATAGAGCAAGAAAACCAATCTTTATCTCACCAATTAGCCATCGAATAACCTTTCACACAATCAAATAATTAATGCAGCTTCAAGGAAAAACCATATGATAATACGTGTATACTGCCCAATTGGAAACGTAATTTAAAACTAGTTAAAATTAGCCATTATTTCGAACTGAGTTTCCATCTCATCAAACCTTAGGAGAAAGCACCAATGTCCAACCAACCTTCTATAAATTCAGCTAGTGTCACCACTCTTCATCATTCAGAAGCATCCAACATAGTGAGCACTTAGAGTGATGGTGATTCTGCAAATGACTTCATTTTCCTAGAGGAGATTGAATGCAGCCCGTTGTTTAGGCATCTATTGGATTAGCTGAAGGAGGTCTTCGTGATATAGAGCAAGGTGGAAGAAGAGGAGCTTTGCATTATTATGGGTAAAGCATTTTTGAGCCAGCCACATGTATACAATACTACCATGCTAGAGCACTTTGTGTACACAGTCATCAGGACCTTTGGCCACCACAACTAGGGTGTCAGAGCATTAGAATATCTGGTGAGGCCTGAATTCCATCATTGTGTCAATGTAGCTATCATCGGGCCCAATCACTATCCTTAGAGTGGACTAATAGCTAACGCCATTTGTATAGCATTAGTGCTTCAGAATGACATTGTGGAGGAAGCGGTTGTTCTTCTTTATGCGAGAATTGTGAGGAATGATATGGGGCTCTTTACCTAATTCCTGCAATACATGATAAATTTTTGCTATCCCCTACTCAGGTTGAACACCTCTAGATTGTGATTGAGGACATCTGAGTCTTGATGTTTTCCCTATATGTTTGAATAGGAATATCTCCTTTTGTCTTTTGTCATCGATATGAACTTTTTGTAGTCAAGTCAAATAATTTTTGTAGTGTTGATGCTGTAGACACACAAAATGTACAAGTTGACATTGTGCATCTAACTCTAATCTACTAACATCGTTTCTTCCTAAATCATCCCTCGGTCTAACTATTTAATCAAATTCCCTTATCTGATTAAATTCATCAATATTCGTCTCTTAACTAAATAAATTATTTTTGTCTAATTAAGTCACTTTCCCTTGTTAATTAAATCAATTCATCTGATCTAATTATCCCTATTTTAATTAAATTATTAATTTTATTTAATTAAATCTCTAAAGTCTATTTATTAAATTGAATAAATTAAAATCTTATTTAATTTAATCTTACTTCAATCTCTTTAATTAAATAATCAAAACATGTTTATTTAATTAAACTCATTAAATCATTTCCTCTCTTGTTTGATTTAAATTAATCCAAAAATCTAAGTCAAAATAAGTCAACTCACCTAATCATCATTAAACTAACATAATCATCATTTATTTAATCTAACCATGATTAAATACTAATCTCACCCACTTGCATTCTCTAGATATCTCCACTTGCACAAATAAATCAATTTATTGATTTATTAAATCTTCATTTTCCCTCAACAAAGCATCTTTTGGAGGAATATTCTTCTATTTCAAATTCAAAATTTGAATGACATGTCCTTCCAACATGTCATTTACTCTCTCTTACAAGTCCTTCCAACAAGGCATTTACTTCTTCTTACATGTCCTTGCCTTGAGCCAAGTGGCATTTAATGCAATTTTCTTTCCCCCTCTTACATGTCTTTTCTCAAAATTCAAATTCAAAAATGCATTTATTGGCACATTTGTCAAAACTTGCTCATTCCTCATCCAATCACATTTGGACAAGTGGCATTTTTCCATTGGCCAAATCTTTGTCCCACATTGCTCTATTTTGGCTTTGTTTCCATTTCAACATTCTATAAATAGAATGCTTCACCATGCATTTGATCATCCACAATTATGCAAAGTTATTATGCACAAATATCTCTCAAATTCCATCCATCTTCTTAACTAGTTTATTGCAGATTTTGGAGCTCATTGAGGGACTTATCAAGTGGATCAATCATCTTCAATCAACATTTTCATTCAAGGAGTTGGGAAAGGGAAAAGCTCCACACACCTATTTGCACCAACTCCCTCAAGAGATCAAGAGTTTGCTTGCATTAGATAGGATTTAATTGTTTCATTTGTGTTCTTCATTTTCATTTCTTATCTTTTGCAAATTTCAAATGGATTTCTTGAGGAATCATTTGTTTCTAACCTTGTG
The DNA here is from genome assembly GCA_007258455.2 of Sequoia sempervirens. Taxonomy (NCBI): domain Eukaryota; kingdom Viridiplantae; phylum Streptophyta; class Pinopsida; order Cupressales; family Cupressaceae; genus Sequoia; species Sequoia sempervirens. The sequence goes on from VDFB02281492.1 coordinate 1,037,945,630, forward strand.
TTTGATCTAATTGTTTGCATGTTTATTGTGTTTGTGCAAGGTCTAGATTCAAATGGTTCATAGATGTAATGTAAAAACGTACATATATATATAATAAATAACATTTTAATATCTTTGTACTCTGTATGCATGACTTTGTTTACTATTGCTCATAGCATATCTAAAAATGCTTGTTTCTTATTTTGCATAATGCACCAGTTTTATGAATCAACTCACGGTCATTATATTAATTACTGAAAAACTCTCTAGGTGGCAAAATGGGCAGTTTGTGTAACTTAATAAAATACTGCCTGGGTTCCAAACAGTTAAAAGAATATCACCCACTAACATAACTTGTGGGGTAAGCTATTGGGTAACTTCTGACAGATGACAACTCATAACACGAGCTATTCACATACATAAAGCCACTTTAAAAGAAACAGTGAAGTGAGAAGTTAGAGAAACCAATGAAAACCCCGCCCGAGTTTGAGATGTACAACAAAACACTGTCTGAATATGAATTCAGATAAAATGACTAAGGCATGTAAGGAAAAATAATTTAAAAAAAGGGAGGGCTATATTTTATGAGTAACACACTCCTAGTCAACAAACAATCAACCATCCCATAGGGGATCAAAACCTTGATCAACCATTTTGGATCTTTCTTGAGGATAGTAGTCAAGTGGTCTTTTATGATAAATTTTGTGTCCCCCCCATTGATGTAGGTTAAAGATGTGATTTAGACCCTAGTTCCCTTTTTCATACATCAAAATTATTTATTAGTTCATGATGTGAGGCCATCTTCTTGTCTATTTGTTTGCATCATATAATACTTTTGAATATTCTAAATAATAAACTTTATAAATTGATGAATAAAACATCTATTATGTATTGAACAAAATATATTTAAAACATGCAAAACCATTAACGAATTGTGAAGATAAAAGCAACCATCCAAAAACATTAAACTATGGAGAAGAGGATCTCTCTAATACAGATGCTTAGATTCTAAATGAAGAAAAAAAAATTGTTGCAAATAAAAAAATGATAAGAAATAATACTAGTAATAAAGTAAAATTGTAGAATAAATCTATACCTAATATTATCTTATTTTGATAAGGATGTTAATATTCCTTTGACTAAACAAAATTACTAAAGAAAAAAAGTTGGGGGAGATATAACAAAATTATTAAAGAAATTAAACTCTAATTTATCTTATTTTGATAAAGGATGTTAATATTCTTTTGACTAAACATCTCTCTCATGCAAGGAAACAACATGAAGACAAAACAAATTTACTAAAGAAATTAACTAGCATTATATCTATGCTAAGGAATATAATACATCATGCTTTTTAAAGGACAAATTTACTATTGTAATAGAAACTTTACTCTGTATAAAAGGACACAAAAGATGAGTGAGAAAATGAAAGAAAGGAAAGAAAGTTATAAGATGAGTTCAATCATGCTTTTGGTAAAAAGACACAAAAGATGAATGAAAAAATGAAAAAAAGAAAGTCAAATTTATTGTTGTAATAAAAACGTAGCTTTATTCAATATAAAAGAACACAAAAGATAAATGAGAAAATGAAAAAATAAAAATAAAATTATAAGATAACACAAAAGATGAATGAAAAAATGGAAAAAAGAAAGAAAGTTATAAGCTGAACTCAATCAAGCTTTTGGTTGGATTGTATGCTTTACAACAGCTATAGGCTCTGTTGCACTCTTTCACATTGAACTACATTTAATTGGGCCTTAAAGTCCGGAAGCTTATTTCCTGAAGCTATTTAAATAGATCAGAGAAGTTATACGCCAGCTTAATCAATCGTCAATGTTACGTCGTCGTCATATCGTCGTCAATGTGGCCCACGCCTCAATTTTTTAATCCCCCTCGCCAAACGCACGGATAAATTTAGCATCTTATATGGTTTCAATATAGCTCAATGTTACAATCAAAACTTTATGATTCTATGAATTATTCTTCCAAAAAGTTTCACAGTCGCCCTCGTGCAGCCACGCTCATAACTACTTTTTGAAAAGTTTCTCTTCACATCTGTAGATTCTTTAAGTGGGAAAAGAATATGTAGCATGTTACCAATTTCAATTGAATACAGTCGTTATATGTAACTTTTTAAACGTTGTACAACAATAAATGCAAACATTCTACTGCTGAAATCTTCTTGCAGGAGATTTGATATCAATTATTTTTTCAAAGAAATGAGTGAGTTCAAAAAATTTCTTACATGATATGATCTGAAATCAATTATTTTTTGAAAGAGAAGTGAAGTTGAATAGTTTTGAATGAGCTTATTACAGATTCAAGTTTTGTTGAGTGGAAGGCCTCGACACAATGAAGGGTGAGGTCAGGACCATGGCCCAGAGATAACTTTGACAATATGGGTCCCTCACTCTTTTGCTCTCAATCCGATTAATACAATTCATCTTATTTAATATTTAACTAAAAAAGAGTTCAGATATACTTAAGTTCAAGACATTTAACTAGCTTGAAAAAACTTCTATTTCTCTAGGTATTCAATACAAACATACATCTTAGTATTAAATATTCTAATTGTACAGACATTTTATTATTAAAATATTCTAAGTGGACATTGCTTTAACATCAAGTATTTAAGGCACCAGATTTGGTTATCTACAAAATTGCATATTATTTGACACAAGTAATTAATTCAGGTCAATATAATTGAAAACAAATATATATTTTATAAGTTTCTAAGAAAAAAGATAAATATTTTTCACAATACTTATATAGAAATAGATTTGATATTTTTCTTGAATACACTAAGTTCCATTTTTTGTATAACTTTTTAAGTTCAGTTGTGGGTACGCACCTTATCCCAGAAGATTAGTGTATTTGTAGATTTTGCAACACTGTCTTTTAAGTTCCATTTTTGGTTTCACTTCTATTATTTTGGTTTTAGAGAAAATCATGACTATCTACAAAATCTTATTCATCACGAAGATAAAACAGGTGTACCTCTCTTCATCCGACACAAATTCATAAGATTTTATGTGTGATGAATTCTAAACAACTCTAATTGAAATAAAGGTGACAAAAGGTTGAAATATTATGGATGTCATGAGTGTATTTGGCAAGAACATTTCACCATCAAGTAGATCAAGAAGTTGAATTCAAGCACTCTCTTTTTGAATAGCCATAACAATAATGTTGATTGCATAAAATTCACATTTTAAAAAGTCATTAACAATTTCTTTTATTGCTATAATCCTTTTCAAATTTATTTCTTCCAAACATAAATATCACATAATATTTACTAATTAAATGGATCGGATATAATTTAAATTTTTTAAAATCATTAACATGTTACTAAATCTCATTATATATCTTCAATTTCTTTTTTCCCCAACTTCAATTTCAAAGACAAACAAATTCCATTTTCTTACAAAACTTTTATATATATATTCAGTATTCAAATTTCTAACATTTAGTCTTTTAAATATACGAAATTTTATTTATTACCTATGATAAAGTTAAACAATGCCAATAAAAATCAAATCTTCTTTTCTTGAGTAGAACAAAAAAATGGTTTAAATTTAAACGCTTTATAAAACTAGTTTGTTATGTAAAAACTCCTTATTTTCACACAAAGAGCAATGCACCGACGGCACGTGTAGGTTGAGCTTTCCGAGATAGACGGCGAAGGACACAGAAAAGTTTGACTTTCTGTACAAACTACCTTCTCAAGTTTGTAAAGGGTGTATATATTCCAAATTTGAAAAGAATTTTCCTATAATTTGCAACGCGGCAGAAAGATAGAGTTTTAGCCTGAGATTGAGTTTTAGATGTCGATGAATATATGTGAACAACAATTTACCAGTGTTTCTGAGAAGGCAACATGCAATACACATGGGGAAGATTCACCTTATTTTGCTGGTTGGGATGAGTATAGAAGGAATCCATATGACCCTTTTCACAATCCTTCTGGTGTTATCCAGATGGGCCTTGCAGAGAATAGGGTAACAGAAAAGAGAACAAAAGTATTTTGTTTAGTTTTGGTTAGAAATGAAGTACCTATCACAAGTGTTTTAATTTGATGTATGCTGCAGATTGACTATTCATAATTTCACGTTCAATGCTTATCACCTAAATGTATTTCTAACTTCAAAAGATTGAACTTTGATGATTCTCTGTGAGCAGATCTTTATAAAATGGTTTCTTAACACTAGAAATGATAGTATGGAAAATTTTGAAGTTCTTGCAGCAGTTGTGCTTCAAACTGGTAGTTTTTCACTAATGTTTAAGGGGTTGTTAATGCAGCTTTCTTTTGATCTATTGGAAGAGTGGTTGGTAAAGCATCCAGAAGCATCAGTTAATTTCAAACAAGATTTGTTCAAAGAATTGGCACTTTATCAGGATTACCATGGATTGCCAGCTTTCAAAAAGGTGACAGTATATTGGAAAGCTTTAATATATTTTAAAACATTTTTTAGTAAGTGAAAAGTATCCGTTCCACCAATTTGTGGAACAGAGTCTAGCCTCATTCCTTTAAGATTGTGTTTAATAATTATGATGCTTCTAATTGTACCAAATACAATTTTGCAGTGCTACAAAGAAATGTGTTTCAGCCTTTACATAAGATTGAGTATATGAGTTTGGTCATTGCAGGCTATGGCCAATTTCATGGAGGCACTAAGAGGAAACAAAGTGAAGTTTGAACCAGAGAGGATAGTAAACACTGCTGGAGCAACTGCAGCCAATGAGGTATTAATGTTCTGCCTTGCGGATCCAGGGGATGCCTTCTTAGTGCCTTCTCCATATTATGCAGGGTAAGGTTTCTTTTGAATTGTTGAATGTGATCTAAAATATTGATGAAAAAAGTTACAGTTGAATAAAAAATATTCATACTATTCTTTTACATTTCTATAACCCAACTTGATATTTAGGTAGTCTAGAGTCTATAATATTTATATCATCATTTAAGATTTAATGTACTACTAGGTTATTACTGTGTAATTGGGTATAGTGTTTAAAGTTTTAAGCATTAAAAGAAATTTACCTTTTATATTGTGGAATTAAATGTATTTGTTCCCACAAAATTGTTTCCGGTGGTTTGGTGGGTCTATGAAGTTGAGTTAGTATTTGAAACCATGATTTATATATCTGAGACAACTGTCAAACAGTTTTTCTAAGGCATTTCTTTCCCTGCAGCTTTGATAGAGATTTGAGGTGGCGCACAGATGTAGAGATTGTGCCAATTCACTGTTACAGCTCCAACAATTTTCAGATCACCAAATCTGCAGTGGAATCAGCATTCAAAGAAGCCCAAAAGAGAAACATGAAAGTGAAGGGAATGCTTATAACAAACCCATGTAACCCACTGGGGACAACATCAAGTGCCGAGACATTAAAAATGTTGTTAGATTTTTCCATGAGAAAGAAAATACATCTAGTATGCGATGAGATCTATTCAGGATCAGTGTTCTCTTCTCCACAGTTTTACAGTATTGCAGAAATAGTGGCAAAACAATTTTACATGCCAGACAATGTGCATATAGTGTATAGTTTGTCTAAGGACCTGGGTCTCCCAGGCTTCAGAGTTGGTGCCATATATTCCTATAACAGTACTGTACTGACTGCAGCCAGAAGAATGTCCAGTTTTTGCATGGTGTCTTCTCAGGCACAACATTTGTTGTCCATTATGCTCTCAGATTCAAACTTCATAAAGTATTATATAGCAGAGAACAAGAAGAGATTGAAAGAGAGGCACAAACTACTTGTTTCAGGGCTTGCTCAAGCAGGAATTAAACACCTGGAAGGCAACTCAGGCCTTTTCTGCTGGGTTAACATGAGGCATCTGCTTCCATCGTATGACCTAGAAGGAGAGTTAAAACTATGGAAAAGTCTGTTGGACGAGGCCAGATTGAATATATCACCTGGGTCTTCTTTCAACTGCATGGAGCCAGGCTGGTTTAGAGTCTGCTTTGCTGATATGAACATGTCCACCATGGAAGTAGCATTGCAGAGATTGGAGAGATTTGCCAGGGAATACAAAACCATTGTGAATGCCAAAATGTGACAGACTTTCAGCTTAAAGAAGAGCGTTGTAATATGACTGTTAGATTTGGCTTGCTTAAAAAATATTATGTATATAATTATTGAAGGTTTGCAACAAAATACTTGCAAAACCTGCACGGTGGAATTCTATTTGACTGACACTGTTATTTTGTATAGAGATTCTGTGTCCAATTATTAACTTTTGTTTCTCTTTACATCATGTGAAACAATATTTCATTTGATTTGCAGATGTGAAAAATTACTTTATGTCAATTGATTTTTAATTTTTTGGTAAGGAATTTGTCAGAGATCAGATCTTGTTAAATACAAAAATAATGATTTGAATTCAGTTAATTTTTATTGCTAGACATCACAGGAATCGAACCTGGGCATGGTGGATTCACATTCCACTCTTTTGGAGCCACTTGGCTACATCTGCCCCGGTTGGCAGCCTCTACCCATAGTCATTCCATTCCAAAAAGGTATGGTTCTATCCTAAAACTAAATTAATGTTCTTTTAGTAATTAGTTTGTCAGTTTCGTTGGAAAACTATTTAAAGGATGTCAAAGTCATGCATCGTAAGAAAAAATCATCTTCAATGCAACTTTTGAACAACTGAGATATTTTTTGCTTTTTATTGAAAACATTAAAATTAGATATGAAACCAAATTATATTTAAGGGGGTTTGGTAAAATAAATACTACTTTATTCTTAACTTCATCCGCTAAGAGTTTATAAAAAATATTTATTTATTTAATAAAAATATTATGTCTGGTAAATTTAACAAATCTGTTAATTGGAATATATTTTTATGAAGAATTTTATATTATCTGCGAGTGATACAGTAGGGCAAGTCTATGCTGATATCTTTTTGATTAAGAGTTAAGGATCGAGGGGTTTCCATTCTACTGAAATTGTCTGTAGCATGATGCTGGCCTCATCCCTTATATCATACTCAACAAATTGAATAACAATATTTAGCTATTTGATATAGGAGAAGAGACCTATGTTGGATATCTATTTGACTAAAAGCTAAGGATTGAAGGGTATCCATTCTACCAAAATCTCCGGAGAACAATCCTGACCTCATCTTTATCATATGTTGTAGAGTTTAAACCTAGATGGATGAGACAATTGTAAAACAAAAGGTTATCCCCACTGATTGAGCCATAATGTTTAGCTATTTGATATAGGAGGAGAAGCCTATGCTGATGTTTGACTAAAACCTAAGGATTGAAGGGTATCCATTCTACCAGAGTTGTTCGGGGCACAATCTTGATGTCATTCTTATCATATCCTGTAGAGTTTAAATCTAGATAGATGAGACAATTAAAAAACATAAGGTCATCCTCACCAATTGTACTCAACAATTGAGCCACAATATTTAGCTATTTGATACAGGAGGACAAGCCTATGTTGATACATTTTTGACTAATAGCTAAGGATTGAGGGGATTCCATTCTACCAAAATTGTCCAAAGCATGATCCTGGCCTTATCTCTTATGCCATACTTCAAAAAGTTTAAGCATTGATGGGTGGGACGATTGAAAAACATGCAGTCATCCTCACTAATTGTACTCAATGAATTGAGGTACAATATTTAGCTATTCGATACATAAGAAGAAGCCTATGCTGACACCTGTTTGACTAAACGGTAAAGGCTGAAGGGTATTCATTTTACGAATGTTGTCCGGAGCACAATCCTAGCCTCATCCTGGCCTTATCTCTTATGCAATACTTCAAAAAATTTAAACTTTGATGGATGGGACAATTGAAAAAACATACAGTCATCCTCACTAATTGTACTCAATCAATTGAGGTACAATATTTAGCTATTCGATACAGAAGGAGAAGCCTATGCTCACACCTATTTGACTAAAAGGTAAAGACTGAAGGGTATTCACTCTACAAAAGTTGTCTGGAACACAAACCTAACCTTATTCTATCATACCTCATAGAGATTAAACCTGAATGGATGAGACAATTGAAAACCATAGGATCACAATCCATCAAACAATCCATGAAATAATAGTGTGGTATTTGTCGACGTTGCCAATGCAGAAATATACACAAACAAATTATTTCAACACGTCAAAATCGGAAAGGTTCTGTACATCTATATTATATATTCATTGTCTCCTCGTTGTCTTCACTTGTGACCTGTACTGTGCTTTTTCCATTCTAAATATCCAGCTGTTGCATTCTGACTGAGGGATGACAGAAAATATCCTCTTTTAACTGAGCGCCATTTCAGCCTGAGAATATTTATGCCATGGAGCTTCCAAACCGTTAAAAACAAAACAAAACAAATATATAAAGTAACTCGCAAGCTGACTTCCAATTGCTTGATAGCTGTTCTGGTTGTTAAGATTATGACACAGGCGATCGGACAACCAAGCGAGTGGCTATTGTAGACCTAACTCAGCAGAAACAATGGCAGCTTTGAAAATTGGACAATGCAAACAAATAACAAATGGACAACACGTAAGAGTCGGTAGCAGACGATCTGGTGAGCACCGAGTAGTGAGAAAGATCCAAAGCAGCAGACGCCTTTTTGTTCCGTGTTGGGTGCAACCCAGCAGACAAAACTATGGCAAAATATCTGAATTTTTTGAGTACGTTCATAGGTGGTGATGGGAATTTTAATATTTTGTATTGGTCATGGAGGAGTATAGGGAGTTATGGAGGAATTTGAGGATTTGAAATACTTGGATTGGGTAGAAGAGGGGACGTTTAAGTGATAGATTTGGATTTGTTAGTATGTGGGGGTCCAGTGACCAGATCCACATGTCAACAATTTTGACTTCGTAAAATTGAAAGGTTCGGGATAGAGACTTCCATTATATTTCTATTCAATAGAACAGTCTCATAGAAAGCTTACGTGTTTTGTTGGTGACACCTGTGGTGGTACTCACTGATTGTAGGTGTGACAGTACTTCATTGTGGATGGGATGGGATGGGTATGGGTAGGCCTTCTTGGGGAAGAGGCAAGTTACTGGCCTCACGTTAGCTTAGCAAAGAAAAATTGATTGGCGTGGAAAGAGTGCCAATTGATGGCAATACTTTTATCTTAAGGCTAAAGACTTATAAGCATTATCATTATCATGAGGTCACACAGCTTTGTTGCATGTCTCTTTTGAGCCCACCAATAGATTATTTGGTGAGGAAGTGTAAGAAGATTCAATCAGAATATTATATTATATAGATATTCTTATGAGGTAACAAAGTTTTTTTTTAACTCATTTGATAGTTCTCTTTCTAGTCCACCAATATCCATCAAAATATTTATTTTTGTTGTAATTCATTTGACAATTCTCTTTCTAGTCTATCAATATCCATCAAAAAGATTTTTGTGTGAGGGAGTGCAAAAGGATTCAATCCAAAACATATTTAGAAATTTTTTTAAGATAGAAATAATTGAATTATATAGATATTAATATCTTTGTTATTGTTTTAAATGATTTATGATATGATCAGTAAGTATATATTAGATGTTATCTTTTGATTAAGTTGTTATGAGAATAAGGAATTGGTATGTTAAAGTCATTTAGGGGTTCAAATTGACTCAGTTGTACCTCTACAAGTTTGAACCATGGTGGATGCCATAATAAAAGAACATACCATGATCATCATAATAATATGTAACATAAATATTTGCTTCAAAGTATAAAGAGTCAAATGAAGAATCTTTTCTCTATATTAAAATTGTATTCCAAGAAGGAATAAAGCAAATGTTACACCCTTGGCCTAAACCATGTGGGGATATGTAAATTGCCAACTTATGACTAGCATAGCCTTTTACTAAGTTATATGATCTTTTTTCTAGTTTAATATAGGTATTAAGATTAACTTGGGTGGTCTTCATGGCATAAGTGTGGTGTATATATGAGGTAGTGAATAGATTATTACCATCATATTATATATTCTATACTTATGGAAGACTTTTGGATGTTTTCCCCCTTGAAGTGGATTATTATTAAGTATTCTCATGTATTTGTTAGAGTAAAAAGTGGCTTTCCCTAACTAGTTTGCATCTACCTAGTTGTCATATTCATGCTAGTGCTTAAGTTGATTTAGAAAATTTTCCTTATTTTATGATCTCACTTCATGAGTACACTACATGTTTTCTTACACGTGTTCCTAATGTGCCCACATGTGTCACCAATTTTGAAAGTATGGTTAGTTTTCTATTTCTACCTTCTTTCTTCCACATTGTCTTATGTATACAATGATCATACATATATTTCATTCACAAATTTTTTAAGTATTGATATTATAGTCCTTTTTTCTTAATCATAGAAAGACAATTTTATTTTGTAGGGATCTTGTGGGCTCATGAGTCTCTTGGCGAATCTACATAGTATCATAACTCTAAACATATAACCCCCTTCTCTTGTTTGGGGGATTTTTGTTGAATACTTTGATATAGTACATTCTAAAAACACTGACCTGGTCATTGTATTTGAAAAGGCCAAAGACTTATGGTTTGATAGTAAACTTAATAGTTATTTTAGTCTCTCATACAAAGGTTTTTGGGGGGATCCCTTAAAGTTTGTACAAATTTATATTTTAATCATACAATTTTATGATTGTTGTACCATTTTTGTTAGGTTGTACATTCATGTAGGCACTGTTGTCACATGAAATTACACCCTACTAAACTAGATCTAGCATTTCAATAACACAACAAGACTAATATCAAGTGTGGGACCCTTGCTATTGAGATCAAACCTCTAGAAAAGGTTGAATCCCTTTCTAATGTAAATACACTAGTGTTGGTCCAACCTAGCACTGAATAACTCTAAACTAATCCTACAACTAATAGCCTATAGAATGAAAAGTAGGGAGAAAGAGAAATCCAAAAAGCAAAGGGGTGGCAGTGCACCTAAATTAGAGTGATTATTCTTACCTAATATTGCATAGAGGATCAATGAAAATCACCAAAGGGCTTCACTTGGCTCTCTATTTTATCAGTTCTTGAAAGTGAGTATGAAGGATAGGGCCTAAGGACACTGAAAGGGGTTGAAATAACCCACAAAAAACACCTAAAAAAGATTAACACAACATACAAACCTAGAAAAGATGATAAATGTTCATACATGCACAAAGATAACAAGATTTACATATAATGCAAGCACAAAGATGAGATAAAAATGGTAAATTTTATTAATGCATAGGCATATGCTATTATAGTAGCAGAGAAAAAAATTGCATGTCCTTGTAGAGAAAAAATAGGAAGAACCTTACAGAATGAGCCTCGATCAAGCTTTATTTTGGGAAAAAATACCAAAAACCTAGAAACCCTAAGCGCTTAGAAAACCAATGGAGATTAGACACTTGTCTAGTTTAATTTGATATGAAAGAATGGGAAAAACATTCTTGACATTTGGGGTTGTCTTAGCATTGATGTTAATTGAAGGTGGAAAACTTCTGGTAAATCGGGTATAAATTGGGCATTTGATCTCCATTTTTTTTGCAATCTATATATCATTGGAAAGTTGGTTTTTGAGCTTAATCTAGTGGTGTGATTTATTTTAATAGATTATTCTCTTGGTAAATTATATAGGAATTTGAAGTTAGATCAAGTTGTTTTCACTCAAGAGGTCATAAATTTTGACTAGGAGATTGAATTTTCTTGAATCAAGCAAAATTGGAAAGCTGATAAAGTCATATTCATAGATCTCAAACTTATTTTTGTAGAAAATTAACCAAGTACCCATTGTTTCAATCAGATATCTGATTTTATTTTATTGGTTCTTTTGTTGGAAAATGTTCAAATTAGGTCAATTTTTTGGGATGAAAGAGGAATTTTCTTGCATTGTGAGGGTCTATACTATTGTATCACTTCATTTATGTTTTTTTTATCAAATAATAATGGATCAAACACATATTTCTCCACTCACTCCATACAACTACTATGGTTGGAAAAAAATTCAGATACATCAAAAGAAACACAGGTTATACAGAGTGACCATGGGTACAAAACTTGAACCTATAGGAGTTGCAGAGAAGAGAAATTGCTTTAACATGTGTGATGATGCTTTTGGTAAATTATAAATGTCTATGTCTCCTGACATTCTCTTTCATGTTGAATGTTGTGACACACCTAATCAGATATGGACTCAATTAAAGTCTTGTTTGGGAAGCAAGATACTTTGAGAGGATTCTAGTTGGAGAATGATCTTATCAATTTGACTCCTAGAGATTTTGATAGCATCCAACACTTCTTCACCAAACTCAAGTCTCTTATATTGTAGTTGACATAGTGTGGTATTTAGAAAGAGGACTCGTAATTGATTCTTTCCATCCTTTCCAAGCTTGCTCCTAACTATTCAATTTTTATTCCCACTATTTATGCCACTAGAGGTGCACTTGGTACCAAATTTACTATGCCTTAACTTTATTTTGATACATCACTCACTTAGGAGTAGGAAAATTTGGTACATATGGGCTCATTGAAGTATTCCAAGTCACATTCTCTTCTTGCATCATCAGGAACTAGAGATCAAAATGCTTAAATAACAAAGACAAGAAACAAAAACACAAGGAATCAAATTCACATGATACCTCTGATTCTTCTTCCTCTTTTAAGGGGACTCATCTAAGAAGGATTGACCAAAGGGTGCATATAGTAAAAGGTTAGGACATGATGAGAATTAATATTATGAAAAGTAGATTGAAGAGTTGAAGAAACTTCTATAGAAGAATCATATTAAATTTCCTTCATCATCTTCTTCCACTTCAAAACCTTCACAATCTAGGTCAGTGACCATGGTACATGGAGTATAAAATATGAAATGTCATGCTCTCTTTGCATCCACCAATCTTCAGTCCAACTGATGACTTCTTGATTTAGGAGTCTCTCATCATATAGCTTCACATCAGGGTATGTTCTCTTCATATGAGCCTTGCACATTACCACATATTTTGATGGGGAATAAAACTTATACGAGTGTTATTGGGAAATGATCTATAGATTTTGATGATGGCATGTATTTCATGATGTCCTTTGTGTCCATTCATTATCTTCTAGTCTCCTTTCCATTTCTTAGATTGCACACAATGGGGTAGGTAAGATAGTAGAGTTTACACTTGATTTAGTTCTTATCAGAGACCTACACAATAGAGAGATTATTGTAGTTGGGATAGTTGATCACGCCTCTTGATTGTATTCCTTCTCTCATTTTTTTGAGATGATATTGCACTACCATTGACTGGACCGCACTCTCATGCATCTAGAGTGGATCAGACACGTGAGGAGAATTTTAGTCACTTGAACCTATGTTTACTTCCATCATCTACCTTGTTTTATGAGACTTTTGTTGAGATTCCACCTCTTGTATCTTTAGAGATCATCTCACTTTAACAATATATTTCTCATCTTTCAATTTCAGCTTTGTGGGATGACTACTTGCCAAACATTGTAGCATTATTTGTTGAGCCACATATTACAACTATTGGGGACCTACTTGAGGATATTCCCTTCCTCTTTGATGATAGCTACAACCTACCTGTTATCACTTCACCATTGCCTTTGGAGGTTGTTCTACAGGTATTCTCATAGTTTGTATTTTTCTTCACTTGATTTGACTTCTTTTGATTTAGATATGTGGACCCTTGATCTTTCTTTTGTGGCACCCATCATGAGACCTCTTCTCTTGAGATAGTTTCTTCTAAATTTTCCATTGGATGTGTTTCTTCCTAAGGGGAGGAACAATGTTTTCTAATTTTGAATCATCTACATCATTCTTCTTTGAGCATTTACTTTTGGAAGAGGAGATACTTTGTTATTGTGGGGGGGGGATTCATTATCTCTTCTTTTCTCTCATATGGGTGGATATTGATTGAACTTATGTAAGTGAAGCAACACTTGGGGGGACATGTTGAGTTCTACATTATTTTGTCACATGTATGCTTTCATTTCTTTTTTCTCTCTTTTGGAGGTGGGTTTTTCCCATGAGGTTTTCTCCTTTTCTTTGGTTATGAGATATTTCAATTGATTTTTCATGGGTTCCTCATCAGGCCTTGTAGGGATGAGACCCATTTACATCCATCATTTCATTCTTCATCATGTTTTTAGCTTCTACCTAAGTTGATATTAAGGGGATGTTAGAGTAATAGGTTAATTACCTAATTAATTAAATTAATCAGACCCCATTTTAACTTAATTAATTATTCTAAGTTCAGGATTTTTTTTATTAGATTAGCTAAACATAACACATGTCTCATTACATAGGATGGTGACAATTTTCATAAGCTAACTTCATCATCTCCTAGGTTTTTATATCTAGGGTTTTGATCTCATTTACATGAGGATAGATCATTCATTTTAATCATTTATTTAGGTTAATGCATCAATACTATTCTCAAGTTATTGAGAAAACTTATCTTGCCTGATCTCTTCTTTGTGATATGATAATTGCTTGTAGGTGATTTTTGGGAGCTATGGGGTTTGATCATCAACTCCAATAGAATCCACTAGAAAACATGGTTAGGGGGTTATGTAGATTAATGAATCAAGTATGACACCATTTTTTTTCCTTAGAATCTATGGAGAAAGAATTTAAGATCATTTTAGAGTTGCTACAAGTCCAAATTAGTGGTTGCCACAGTGAATCCATCACTCTCAACAACAAATTTTCATTCATACAAAAACACAAAGCATGACACTATATTTTTACATGTTTGAATTTGGATTGTCAATCCATTTTTAAAATATTCTTATCAGATAGCTTGTGTGTGACTGCAAGAATCTCCTAAGGGGCTTGAGTGAATTCATGTTATGAAGAAATAGTGTGCTCCAATGAAAAGATGACACTTGGCCCGCATTCATTGGTTTAAGAATTTGAGTCATTGAGAAATGAGACCACCATGAAAAAGAGGCCACGTTAGACCATGCCACCTTGAGAGTGACATGTTATAGCCAAGCACATGATTGAAAATTTTAAAGGATGATCACTAATGAATTTGTGCTATGAAGGAAATTACACACTATCAATGAGAAATTTCCACCTAAAAGGAGGTAGTTGACTGATGAGGAATGTCACATTGATAGCTTGAGGATGCATGGAACCCAAGTGCATGAAAAAAACTTGAGTTTTTACTTCAAAAATGATCTTGCATTATGAAGGAACTATGCACTCCAATAAGAACTGACCACACATCACCAAGAGATGGGATCTGGAATCTTGAAAACTAGGCCAAGGGTAGAATTATGGAATCCACATGTTGCTAGAGTGTGAGAGTGCAACTTTAAAGTCCAACAATTAGAACTTGTACTAAAATTAGTTTGTGAATTACCAATAAGGTGTTGACACATCAACACAACATCACACCCACTAGCCTAAAACGAGTAGGAAAACCACCAATAGTGTTATCCATATGATAACATAACACATGAGTGCAATTTTATTGGGCTTGTGGATTATGAAAAAGAAATCTAAGGGACAAATGTGCTCAAATTAAATTAATCCATGTGGCTACCAATTGGATAATGGTAAGGATTGCCCTATGAGTGCATTGAAGGAAGACTTAAATTTTTTTAAAAGGCATGTGATTAATTGGCTTGATCAATCACTAGGACAAAAGGGATAGTATAACAATGATGGTGAGGAGATGAAAAAATAACTTAAAAGTATGTAACAAGTTGGGCAAGTCACTAAGGCATTAGAAAATAAACTGTAGACTATACGCCAAGGGTTTAGGTTTTTATCCTGAGTGAGTTAAGCCTTTTACAAAATTCCCTAAAACCCTAAAATATTTAACTAGTTTCAAATAATTTAACACAATTGACATTGAATTTCTTAGATTGGTTATAAATAGTAAAGAGTGAAAGGGGAAGGCATAATGTGACTACATTTTTGTAACTTTTGTGGGGTTTTTTCCTACTAAACATAGGAACTAGAAGGCTTATCAGTCCATTGGGCATAGAGTCATAGAGGGAAACAAAACTAAATCAGCCTTGCCCCAAATTATCATAAAAATAGAACTCAACACAAGATACAATGTATAGGCTAGACTTGGAGGAAGGAATAAAAATAAATAAGCCTAATATAACCTAAAACTAGCTAATAGTGAAATAAATTCTAATCAAATCCATTCATTGGCTTATCAATTTTGATTCCTTTTCTAATCCAGTTGGGAGGTTTTACATATTCATGGAAAACCAACCCAAAAAGGAAAAATATAGGTATCCAATAGACCATTGAAGTGCCTCCCAAAGATAGAGAATGGAAAATATTACCCTCTAGAAATGACTATGAGTACAATCCTCTTGAAGTGGATGGGAAAGCTCCTTCTCTCCTTGGTTCTCATCTTCAAGTTTGGGAACACGCATGATAGGGGGTGACTTGCTGCTCTCTAGTTGAGTTAGATTCCTAATGGGGCATCCTCTTGAAAGTGCCAAGTTCAAACAAAAATCACTAAACTAATGTTTAGGATTTGTCTCTTGGAGATCTCTTGTTGGAGAATAAGGGCTAGCTCTATTGATTGATCTAAAGGTATGAGAACCCTCTCCTCATGTTAATGTTGCTCAAGATTCACTAACATAGGAGGTGAAGGTTTGATGACCAAATCTATAAAAAAATTCCTCTAGTTCATTCCCAAAAAGGGTTTCATCAATATCCTCCTTTATTTTATCCATGAGAGGACTGATATTGACTTCACAACAATTCTCTAGAAGATCTATAAAAACATCACTTGATCCTCCTCCAGAAGTATGAGTCTTGCCTTGATATCACACTCAAGTTGATGAAAAAATTCATGAACCTCAAGCTCCCCAAATCCTGAAACAAGGCCATCCTTATGTCCTTCCTCATTGGTCAATTCCTTATCATCAAACTAGTTTTCATGATATATAACCTCATCAAAATCGTCAATATTTCCTTGCTACTCCAAGTTTGTTGTTGGTGTGAGTATAGATACACTCTTTGCATCCTCATCAATAAAACTAGGGAGATCATCAAACAAGAGTTCCAACTCCTCCCTACCTTCATAAATCTACTCAATTACTTGATTCTCTAGCTGGTGATGTTCATCTTTCTCTTGCAACAAGTTTGAACTTTCAATCTTCATAGCACATGATGTGGTAAATATAGAAATACATGGGACTAAAAAGTGGCCACACCACTTTTTGGTTCCATACAAGACATAATGTGAGCATACTATAATGCAATCACATGTCCATGAAGAAAAATATCTCTCTCTCTCTCTCTCTCTCTCTCTTCCCACCTCTCTCTACCTCCTTACATAGCTCACACTCCCCTCAAACTATATACATGAAATAAGCATTTAAGTATAAGTGAAATTTACATATGAACATTTACTTTATTATAATTTAAGTTATATTTAATGTATACATTTTCAATATGTTTGAGAATGGTTTCAAATCTATGGGATTTATAATGAAGATTTTATGTTTATGAAGATCTTAGAAAAAATTCAAACTTAGTCAAATTTTAGTAAGAAAAAGGATCCTATTATTTTGCAATTATCTAAAGGTAACTTTGTAACTATTCAAAAGCATCATCAAACCTCTCAATAGATATATATATCTCCCTCTCCCATCTCACACTCTCTCACTCATTCGCACTCTCTCTACCTCCTTCTCTCTCTACTTCTCTTTATCTCACCTCTATCTCTACCTATCCCTCTATATATCTCTCTATATATATCTCCCTCTCCCTTCTCTCTCTACCTCCCTCCCTCCCTCCCTCCCTTTGATTCTATCTATGCCACCTATCTTTATATGTCACCTCTCTCTCTCCCCTATCCCTCTAAATATCTCTCTAGATCTCTCCCTCCCTCTCTCCCCCTCTCTCTCTCCCTCCCTATCTCCCTAGAGATCCTTATTAGCAACATGAGAATGATGGTGTATGGTGTTTTTCATTGATTTCAACCCATTGTAGAATTGATGATGTATTATTATATGTTTAGTTCGAAGAAGACCAAGTATTTTTGGGAAATTTGGCTATCCCAAACTGAGATATATTTTTAATATAATAGGGGAACATTTTTGTGGTCAAAATTATTCCACCTTACATTATATTGTCATGCAGTTTTGAGGTAATAATTGTATGTATTTTAGGACTCCATATCCAAAGTTTCAAGGTTTTATTTCCTTCACAATAGAAGATATTAATGATAGAGTGTCAAACTAAGTTGTAACAAAGTTATGGTTGTAGAGTTCATGTTGGAATGCTCTACATTCCACTGTGAATGATCATTATGTGTTCTATATTTCAAGAAGTGTTTAGAGATGCTAGATGTATGTGCACTCTAAGTTTCAAGTGGTTTGGTGGTCCATGTGTCAAGTTTTGGATGAACATTTGGTTCATTCAATTGGTGTTTTATCAGTTTATTTGTGTTGTGCCAATCTAAGGGTTTTGGGATCATACGAAACTAAATTGTGTATGAAATGGAATCATGGGAGTATCTATAGGTCATTTCAAACTATATTGGTGAATAACACACTTTGGTTACTTCTACAAGGTATGCGTGTTGGAGTTTTGAGCCTTCAAGTTTTTGGGTCACACATTTCATCTAATTAGTCCAACCTAGTTGATGGTATGATGTTTTCGGAAGATATATATGAATAGAGAAGATAAATTCATTGTGTATGGGTAGATAATAGCATATTTTGAGTGTGGTAATGTGATCTTGTGCATGCACATACGAGTGAAAGTGAAGGATGAAGTGTGGAAAGTCAATTTTCTAATAAGAATAAGGAAATGTATCTTCAACATAAATAAAATGCATTGTAAATAGTTCAAACTCTAGTAGTGAGTCATTTTTGTATGTCCATCTATAATTCAGGAAGAAGTGAACTTCCTTGGATAATGAGAACTCCTATTTTTCTAACAATGAGTCCTTTAAGTTGTGATCCATTGTAATAGGTTATGATATATAGTGAGTTAATCCTCATCGTGGTTTTTGAAAGGGAAAGAAAAACATGGAAAGCCTTCCAAGAACCAATATGCACCTTCAATATCTCATGTTTCTTTAAACAAATCAAATTTCAACAACCTAATAAAAGCACATACTACTATGCCTTAAAGCGGAAACATACACAATTTAATTCCCATGCATTAACCCTTAGAGGAAAGTTGATGTATTTTAGATCTAGGAAAATTTTAGCAGCATGACGGTATGTAAATAAACATTTCAAGAATGAAAAAAATGAAGAACAAAATAAATGTAGAGAAAAGAGAAGAAAAAATGATATACGCGGGGAAAACCTTTTCGGGTAAAAAATCCACACTCTAAAGCATCAAACCAATGCATTAATTTGAAACAATATAGTTACAATACATTGTAGGCTCATAACCTTAACATGGAGATTACATCTTGCTCTTTTGGAGGAAATCTGGTAGTATAAACCTATAATGAAAAATTCTCCTCATACAACTCCTCTAGCAAATGCTCATATTTATAGAGCTCCAAGATGGATGTCTATAAATTCCACATGTCAACATCCTCTTCACTGCATGCATGCAAATAAAAAGGATAACATGCAAGGTGCTTATCCTCACCTGCTAATGCAACTATCATAATCATCTCTTATATTTGTCATAATTAGGCATAAAAGACTTACAAAATATGACAAAATAGCATAAATTAAGGACCTCCTAATTGGGATTCCCACCTACACCAATTTATATTATAACTACCATGCATGACTCTTATAAATGTCATAATCTTTATGGAAAGTTGTCATAGTTTGTCATAAAGCATGACATAGCAACTTATGACAATTGCCATCAATTCAACCACAAAATTAGGACCTCAAAGTGGGATTCCTACTTCCTTGAAATTAGCTTCCAAAATGCACATGTCACCTTCCATGTAGGATGCCACATCACTTGTGGGTCCCACAAAGTTCCACAACATTAGTAGGAAAAAATAATAATGAATCACCACATTAAATGCTAGGACTTGCAAAGGTTGAGACACCTTAAAATCCCAATAGTTGTTCCCTTTCAAGGGTTTTCCATGCAAAATTTGGCGTTCTTCTATTGATTGTTGTGGTGCACTTTTTACTTGTTTCTTTCCATTTCTGCAAGTTTAATAAGATGATTTCTAATGCACTTTTAATTTATTGAATTTCAGAGAATGTTGATTCAACCCCCCTCTCAATATTTCGGGTGTTCAACAATTGGTATCGAAGAAAGGTTCATTTTGTTTTCTTAATAGCTAAGGTGGATATTGGAGATTGAACACATGGCAACAATGAGGTATCCTACCACTCTAGAAAAACTTATACTATCTAGAAGAAGACTATGAAGTTGATATGGAAGGAGAAATAAGATCTACTCTTGATGACCTGGTGTGTGCATGTTTTTTTCTAATCTAAATATGCAAATAAAAAATAAATGAAAGGTATAAAAATAAAAATAACACTCAATATTGACCTAAGTTGAAATCTAAACAAGAATAAGGAACAAACACAAATATTTTACCTTGTTTAAATTTTTTGAATGGTTGGCCCTTGTGGATGTTGATTTTGTGTGCTCCTTTTCTTAATTGATAGCATGCAACCTATATGCAAATGATGGTGATTATGCAAGGAATGTAATGGTGGTGATTGAAATGGATGTGGATGCAAGATGAAAGCTTGAAATGATAAAAAAATGGTGGTAAGTGCTTGAAGGATAAGTGTTAATCAATGTGTGAATGTTTTGAATGAATGAAAATTGGCTAAGTGTTAGATAGTCATTCTTGGAGGAACAAGGAATGAATGACCAAGACTAAAAGTAGGGTTAAAGATCAATCTTTGAGATGCCTTGGGGCATCTCAACACATATGGCAAGGACATGTGTCATCCTTTTTGGAGGGGATGTAATGAGGTGGAGGTGAGATGGCATCTAGGTGAAGGTACAGTTTTCAAGTACCTTGGGAAGGGAAAAATGGAATGACTTGTCTTATCCTTCCCCAAATCATGGGAGGATGTGACAAGTGAGGAATTTTAAAATTCCCCAAAACTCCTCCTTGGGAAGAGAAAGGGGAATTAAAAATTCCTAGGGAAGTGGAGGAGAGAATTTAAAATTGATTTTAAATTCTCAAGGGACCTTGGGAGAATATATTGGAATTAAAAATTCCAACTAGACACATGGGGATAATAAAATGAAATTAAAAATTCCATGTGGGCTCATGGGGGGACTAAAAAGGAAATAAAAATTCCTAGGGAAGAGGAGATAACTTCTCCAAAAAGGGAAAGAATTAATGAAGGTTGACTTGGGTACATGCCATCATTGGTGTTAGGATTATGTTAGGGTTAATTAATCACTAATTAAGGTTGTGAAAATGATAATGAGGGCATTAAGGAAGGTGGTAGACTATGGAGAATGTGACACTAATCACAATTAGTGGTGTGCACATCCTAATCATAGGTTAATTAGACTAACTTGGATTAAGGAGGAATTATGGAGGATGTGCCATTTGGAGAGAGAAAATGATGAATTAAAAAATAATTTTAATTCATGGGGTTTAATTGACCAAATTAAGTAAATTGATCTATTTATTTAATTTGGAGAGGAAAGATGATAAAGTATTTAATTTATTAATTGAATACCTTAGGAACATTATAGATAAAGGTGAATATTAATCAAATAATAAAAATATTTAATTAATATTGATGCATATGTAAATTAGATGAAATAAGGGATAATTTTGACCAAATGGAAGTGGTTAAATTTAGATGTCTACATTTTTCTCCTCTTCAAAATATCGTTAAAATAATGATGTTTCAAAGAAAAATAAAATATAGGCGACTCAGTAAAAGAAATTGATGACAAGATGCTCCAATACAATAGGGAAATGATAGGGGAGAAAATAGAAGCAATATAGATGATTATACCCCCTCGAGAGGGTGGATGGGGAAAAAGGGGCCCTAGGTGGTATCTCGATAGAAGAAAAGAGTGGCACTAGGAGGAACATGGTGAAAAATGGTGAAGAATGGCTTTTGAATGGAGGAAAATGGACAAATGGGGTGCAAATCGTGACCAAAAGAAGAAATTAGATTAAAAAATGGTAAAAAGAAGGGTTAAAAGGGGAATAATAAATAGTAACTAGGGTAAATTACTATTCATTTGGACTCTACTACATACATGGAATTTGGAAATCTCGAGAGGCAAATGGTGCACCGAGAAGACATCACAAATCAGTTGGATGCGATTTGGGAGTACTATCAAGAGGGCGAGGCTACTCATTAGGTACACCTCAAAAAATGCACCTTGTCATTTCATTTTGCACATATTTTTTAAGTTTTGGTATGGGAGGGTAGGTTAGGCAAAAGTGGATTCACCCATTTGAAGGAAGATCTACCTATCTGGGGTGACACATTTGCCCCTGTAGTAGACAGGTGAATATGTGGGAATAGAGGGGTGATCACACATTTTCATAGGTGAACACATGAGGGTAGGGTAGAAGCAAATCCACGCATTAGGAGGCAGGTTTTCCCATGAGGGATGGGGATATGTGTTACACCCTAGATGGGAGAACGCGTGTGTAGAAGGGTGATTGTGTGTCTACATAGATAGACGTACATTCACTCCTAAGGGGGATGGGTGAACCTACATCCACATAGGTAGATGCAAGTTTTCCTTTGGGTGGGATGGGTGAACTTGAGTCTGCAT
Source organism: Sequoia sempervirens (assembly GCA_007258455.2). Classification (NCBI taxonomy): domain Eukaryota; kingdom Viridiplantae; phylum Streptophyta; class Pinopsida; order Cupressales; family Cupressaceae; genus Sequoia; species Sequoia sempervirens. Next base: position 1,037,968,276 of record VDFB02281492.1, read on the forward strand.
AGGTAGATGCATGGTTCCAATGGTGAATAGGTGAATAAACCATCACACAAGGGTGAATGTGTGACTATCGAGAAGGGGGACATGGGTGATCGTGATCACGATCTTGGATAGGTGAACATACTAGGAGGTACAAGGGTGATCGTGCTTCACATAGGGGAAAATGCACACAAAAGGGGATGGGTGATTGTGCTATGCACATGGGTGATTATGTAAAAAGGAAGTTAGTGAAAAATGATGAAGGATAGAAGAGAAGATGATAGGTGAGTTGAATGTATGTAAGCTATTTCCAATGTGTAGATGAGGGAGCAACATTCAACGACATTGGCCAAGATGGAGGGATTCATAAAAAATGACTATACCACACTAGATATAGTCAAACTTTTGCATATGGGACTCCTATAGTCCCAGTGATCTGAACCCACCGACCTCTATTGACTGCATTGATCAAGCGATGGAGCTCAGAGACTTGCACCTTCCTCCTCCCCAAGAGGGAGATGACAGTGACTTTAGAGGATGTATGGAGGATTCTTTGTTTGTAAATTCGAGGATTGGTTATGGAGGGGCTAACCAAACAACCCCTAGAGCAGATCCTATAGGAATTATTCAAGACAATGAACCTCCCCTATAGGGGGAAGACACTAGAGATAGATGCTTGCATAGGGACAACACCAATGTTTCCCTTATATTTGTGTAGGTTGATTAGCATGATCCTCCTCCTAGATAGGAGTGGTCGGTATTTTAGTCTTAAATTGATTGAGGTTGTTCAACATATTATAGAGAGGAGGAGGGGGTATATGTGTGGGGAGCCTGCATCCTCACAAAGTTATATAGAGATATGCACATTATCTGCTATAGGTAGGGGGCCAACATCACACATGTGATGTTGTTATAGGTTTGGGTGTGGAAGCACATCCGGATGACCTGACCAAATGTAGTAGGAGTGGAGGAGAGGGGATATGATCTCTCGATTGCATTCGCTGATCTATTAGGATCTATGACCATTGCTTAGTGAATGCTAATTTATGTCAATGAAATTTAATGTCTTTAACTTAATTTTAAATGCTTTTAAAAGAGACATTAAAATGATTAAAACAATAGGAATATTAAAATGTAGAAGAGAATATGAAGACACAAATTGATAACATAGTTCACCAAATGGCTAAGTCTTTCGGTCCCTCTCCATCAGAGTGATCGATCCTTGATTATGCTCAAAAATTTGTTACAAGGCACTTCAATCTGTTACAAATCTCCACAAAGTCTCCTTGATCACTAATGAAATTTAGAAAAAACCCCCTCCTTCAAGTACAAAATAACTTGGCTTATAGCCTTTCCTAGCTAAATTTACAGAGTTGGAATAATTATATTATCAAGTTTCACCTATCCCCCCTATCCCACAAAGGAAATAAACCCCCTTTAAATACAATTCGATATTCCATTTAGGGGTTAACAATAATATTTCCCCAATATTTCCAGTATCTCCTATACTAAGCCCTTATCCCAATTTAATCCCCTTAAAAATTAATCTTTTAATATTATTTCGCACCCCTTAATTTTTGGAATTCAGGGTTACATTTTAAGGGTTTATTTTACTGTTATAGGAGATTTAAATCTTATTTAAAGATTAATATAATTTAATTCCCTTAAATAAATTGGGAATAATCAAGCTTTTGATGCTACACTTAGGGGCTTGGCTAATTTAAATACTAACTCCTCCCTTCATATCCCACCGGGCGCACATAGCCTAATGGTAAAGCGACGATGGTTATGGGGGTGAGGTCAGTGGTTCAAACCCATCGACCTCCCAACTTGGCATTATATTTGTTTAAATAGAGTTGGCGCCATATATAGCTTGAGTTTGATGTGTGGTTTGATGGTGGTGCATGAAAGTAGGAATTATGAGGTTGAGGGTTTGATTCCCCCAACCAAAATTTTAGCAAATAGTTCATCCACCATGGCCAGAGAAGACTATGAGGTGCCACGTGGCACCATTTCATTGGTCCACATGGCACTCTCTAATTTTCCAATGATTGCCACATTGTCCTACCACATCGGATGCCGTGTGTTGAGACAAAATTCATCCATGTTTTTTGCCATGTCACCTACATCTACAATGTTAGCATACGGTCTACCACATCAACATGCTAACGTCAACATCTATATGGACCTGGTCAACATTTCCCCGCTAACTTTGACTGGCCATAAATTTTGCATACAGGCTTCATTTGATGCAAAATAAGTAACGTAAGAATGTCTCAAAAATCCCTTTGATTTGACATTGTCCTTGTGCAATTTTTAAATGATCTTTTTTTTACCTAGCATTCTTCATCTAGAATCCCTATTTTGACCAAACTTTGACCAAGCATAACTTGGGCATATGGAATCCTTTTGACATGATTCAGGTTACGTTGGGTTCGTATCAATGAGCTCTTTGACATGGTGCTAACGTTTGGAGCATCTGGAACAATTGAATTTTTGGTGAATATATCCACCTGGATTAGTCCTTCCCACTGGAGAGCTTTTGGACCTCCAAAATATTGATTACACAGAAAGTGAGGGTACATTTCCCTCACTTTTCCAACCTGCATCAACTTTGCTTTGCTAGGGTTCATCCCTTTTAGCCCCACTCTAAGGTACTCAACAACTCCTCTTTGTGAGGTTCTGACATTTCTGTCTAAGATGACGTCTTCCTGCAACTTGTTCATGTACTCAGGTGATAAATCATCAATAGAAGGAATCTAAACATCAACCTCTTCATCCAGTATTATTAGAGGCTCATTAAATTTCAAATTCTCCACATTAACCACTGAGTAGATATGCATATAAGGAGGTAGATTTAGGTGAAAAGAATTGGTACCAATCTTATCTAAGATCTCAAAGGGACCGTACCTAATTGGCTTGAGCTTATTATCTTTTCCTTGTATTCTTTCTTTACTAATGTGTAACCAAACTCTGTCACCAACCTGAAATTGATGATCAACATGATGCTTATCATGCTGGGCTTTTTACTTTGCTTGGCTCTTCTCTAGCTATGCTTCAACTTCCTGATGGATTGCTTGGATCTTTTGGATGAACTTCAAGGCCTTGTCTACATCATGATGCCCATCTTTAACATCTTCCTTCCTGAAAGAAAAATCCATAGGCGTCCTTGGGAGATAACTGAAACAAATCTCAAAGGGAGATCTTTGAGTAGAAGAGTGTGTTGCATGGTTGTAGGCATGCTATACATAATATAGAATTTCATCCCACAACTTAGTATGTTTATTGTAGTAACCTCTGAGAATATGCACAATTGTCCTGTTTACTACCTTTTTCTATCCATCAGTCTATGGATGGAAAGCTATACTCTTCTTCAGTCTAGTGTCCATGAGTTCCCACAATGCTGACCAAAATTCCCCCAAGAATCAAGAATCTCGATCCGATACAATAGAAGTAGGAAGCCCAAAATGAACCCATACAAACTGGAAGTACAAATGTGTTGTCAGTTTATATGTGACCTATTTTTTACAAGTCATTAGAATGCACATTTTTCTAAACCTAGCCACTACCACAAATAGATAATCATGTCCCTTCCTAGACATGGGTAGTCCCCCGACAAAGTCAATGGAAACACTTTCCCATGGATGAGATGGTAAATGAAGAGGTGTGTACAACCCTAATTTCCTATTACTAGGCTTACTTGTTGCACACATTACACATCCTCTAATGTACTTGGATACAATTTCTTGCATATGAGGCCAATAACAATATTTATGCAGTTGTGCTATTATTTTTCTTACCCCAAAGTGTCCAACAATCAATGGCATGTGTGCTTCATTGATTACCTATGCTTGTTCATCTTGTGGAATACATAACTTTCCTAAGTGATATAATAACTTGTCCTGCACATAGTAGTCTTTCTCTTCTACATGTTTTCATTGAGTTAATGTTGCATATATATATCCTTAAAGTATTTTTCCTTAGCATATTGTTCTTGATAACTTTCATGTGCCATTGCACTACTTTGAATAATAATTGTAGCATTTGTAGGAGGCCTAGTTAACATTTGCACTACTTTATTCTGAACCCCTTTCTTATATTTTATAACCAAATGAAACTATTGTAACAAGCCGATCCACCTAAAGTGCTTGCTTAGTGCATGTAATATGCTCAAGGCACCACACCTACAGAAGCGTACAATGCACCATACTGTCTATCTCCCAAAAAATAGATCAACCCAGATCATAATAAAGATGTGCCAGGATACAGCGTCCCAAAGTGTAGACCGTCCTATGCTCTGTCATCCCACGAATCAAGTGAACCAACCCTCCATCAAGATGTATCGCTCGTCCATCTGTATTGAGTACCAATGCCACCATGTGCATCATAATCCATCTCACTATGGGGGCTCCTGAATATAGTAGCATAGGTAGCTCAATTCGCGCTCTCACACGCTCATCATGAACAGGTCCATCAAGGTAGTACAACATGTCTACCTTCTTCTTGTGAAATGACCGATCTCCTCAGATATATAACTATTCTCCTTGAATAGGAACTTGGAGAATCCGATGTACATCCTCTAAGATGATGTTCATCTCCCCAGTTGGGAGGTGAAAAGTACATGTATTGGCATCCCAGTGCTCACATAGGGCCATCAACATGGCATCGTAGTATCTCATAGGAGGCATCAGCTATGCCAAATAGATGCCTACTACCTGAAGATGCTTTGTCTCGACTGTTGACAGTGTTGGGGCTAGATCTCTAAGAAAACTTATCTATCTCCCCCTAGCCATTGTCGCGATCGAGTGGGTACTTATCAAAATCACAACAATATGCTCTAAAAATTTATCTAACATCTTTAATCTTTACATTATTGATCATACAAGTGTGATAAATTCCATTAGTGTGCTTTCCTAAAGTCCCTAGAAACTTTAGAACCCTTTTGGGACACTTCACAATGAAAATGAGACACTTTACGAACAAAAGGGACACTTTACGAATAAATGAGACACTTTGCGAAAAAAGGGGACACTATGAACTTTTTTTCCAAGATCCTAAATTAACCTATAAATGCATGAAAAATCATTAAATCATTGAAAAATCACTAAGAAAAAGTTGCAGAATCAACTCACCTCGTGATATAGCTCACTGTGTGCCACCTGCTCTTGAAGCTCATCCAGTTATGAAGGTGTGTAATCCCGTCTACTCGACATCTTCTCATCTCAATTGTCACTCTCAAGCTACAAGAAGGTAAAATGAAATAGTAAGTGACAAATTACTCTCCTTACTTCTTTTCACCTATTTTCATCCATTTTACTCTTATGCATTAAAATAGGGTCATTTTCTCTTAAGAGTTAATATAATACTTTTTTCTTCAAAACAACATAACGAGAGCTAGGGAACTCTATTTTTTTATGTCGTTTGATGTGTTGGAATTGTGATTCTACACCCAACATCATCAATCATCTATCGTTATGTGGCATGGTACTTGGAAATTCCCTACAATATGATTGTTCCTTCTTCGACATGGCTATAGTGCTACCTTGATTCCACCTTTGTAAAGCAAGAAAAATCAAGGGGGGGCATATATCTACCCTCAAATTTCATTTCTAGAAGGTTAGATAAAATGATTTTTGGACAATTAATGAATTTTTGCTATAGGATGTGGTTCCTAATGTTGTGGTTTTGCAGATAACTACATTGGGGGCTCCATTCTCCCGTCTTTTGAATGAATATCCTTTTGTGCAATACAATGTACTATTTAGAGTCCTTTAGCTTACATATGCATGTAGAATCATATGGGTGCTAAAGTGGGGGCTAAATGTGGCATAGAAAATTGGAAACTCTTGAGAAAAGAGACAATTTCATGCTTAGTTTGGACCTACTTTTGAGTACCCTTGCATTAATCATACTTCAAAACAACATTTATAGGCCTCTAAGACCTATTATTTTTTATCTAGAGGCCCATTCACTTAAAAATCATATAAATCCTGACAAATAACACTTAATTCATTCATATCCTGAAAAACCACCTCCAAAAACCACTAGTGATACCCATTCATCACCTTGGGTGAATGAGTCCCTCCTGGTGGGACCCATTCGCCAAGGGTGGCGAATGAGTCCCTTTTGGGGAAAATTTCAATTTTGGGCGAGAATTTCACCAATTTAATTCAATTTTTTAGTGAATGTCAGCCTCTTAGGTCTAAATAATGGGGAAAATAGGTATTGATGCCTATAAATACACATTTTAGGTCATTTTTCACATCTCCTAGTCATTTTTACAAAGAAATTTTCAAAATTCAAGTGTTGAGAATCTTTCACAAGAAGTTTCATTAGCATTTCTACAACAAAGTTGAAGCTTTAGGGTAGAAAACTAGGGTTTTTGCAGGTCTACAAGCTCACTTCTCATTCAAGATCCAACATTGCAAAAATTTGATCATGGATGCCTACAGAGAATCATGGAGAAATCTAGGTTGAGGAGATGCAACTAGCCATCAAATCACACCTAAAGACTTGTTTTCAAAGTGATTCCATCTTTCATTTTCTCTCTATCTTTAGATTTAAGGTTTGCATAAAATTTTCATGCCATTTACATTCATTTGAGATGTTGTATGGTTTCTAGGTTTGAGTTCTTGCATCATTCAAATCACATTTTCTCATCTTATTCTAGCACATTAGAATAGGGTTTGTCTTACTTCAGATTTTCCTAGTCTTAGACATAGTTAAGGCTAGGGTTTTATGCATTTTTTATCCATTCAAGGCTTAATTACCAAATTAGGGGTTTGAACAAAGAAAACCCCCCATTAGACAACAAATTTTAATTTGTTTTGTAGGAATTTTCTGAGATTCAGATCTAGGTTTCCATCAAGAAGTGTTGTGCAAGTGACAAAGTGCAGGTTTGAAACTTGAATTTGCAAAAAATAGAAAAAGGATTGATTTTCCATGGATGGTGAATGAGTCCCGCTGGAGGTGCTTGTCAGAGCTAAATGCATATTTCAGTACCCATTTGGCAGAAATCAGATTCTGGGCAGAAATCCTTGACCTAGGACTGATTCGCCCAAGGTGGCAAATGAGTCCCAATTAGCCAAAAAGTCAATATTCCCAAATTTTCATAGTGTTTTCCAGACTTCATCAGGCTTACAGGTGCACATATTCTATGTTACAACTTTCTATTTGGTTCTATTTGCATTTTTATACATCTTTTTTGGTCTTTCACAAACAACATTGTGTTTTCAAACATTTCATTTTTCTTAGGTTTTGCATAAATAATCAATCAATTTTATCAGTTTGTTGCATTTAGATCATTGCATTTAGGCATAATTCCATCATACATATATTATTTTGAGTGAACCACCTCATTTTTTGGGTCTATCTCTCTCCTTTTAGGTGAAAAACCCTAAGAGAGTAAGAGAGTACATAGCACAACAAAAATTGACAGTTCACCTAAACATGTGATCATTGAAATCATCAATCATATGAATATAATAATTATGCATGATGCAATCTAACACCTAGGTCTCTCTACCACTACACATCTAATCCCATACGAGCTCTAGGATCATTGTAGGATGGTAAGGAAATTCATGTAAATTATATAATGCACTTTCAATTATCTAACTAAAAATGAGCAATACATTATTACATGTGACCTCATACCTTTAGAAATTTTTGATATAATTCTTGGAAGATATCTACCCTTCAAAACCCCAATAGTGGATGCTACGAATCAAAAGATAATATTTTGACCTTAATAAGTCTAAATTATAAGACAAAATAGCATGGTCTCTACTAAATAATGCTATAACGTTGATAATAAACAAAAAATCATACTTCTTATTTTCTACTTAAAGATGTTGCATAGGCAAGCTCACAAGCAATAGCATTGCTCACTCATGCATATTATCCATCAAAACAATAGATGCTTGAAAATGTACTATTATACGATGAAGATATCTTTATAAATTTCAAAATTATTCCAAAAAAAATTTATGATACAAAATCAAACCAATTGATTATTGAATGCCCTTTTCAAAATAGATCATTGTATCATAGGTCTAGTTAGGAGAATGAACAAATTTAGCACAAAATATAAGAGCTACTTGATCAAGGAAAGAGTTGACCTAGCTATTTTTCATGTGGCACCTTAGAAGATTGAACAATGATGTAGGAGAACTTGCAATAAAACTAGAGTTCATGTGGTATAATATATAAGCACTATAGTTTTATGAATTATAGATTAAGTTACCACATGCATTTATAATTAAAGTTATGCTTGTGTGTGCTACTGTGAGGAGGTAGTAGTGATGGCTAAATTGGAAACGTGTATGTATATCAAAATATTAAGGATATAACTATTTCTTCATAGTGTGTGGTAGAAATTACATATTTAAGGTGATTATTCATATAGAGACATCATAATTAGTGATATATATGGTATGTTAATGTCATATTAAATTCATCACTTATTTCACATTAATTTCACATATATTTGTGGGTTAATTAATAACTTTCCTACACTAGTATGTGTTTGTGGTCTTCGATGACATATTTTTGACATATATTTATGGAATCAAGTTTTAATCAAGACAAATTACAAACAATTTACACTATGTTTCCAATTATTTTTTTAAAGTAAATTCAAGTACCCATCCATTCAAGTATCCATCCTCTAGTTGGCTAAAGTTGCACTAAATTTAGAGATGTATTCTTCATGCCCACACTTTCCTTCATCTCAAAAAAATGTTTTTCTATATTGACCAAAATGTTTATGAATGCATTGAGTTCAAGAAACAAAGGAGACTAGTTTTGTGGTGTAGATTATTTAGTCATATGATTATAAAGACACTAATGTTGACCAAAATTCTTAAAGTGGACTAATTTTATAGCCACCCAAACATGTTTAAAATTTTTGGTTTACCCCCAGGAGATGAAGAATGTAAACAATACCTCTTAACAATTTTTTACTAAATGCAACTTACATTTTTTGGAACATCTAAAACATTGTTGCTATGGTGGAATGACTTGGATATATGAAAAAATGAGGGAGGTTATTATAGAGAGACCCTTCATGACCTTATACCTTTAGATGGAATGTTTGGAAGACCCATAATTTTTGAGTAACAAATCATCAAAGTTTGTTGCCCCTTCATACTTTGGTCTCTTAAGAGAAATCACTAGTGCAATGTAGTCTAGAATTTTTTGACATTCTAGGGTGTGAAAAAAGACCTTGCCTAGCATAAAACTACCTACCCTAACATGTTGAAACTATCAGTTTGGTCACACAATGAACAAAACAAAAATTACACTACCTTGCAACTTTACACTCCATGCATTTGAAACTTTTTCCATCAACTGAAAACTTGTCACCATGGGAAAAGACATCGGAGGTATCAAAACTAAGAGAGCTTATTGTAGAGGTGCACAACATGATCCTGTACCTTTAGATGGAATTTTTCTAAATTTCCATGGTTTTCGAGTAACAAATTTTACAACTTTGTTGCCCTTTCGCAATTTGGTCTATTAAGAGACATCGCCGATGCAATATAGCTTTGACTCTTCCAACATGTTTGGGTATGAAATAGGACCTTCCCTACCATAAACCTACCCATCTGGACGTGTTCGAATTGTCTATTTTGTTGCACATTTGAATAGAATAAAAATTAAACCACCTTGCAACTTTACACTACATGTATTTGATGCTTCTTCCATCAACTAAAAACTCGTCACCACGGGAAAATGGATTGGAAATTGTTGCAAGTATGAAGGTGTTGTCATTGATGTCAACAAGCTTGTGTTGTAATTTATGATAGTATAGTTGTTGAGAAGAGATTGTTGATTTGATAAGCTTCTAATTATGGTTCAAATGTCGAGGATACTAAAAAAATTGATAAAATAAGGAAATAGGGTGGTGTAGAGGTGTTCTGGTTTTGCTTCACATTTCTTCTAGGGTGAATATCCTCTTTTTTGGTTTGGATATGTTGGTTAAATATGTTCAGAGTTTCTATATCCAAAATTTTGGCTTATGTATCATTTGTAAGAGGAAGTTGTGTTCACTAGTGTGTGAACTAGTTTTGCAGTGTTGTGTATAGAGGTGTTTGGGAGAGATGTATTTTCTCTACATTTCTATGTATTTTCTTTTTAAGACTTGTAGTTCTAACAAAGAATTGATGGTGTTGTTCTCTTTTCTATGTCAAGAGGATTCATGGTTAGGCATATTGGAAGAAGGTCTTCTGAGTTACAGACTATTGCAAGGTTTAGAAGTTTTGTCTAGATAAACAATATGTTTATAATCTTCAACTGAGATTTCTTGCAAAGGATTTTTTTGGTTTCTAGGATGTTCTTAGATCATGTTCAGGTGAAGTTTGTTGTCTGAAAGTTTGTATTGATCAAAGGAAGCGTGTAATTCAAAGTTTAATGTGTTTTTCTGGGTAATGGTCAACTTGGTGTTTATACTACATTCGAAGATTTTCAAATTTAATGAAGGTGTAGTGTGGCATGTGAGATTTAATTTGGGTCCTAGTTAAGTATTGTTTTGGTCCACTTTCATTCCTATTCATTGTAGGAATGTGATGCAGGATCATCACCTTGAATTACGTTTTTAAGGTCATTTTGATGTGTTTTGATCAATAAGATCATTTAAGACCATTTTGAGTCATTTGAAGTCATTTCATGATGTTATATGGTATTTTGGAGTCATATTGTAAGAGTTTCAAAAAATTGCAAAATGTTGTCAAAAGTTGTCAAAAAGGTGTAAATGTGGTCATTAGTGTTAACAAGGAGTTAGAGGTTATTTTTTTCAATTGGGATTGATGGAGACATGTTAAATATGCCTTCTAATATTGACCTCAAGGGTTGGACAGAGTTGGAATGACAAAATCATCATTTTTCCATGTTTTATATTGTACTTTTATGTGAACAACAACTGTGATTCACATGCTACAAACTGGTAGGGATATGTACGGTCTTGAAGCCACTTAGAGAAGTTGGAGGGAAATTTTAAATTTCAAATGCTTTTTTTGGTAGAATTTCATCAAGTTTTGTGCAAAATATTTCAATTTTGGTGAGTGCATGTCTAAACCCTGCTTAGGGTTTCCAACAAACTAGATAAATTCATATAATCTATTTTAACTGTCCAAATTTGCTAAAAATTGGTGAATATCTCTATTTTGATATGTTCTAAAAACCCTTTAATGGAAAATTCATATTTTTCAAGTTTGATGGATATATTAGTGACAATTTTCTTGCATTTGTGTGTAAATAGTCTAAAATAACCCTAGTTCCTTGTTGCTATGAACAATCTATGCATTACTCATTGATGGAAGGAAGTAGAACCATGTTGGAATGTTGTTGGGGGATTGAAAAAGTCTATAATATCATGTTTTATTTTTTCCATTATTGAATGCCTTCATATTTCAGTTTCAAGGTCTTAAGATGCACTAGGTTATTTGTGGTTGAACACATCTGTGTATAGGTTGGCTAAGGTTGGGTTAGAAACCAATGAAATGTGTTGTAGCGGGTCTGTATAAGCCAGGTTTTCCATATTGGGTAAGTGCACAAATTTGAGTCCACAAAACGTGGAAGTTTTTGCCTTAACCAAAAAATTGAAATCGGCTTTGAGAAAACGGGATCCCGATTTTAATAAACGGGATCTCGATTTTTAAAAATTGGGATCCTGTTCAGCTTCAGGATCCCAAGCCTGACACAGAATGGGATCCCGCTTTTTAAAAATTGGGATCCCATTTCCCATAGGATCCCGAACCAATGGAAAAGGAACAAGATCCTGATTGCCATGAAATGGGATCCTGATTACCACGAAACGGGATCCCAATTTCTACAAGTCGGGATCCCGTTTTGTCGAAATCGGGATCCTTTTTTATATTGCTATTTATTTTTTTAAAAATAAATAGATTTCACTGCACAGCGGATGGGACCTCGAGTACTAGCAACAACAACCCCCACAATTAGCTACAGGTACCCGCCTATGTCCCATTTTTTTGCATTTTTCTATTTTTAATTGAAATTGTGAAGAAAATAAGTGAATTTAGCATTTTTTTTAATTTATTTCACATTTTGAGCATTTTTTAACTATTATAGTAGAAATGAATAATTGTAAAAATAGACGAAAAAATGCAATGAAACCTAAAGGTTTTTTAATAAAAATGAAAAAATGAACCTTGAATTGTATTTTACAAACAAAATTTAACTTTTGAAACGTCAATTGTTCAATTAAACCAAAAAATTGAATTTGAAAACCCTAATTGAAACAAAACAAAAATTGCATTTCAAAACCCTAAAATTGAAATGAAATAAAAAAATTGCATTTAGAAACCCTAATCAAGCTTTTTGAAACCCTGAATTCAAATCAAATGAAAAATTGAATTTGAAAACCCTAGTTTGAATTGAAATGAAAAAATTGCATTAAAACCCTAATTGCTTAGAAATTGAAACCCTAAATTGAATTGGAACAATTTTTTTTGTTAAAACCCTAAATTGAAATCGAACAAATCATTTTGATTTTGAAAACTAGGTAATTTCGATCTCAAAAAAATCATTTGCATTGCTTAAATGTTTTAAATTTTATTTGCTTTGTATGGAAAAAACGATATTTATTAAACTTTAGTTTCAATGTTAAATTATAATTAGATTAGAAAACAATATGTTAAAGAATAGTTAAAATTCATAAAGTTTATATTGATGGTTGTTTGCAAATTTAGTTAGCAAATTTGTAAATATAAGCGCGTACAATCGATTCCAATTGCACTAATTTGCAAGTCTAAATTATGCCAAGGGCCACCCAAACTTCACCCTAAGTTTGCTAAACCCTAGACCCTAAACTGTAAAATCTAAACCCTCAACACTAAAGCATTTGAATTTTGTCTTAGGACCTTAAAATGAAATTTGGTTGCCTTAAAAAACCCTCTATTGTCACCATTTAGTAGAGCTTTTTGTAATGTTTTCACTTATTTGAACACATAATATAAAACCTTTTGGTTTCTACAAGTTTATGAAGAGTGGATGATCACTCTCTATGACACTTAGACATGATCATTAGGGATCTAAATCATTGGAAGAAAAATTTATTCTATTATATCCACAAGATGAGGCTGAGTGAGAGTGCTATGGGTAAAGTTTCTTTCATTGGACATACCTAAAATTATGTAGGTTCAATGTCAAGAAATGGTCTATTTGGTAGATTTATGAAAACTATTATGAATATCTAGAATGCCATAAAAGTATAATTATAGCAATTCCTATTGGAAACACTTGGGTACATATATATCATATGAAATTTAAATCTAGGAAGGTGTCTATCATCTAGGCGAGTTGATAATACATGGAAAGAGGGTTGTATTAAGAAACACATACCATGACCTCTATATAGGATTTTTAAGATGTGATCCTAGATAATAATCCACCCATCCTCAATCATAATGGATTCTTTAGCAATTAAGAGAGATTCAATAACCATAAAATTACCTATATTTTGATACTATATATTTTGATACTATATAGATTTATGTGGAAGGATAGAAATGCATCAATAAGGAGACCAAGATGGAACCATTTAACACCTAGAAGGTACACCTATTACATGGGAAAGGGAGGAGGTACATGATGATAGGTTGGAGGAACTACATACTATTATTACAATTTAGAGATAGGAGGATGATTCATGTAAAAGAAATATAATTAAATATTTATATTATTTAATATATTATATTTAATAAATATTAATATAATATAATATATTAAATAATATAAATATTTAATATCATAAAATATAATATAAGATTACAATTAAGGATAGGTAATGTTACAATTTACTTGGGTTTCAATGAGAGTTAGGCTTAAGATTAAGTGGGTTTGTAGTAAATGGTTAGGTTACAGTTAGGAAAATATAATAAATATTAATATAATTATAATACAAATATAAATTAATTTAAATATAATATAAAATATAATATAATATAATATAATATAATATAGGAATACATTTAAGATTAGGTAAAGGTTATAATTTAATTATGTTTCAATTAGGTTTTACAATTGATTAGGATATGGATTTAGAGTATGGGTTACATTTAAGATTATTGTTATTTTTTGTGATATGTATAGATTGATTCAT
>VDFB02281492.1:1037991535-1038049205 GCA_007258455.2 Sequoia sempervirens
TTGCTTCAACTTCTTGAGGATTCAATGTCTTCCTTCTCTTATTATGAGCTTTATCTCCCATAATTATAAAATTTTCAAGCACAAATGAATGTTAATAGTGAAATACTTCAAAATATTCAATCCAAATTGGAAGTTGAATACCTATTAGGACAAAATTATTCCTCTTATGTTCCTCAAAACAAGTAGAAAACTACCACAACTCCACTTTAAAAATTGTTTTCTTCATGCCTCCTTTGAAAAATTCAATCCATATTGCAAATTGAAACCTTTTGTTCCTCCAAACAAGCATAAAAATAACACAATTTCACTTCAAAAATGGTGTAGATGATGCCCCATTTGATAAAATCAACTAAAAATCAAGTTCACCACCTGTAAATACAATAGCTTATGAAAAATAATTTACTTTTACTGCTCTCGACCATACATGTGAAGTTGCAGACTTCACAGTAATTTTTTGCAGTATATTTAAATAAAAGAAATGGGATCTCGTTTATAAAATGGGATCCCGCTTATAAAAACCGAGATCCCATTTATAAGAAGCGGGATCCTGTTCTATAATCAGGATCCCATTCTTCAAAATTGAATGTGAGGGTCATTGGCTAGGAAAAAGATCTCGTTTCCTTTACAACGGTCTGAATATTGTAGAATAGGGAACGGGATCCTGATTATAGGACGGGATCTTGTTATTAATAAATGGGATCCCATTTTATAATCGGGATCCCGCTTTTTAAAATTTTATTTATTTTTACTTTGTGGTCGGGTTTTTGCTTAGGTTTTTGGTTTGGGAAAAGCATTGGAAGTCCAAACCTAGGCCTTCAACCTAGTTTGACCTGCAAGTTGAAGGTCCTAACAATGTCAAAGAAAAATACCGACTTTGGACATATGGCTGACAACCTTTTTTGCAAATTTTTTGATGAAATTAAAACCCATTTTAGATGAAACAATGCAAATTCTAAATATGTAATTTTTTTCAATTGGATTATTTTTTCTATTTTTCAATTAATTTCTAATAAAATTGGTCCATAAAATTTAAATATTAGAGTTTTTTACTATTTTAATAACTTTTGATCAACATAACATTTTGACAAATGGATTGCATGAGAACAAACTTCAGACAATTCTTTTCAATTTAAAAAAATAAAATAAAAAAAATGATAAGTTTAGGTCATCTTATGCATGTCGTACACACGATTTTTCAAAACGACAAATCTGCCTAATAAAAATTTAACAAAAAAAAAATATTTCAATAAAAAATTACAAAAAAATATCAAGAACAAGCTTCAATGAGTCATAAAACTTTTCCCAAAAGGATTTAGAAAAATATGATATTTTAAGTCAAAATATGGATGTCATACACGTGCATGGTATGGTAAAAAAAAATGACTTTTAAATAGTGGTTTTTAGAAATTCTTTAAAACTCAATTTGTACAATCTGGGTATTGAAATAAATTACATGTTTGGAAACTAGACTCCGAGCACTACATTTTATGATTAGTGACTTTTTTAAAGATTTCATCTCTAAGTGCTTCAAATTTTAAGGTCAAATGTGTCAAATTCTGAAAATCAAGAAAAACACACTTTTTGGCCAAAAAGTAAACTCAACTTGCGCACACCCTATTCCACATTATTCAAAGGAGGGAGTTCCATTAGATTGTTGCCCCCCATGTTTAAGGCTTAGGAGAAAAGTGCCAAGTATGAGCAAGGCTGCACATTTCCACAAATGGTATTGAAACCCTGTTTGGAAAGTGTTTAGGTTGTTTATTGAGAGTCCTTCCTCTACATCATATTGGTATTAGAGCCCAAAGATTTGGGCAAGAGAAATTTTGGAAGTTTTTCTATTGTTTTTTATAGGTGGAAGTGAAGAACCTGGATGCCAAAAGACTAGGTAGTGAGGAAAAGGAAAGGAAACCTACGTGAGGTATCATGAAGATAAGAAGATGCAATAGCAAACTCAAAAGGAGAAAATGAAAGACAACACGATAAGCCTAGTTGCAAAGGTTGATAGGACAATGTAAGAGTTTGAAAAATGTATTAAGCTTGTATTGTAGTAGAGTCTTGAGAAAGCATCTCAAGGAAATTTTTGGCATTGGCCAATGAGAAAGAAGGTGAAGTGGCCCATACAGATGATTATTTAGAAAAGAAGAAGGCAACAGATGGTTACTTTGAAAAGAGAAAATAAAAAAAGTAAGAAGAGACATTCATTGTCATGGACATGAAGAAAGATCAAGTGTTTTCAAGCAAGCGTAGATATCATGGAAGAGAAATGTGGTGCAGGGGCACCTAGCTCCATCATGTAAATAGGGGTCCAAAGGTGGTTTAGTTTAATGTTGTGTCATCTTTGGGTGGAATAAGGTCTATTGAGACCATTTCTAAGGTCTTTAGGTGATTAGAGTATTATGAGGTCAATCTCGCAAAAGTTGTAAAATCTTGACAATGTTGTCATAGTGCAAAAATGCAAAAATTGCAAAAGTGGGAAGTCCAATGGTCAAGTAGTTCAAAAGGTTGTTAGAGTCAATTGTGTGAGTTTTTTTTTGGTTTGTAAGGTTTAAATAAAATATGTATGGGTTGAAGAAAGGTTATGGAGTTGATTTTTGTTAAAAATCAATAAAAAACCTTCATATTATGTGTGTTTTCTAGTAAATTTGCTGCTATAGGCTATTGTACTGCTCCGTACTAATTGATTTTGATTTAAAGTGCATTGTATTTTATGATATATGAATTAATTTTTTTCTAGTTTTGATTTGGAGTGATTTCATCAAGTTAGGAGGATTTTAGAGCCAAAATACTAAAAATGGGTTGAAAACCCTATTTTGAGGGTTTGAGAGTAAGAAAATGGCATAATTGACCATTCCACCAATGAAACTCTCTCAAAGTAAATGTAATGGTGTTATATAGGGTTTTCTTTCATGTTAGTAGGTTTGTGGATGCAGGGAAGGAGTTTTTGGGCTAATATGATGATGCCCTAGGGTGAAATTCACATGTTTTCATGCAAAAGAGAGGTGTAGAAGCTAGGGTTTGTCAAAAATATTTTGTGATTGGTCTTATAAAGGTAGAAAATTTTTATGTAGACTTAATTTGATGTGTCTAGGGTGTTGGTGAGGAGATTTGAAACCTAGAATACAGAGATTCAATAAACCCCCTTGAAAGCAAGCTTAAATAAGGTTAGATGAAATTTTGAAGTTTGGTGAATCTGTGGTTGTTTTTATTGATGAAAATTATTGATTCAAACCTTGTGTATCCTATTTAGAGCCTTGGAGTGGATATTGGTGGTTGGAAGAAGTTTCATCGCATGCTTTCTTTGTAAAAGAGACCTAATTAGGCTTTGTTGTAGCGTAGCAGCCAAATTTTAAGGGGTGAAGGTCTAAAATAAGTGTATGCACAAATTAGATATGTTAAAGAATGACATAAATGATATCTATAATGTCAATCATTTTATGGGTGTGAAACTTCTTTGAAATATATGAAGAAAATTCACTGTTTGATATGCTACAAGAAGAATATGAAGAAATTGTGAAACAACACCGAGTTAGGGTTTTCAAGATTGAAGGATTGTTCAAAATAGATTGAATTGTGATTGTTTGAATATCTCCTCCCTGCTCTGCACCAATTGGTATCAGAACATAATTTTTGATCTTTTGAAGGAGATAAATTAAAGTTTGAAGAGGAAAAATTTGTAATTTGAAAGGACAAGATGCCTCCTAAAGGTAGTGCAGTCATTGCTAGAGAGATAAGGATGATGAAAGAGTATCAAGAAGTAGTTTTTGATAGACTGGAAGCATTAGAAACAAATCAAAGGAGAGGAAAGGCCACTGAAGAGGAAAGTTATCAAGAGGAAGAGGAAGAGGGTGAGAATGAAAACCCTCCAAGAATATTCCAAGGTGATGATGAGTTGGACCCTGATGAAAGAAGGATGGTGAAAATGTTGAAGGTTGTCAAAGGATATGCTTTTGAGGTGAAAATGGAATTTCCAATATATAGTGGAAATTTGGATGCAGAAGAAGTGTTGGATTGGGTTGATGCGATGGAGATTTACTTTGAATACAAGGAGGTAGCATAAGAACAAAAGGTAAAGTTTGCAAAGACTAAGTTTAAAGGAATTTCCCTAACTTGATGGAACTATGTACAAGAGGAAAGATTGAAGAAGAGAAAAGAAAAGATCAGTTCATGGGATAGGATGTGTCAAAGATAAAGAGTCAATTCTTGCTAGGTGATCATGCAATTCAGACATTTAGGAAGGTGCAAAACTTAAAGAAAAATGAAATGGATGTCGTGGCATTTACAAAGAAGTTTCACAAGTTGACCATTAGAGAAGGTCATGTTGAAGATGAAGTTGAAAAGATATCAAGGTATATGAATGGATTGAGATTTCAAATTCAAGATGAAATAATTATCGCTACTCCTAGGACAGTTGAAGAATGTTTTCAATTGGATGCTAGGGAAGAAGAGAATTTAAAGAGAAGGAAAGCAAGACAAGGAAGAGGCAGAGGAAACACTAATAGAGGAAGAGGTTCAAGACAGTCCTATGAAGACCAAGAGGATGCAAGTAAAAGCAAAGACCAAGTTGTTGATCAAAGAGGTGGCTTTAGAGGTAGTGGATTAGGTTTTAGAGGAATATTTGGTGGACAAGGAAGAGGTTCAAACACATTCTCTAGAAGATGTTATAATTGCAATTAGTTTGGCCATCAAGCATGGAAGTTCATGGAGAAACAAGCTTCTACTTCACAAGGTGGTGATAAGAGAGTTCAGTTGGTGCTAGAGGAATATTGTGAGAGTGTTAACTCTCCTAATTAGCTTGTTGCTCCAGAAGTTGTAGAATCCTTAATGGTTAGAAGAAAACTCCTCAAATCATCCAAGGAGAAGGAGCCAGAACAAAGAAGAACACTTTTCAATACAACTTGCAAATGCATGGGAAAGGTATGTAAAGTTGTGATAGATTCAGGAAGCACAGATAACATGGTGTCTGTTGAAATGGTTGATAAACTTAAGTTGGAAAAGACACCACATGAAACACCTTGTAAAGCATCTTGGTTGAATGAAATTCAATCTATTTTGGTGAAAGAGTGAGCTTGGTTTGAGTTTAACATAGGTGGATAGGGTATGTGCAGGATCATGATGGGCCAAAAAGTGGCGATATGATGGGTATGTGTAGGGTATGTGGCTGATGACCTTTTTTTACCCAAAATTGATGAAATGAAAAGGGGTTTTAAAGGAGATTCTCTGCTTTCCACCAATATAAATTATTCTTTACTTTGAATTTAATAAATAATTATTATTCATTTTCTATTTGAATTACGACTAAAGTCTTGATTGATAGGCTAATTGAAAAAAATCTATAGCTTTCAAATGGTATCACATTTTTTGAATCTGAAACATGTGTAACATTTTATGCTTTGCATACTATAGGATTAAAAAAAATGAATTTCATCAAGTTTTGACCAAGTTAAGGTGGTCAGACATACAATTTTTTTTAAAAAAAAATTGTAACAAAAAATTCATAATTAATTATTTACTTGGAAAAAAATTACAAAAAATATGCATCACATTGGGACATGAGTCCTCTACTTATATCTAAAATCTTATAAAAAAATATTATCATTTTATTGTCGTTAGGGTGGTCAGACAGACACCTACTTATTTTTTCCCTGAAATTTAAGTACTACTGCATTAAAATTTAAAATTTTCACCAAATAGATTTTTTTCTTTTAAATAAACCTAGTAGTTTAGAAACTACATTCAATTTGCTACAAATTTTATTCTTACATATTTTTTAATAATATATATAGCTTATTCAAATTTTTAAGTCAAGTTGCCTAACTCTGATTTTTCTGAATTGTTTTCCACTTAAGGGCTTGCTTTTTCCATGGTGATCTTGCACATACCTAAATCTACAAAGATATGATTCTATGTGATGTGTTTCCTATGAATGTGTGTCATTTTCTGCTAGGGAGACCATGGAAATTTGATAGACATGCAATATATGATGGTAGGAACAATACTTATGAGATTGAAAAGGATGGAAACTCTTTCACTTTGACTCCACTAGTAGAAGATGATAAGGGAAAAACTAAGGCAGCCAAGGTGATAATGTTAGGTAAGAAAGAGTTTATAAAGATAGAGGAAGAAAAGAATATGGAGGTTGCAGCCACTTCAAGACTTGAAAGTACCAGAAGAATGATCCGATTCTAGAGGAAAATGATAGAAGGTCAAGGATGAATTGATTTTGGAAGTTTAATATTGGCTTAAAAAACATCTTGCTATGATGGTAAGTGAAGTATTCCATTCATTTTTTGCACAAGAAGATAGTGATCATTCAAAGGTGGGTAAACTTGAGGTTGATAACCTTGAGGTTGGTTATCTCATCTCATAGGTTGGTATTCCTACTCAAGCAACAGACATAAGGTCACAACCACAGAGGGAAGAGGTGAAAGGAAAAGGTGGAGTGATTCAAGGTGAATGGAAAAGACATATGGGTGAGTTCAAGCATGCATCAAAGGTAGGAAAAAAATTAGGTTCCACATCAGTTACAAATGAAGAACGAGTCAAAGCACATTTATCAAGTGGGCCATTGGAGTTGGAGCAATTGCTAGATGCCAAGAGGTTCACATATGCAAAGACCAATGCTAATTTTCAATATTTGATCCAATAGAAAAGATTACCAAATAAGGAAATTTGGAGATCAAAGGAATGACATGATCAAGCATGGTTTGTTGCAACACAATCCTCAAGGCCCTTGAGTCCCTTTTCTATCTGAGTGTATGGTGCAGGGGCACCTAGCTCCATCATGAAAATAGGGGTCCAAAGGTGTTTTTTTTAATTTTGAGCCATATTTGGGTGGAATAAGGTCTATTGAAACTATTTATAAGGTCTTTAGGATATTAGAGTCTTATGAGGTCAATCTTTACAATGTTGTCATAGTGCAAAAATGCAAAAAATGCAAAAATGGGAAGTCCAATGGTCAAGTAGTTCAAAAGGTTGTTAGAGTTGGTTGTGTGAGTTGATTTTTGGTGTGTAAGGTTTAAATAAAATATGTATGGGTTGAAGAAAGTTTCTAGAGTTAATTTTTGTTGAAAAGAAATAAGAAACCTTCATTTTCTATGTGTTTTCTGGTAAATTTTTTGCTACAGGCTACTGTACAGCTCTGTACTAATTTATTTTGATCTAAAGTGAATTGGATTTGATCGATATATGAATTTAATCTTTTCTAATTTTTATTTGGAGTGATTTCATCAAGTTAGTAGGATCTTAGAGCCAAAATACTGAAGACAGGTTAAAAACCCTCTTTTGAGGGTTTGAGAGTAAGAAAATTGCATAATTGATCATTCCACGAATGAAACTCTCTAAAAGTCAGTGGAATGGTGTTAGATAGGTTTTTCTTTCATGTTAGTGGTTTTTTGGATGCAAGGAAGGAGGTTTTGGGCTAATATGATGATGCCTTAGGGTGAAATTCACATGTTTTCATTCAAAAGAGAGTTGTAGAAGCTAGGGTTTTTCAAAAAGCTTTTGGGATTGATATTATAAAGGTGGAAAAATTTTATGAAGACTTAATTTGATGTGTCTAGGGTGTTGGTGAGGAGATTTGAGACCTGGACTACAAAGATTCAATAAACCCCTTTGAAAGCAAGCCTAAATAGGGTTAGATGAGATTTTGAAGTTTGGTGAATCTGTGTTTATTTCTATTGATGAAAATTGTTGATTTAGACCTTTTTTGTTTTGTTTAGAGCCTTGGAGTGGAGATTGGTGGTTGGAAAAAGTTTCATCACATACTTGCTTTGTAAAAGAGGCCCAATTGAGCTTTGTAGCAACGTAGCAGTCAATTTTAGGGGGTGAAGGTCTAAAACAAGTGTATGCATAAACTAGATACATTAAAGAATGCCATAAAGGGTATCTAGAATTTCAATCATTTTGTGGGTGTGAAACTTCTTTATAAAGATATGAATAAAAATCATTGTTTGATATGCTATAAGAAGAATATGAAGAAATTATGAAACAATGCCAAGTTAGGGTTTTCAAGATTGAAGGATTGTTGAAAATAGATTGAATTGTGATTGTTTGAAGATCTCCTCCTTTCTCTACATCAAAATTTTCTCCAATAGAAACACATGCAAAGGTCCATTAGCAAGAGGTACACTCAAGAAACCAACAGGTTGGTGATGATTAGACCTTTGATAAGAAGATGGGTGTAGTAGAGATCAAGGAAGAACCAAGTCAAAAAGCCCAAGGAGCTAGTGAAGAGGTAACTTGGCTTCATGGGCTTTATCTAATGTATGTTGTTGATAATTTTTTCATAGGGGTAGACCAAGGAGATAACAAAGAGGATGAAAAAATAGACAACACTAATGAGTCATATTAAAGGGAAATAGACTTTTGGAGTCTTTTTGTTGAGAAGAAGATCATCAGGAGGAGGTATAAAAAGAAAGCATGAAAAAAAAGTGTGAAGGCCAAGCTAGATCAATCCAAACATGGAAAGGATCATGAGAATTTCAACAAACAACTTTGTATGCAACACAATTGGAAGAAGCAAAAGAAAAGAAACCCATCATTTGAGGTGGACCTCAAATTTTCTCTCCCCTGCGAGTATGATGTACGCGTTGTTAATAGGTGCAGGACAACTGAGAGGGGGGGTGAATCAATTGTCACCACATTTAAACTCAAAAATTCAACACATCAATTTCACAACTACACAATTTTGTTATTAAGCATGAGCATGAAATGTAGAAAAGAGAAAGTAAAATCAATACATTGAACACCAGATTTTACATGGAAAACCCAATGAGGGAAAAACCACGGTGAGGATTAACTCACAATATAAAGTAGTTCCAAAACCAAATGTATAAGGCACACTACCAAGGGCTCATATCCTTGAAAGGACTCGCTATCTGGATACAAAATATCACTGCTTACAAGGAGGCTCACTACCTATAAAGAGATTTAAAAAACAAAATTAGGCTTCACAGCCAAAATGAACTGAAAAGAGTGTACCTAACAAGTGTTGATATAGTTCCGGTGATGCTCAATAGACAGACTTAACACACTTCATCATTTTTCTCTCTTCTTCAACTTCACATTCACAACTTCCTAATCGATCACACACTTTTTTAATCTTCAACTATGTCCAATATATATACTCAATTCATCCGCAATCATCAATTAGGTCAACCTAATTAGATGCATTTCGTTGTTTATCAAAAACTACCAACTTGTTGGCTACAAGCATTCACAAAATATTTCCAAAAGGAAATCCAAATGTCCAACATGCTACATCATCTCAACATGGACCTAAGATAGGTCACACATATATCTACATAAGAAAAATTAATTCACCATATCATAACTTATCCAAGAAGTCTAACAAAAATAAACTTAATTGCAAAAATTAATCAACAGAATAATGTCAGCCACTGGAGACAATACCTGTAAATGTCAAATATTTCTTTGATGCATTCTTTTGTCTCATTCATATGTTTAGATGGTACTTTCTTTGCTTTGTTACACCTTCTTTCAAGTGTAGTTTTGAATTTATGTCCTTTGGGTCCTTCTAGTAATGTTCTCTCTTCAACAATATCTACAATATCATTTGGTAAAGAATCTGACACATACCTTTATTTAGAAAATAATTAACAAACACATCATCAATTTTAAGTTTCTCAACCGAAGAACACACATTCTACATTTCATCAATCTTCTTCATTTCACCCTTATCCAGTAATATTCGTATATCCTTTGTATCAGATCCAGATAGAAATTCTTCTTCATTCTTCTCTTCTAGGACACTTGTTACAATAGTTTTCCCCTTTTTTAGTTCTGGAGGAGACTCACCAATGATAACTTCCAACTCTCTCTTACCGGTGGATGAACCCACTTCAAATTGACTCGGTATTGACATACCAGAGCATAGATTTGTTCTTAAGGATGTCAAATATGATTTTCACACACTTACATTATCCGCTGACAATTCCAAGTATTTTTAGACTTGTTTCCCAATAGAAATATCAAATTCCCACACTACATTTTCTCTTCCTAGTAGAGAGTTCAAAAATTAAAAGGCCAAGCACATAAGAAAAGATCCAAACCAAAAGGGCTAACCCTCAACCAACAAAATTTGGGCATTCTCAATTAGATTTTCAAGTAATAGGCTACACAAATCAAACTACCTATTTTCCTTAACCATCATATGTGCAATATATACAACAATAGCCGATGTTGAGTCTTTACGATTTCTAAAATAGTTTTTATAGGAAATGGCATATGCAACATACCTTACAGTTGAATCCGCAAGAGTGTTTATCAATAGAGCTCAAGGATCTTTATTAATTCTAGTAAGTTCCTCCACATCTTTGTATTTCACAGTTTTCTTTCCAGGGAGATCCCGAATACTCCATAAGCCAGTAATCACTTCAATCACTTCCTTTGTGATTAGGTAGGATTTTTCCAATATAATGATGTCATTCTTGAAATGACTTAACAAGAACAAGATGAAATATTTATAAGAAAACCAAGGAAATTCTCCCATAAATCCATAGCTAGGGTTTCCATTCTCTATAATTTGTTTTTCTTCAGCCCTAGTTCCATTTCTTTCATCTTCCTATGATCAAATTATTCCAATTCAACTCCTTTCATCTTTAGTGGAATGTTGCCACTCGATCCTCTATCCATTGTCATGCTTAACTTTCTTGAATTTTTTAATGTTTAGTCAAGAATTATTTTCCTTTAGAGACTGAATAATAATTTCTTTAGAATTGATTCGGATCACTTCGAGATTGCTCCAAGATTCCTTTTCAAACTCTTTAAGAGCTCAATTAATCAAAGAGGCTTACAAATTTTACCTTATACACCATTGATTTTCCCTAATTCATATCAAATGCAAAAAACATTAAAAATTTGCTAAAAACATTCTTCTCAACACAAAAAACCCTAATTCGATCCACAAATCAGTATGTCAACATGTTTTCTTTTGGTTCCTTTTCCAAAGCCTGTGATTATTCATTCTTCACATTCCATCCTCATGCCAGCCTCTAACATGCCATTCATCCAGGGGGTTTTTACATTTTTCTGATAATGTTCCCCCTAAGACCATGCTTGGCCTAATTCTTGGAGGAATTGTCTATACCAGATGAGGGCACAAAAACATCAATAGTTTCAGGTTCTTCTTCTTCCTTCTTATTCCATATCTTATTCATCTCTTGCTTCATCTCTTCTTTGTCAATCTTCTTTACCGGTTCATTGTTCTCTACCGGAGCAGACTGCTTTCCCTTCTTACTTCTATAAACCTTTGAGATATGTCCATGTTTGTTACAATTATAATAGACAACACTTTTTTTATTAGTCTAACCTCCATTACTTCTCGATCTACATTTATTTTCTTTGTTTCCAAATTTGTTGTAGGTATAGCATTAGCCATTAAAATATTGATTCATTCTACCTCCATTAAATTTGTTCATCATTACTTGACTAATCATTCTCACCTGAGATTCACATTCAGTAGCTTTATGTCCAACCTTCTTACATGAAAAACATTGTCCAAAGAAAGAACCAAAAAATGGATTCATCCTGCATTATGTTGCCTTGTGACCATATTTATTACAGGAAAAAAAATATCATTGAAAGAGGGATACCTTTTTGCATTAGGCTATCTCACATGCGGTCTCCTTGCAAAATTTATTTTCTACTTCCCTTTGTCCTGAGTCATTTGATTGTATTTTGAAATTTCACCTACTTCATTTCCTAGGCCGCCTTTGTCTTTACTTTTTTTTTATCCTGCAAGCAGTTCTCCAAGCTTGTCAGAGCTAGATCTGAAATTGTTCTCACAGAGTTTTTCCTTCTCTAGCTCAACTCTTAAGTTTACTACCTCTTGTTCAGGTTTAGAGCATTCATCAATTTTGTTCTATGCCATTGTATTGAGACATTCTTCAATTCTCTTCTTTTCTTCTACAAGCACTTTCAGTCCAATGATCTCTTGTTTTTGTTGCTCACTTACTTCTATGTGTCTTTCTTTGAATTTATTTAATTTTTCTTTTAGCTTCTAGACACATTTATTAGCCTCATCTAGATTTTCTTTCAAGTCTTTGTTTTCATTTTCTGCCTTATCATAATCTTCAAGTGTAGTCTGGATTTCTTCTTTATCATCCATCTAATCAACCTTCAGGATCTTCCTCAAGCAGTTAAGCTCTACACCAAGGAACCAATGCTCTGATACCAATTGTTACTAGGTGTAGGAAAACTGGGAGGCAGGGGTGAATTAGTTGTCACCACATTTAAACTCAAAACTTCAACACTTATCAATTTCACAACTACACAGTCGTGTTATTAAGCATGAGCATGAAATGCAAAAAATAGAAATTAAAATCAATACACTGAACACTAGATTTTATGTGAAAAACCCAACGAGGGAAAAACCACAATGGGGATTAACTCACAATATAAAGTAGTAACAAAATGTAATGTATAAGGCTCACTACCCTGAGAGGACTCATTGTCTAGATACAAAAGCTCATTGCTTATAAGGAGGCTCATTTCCTAAAAAATATTTACAAAACAAAATTGGGCTTCACATCCAAAATGAAGTGAAAAGAGTGCACCTAACAAGTGTTGATACAGTTTCGGTGATGCTCAATAGAAAGACTTAACACACTTCATCATTTTTCACTCTTCTTCAACTTTACATTCTCAACTTCCTCATTGATCACACACTTTTTAATCTTCAACCCTATCCAATATCTATACTTAATTCATTTGCAAGCATCAATTAGGTCGCTAATTAGATGCATTTCCTTGTTTATCAAAAAATATCGACTTGTCAGCTACAAGAATTCACAAAATCTTTCCAAAAGGAAATCCAAATGTCCAACACGCTACATCATGTTGGCATGGACCTAAGATAGGTTGCACATATATCTTCATAAGAAAAATTAATTCACCATATCACGACTTATCCAAGAAGTCAACCAAAATTAGATCTAATTGCAAAAATTAATTAGTAGAAAATTTTTGATATGCCATATGAGCACCAGAGCACAATAGATTTTGAACATATATGCTTTCAATCATAAATTGTTTCCCAAAAGTGCAAGCAACAACAATCAACTACAAAGGATTGCGGACTAGAATACTAGAGGGTGCAACTTGAATACCGATTTAGATACCAGATCAAGCACTGACTTAGACTTGCAATCACAACATGGTGACATCAATGACAACACAAAACTGTAGAGATGACCATTCTTCTTCATTCTTCCAACAAGAGCATCACCTTGAATTATGATTTAAAGGTCATTTTGATTTTTTTTTATCAATAAGGTCATTTAGGACCATTTTGAGTCATTTGAAGTCATTTCATGATGTTTTATGGTATTTTGGAGTCATATTAAAAAAGTTGCAAAAAATTAAAAATGTTGTCAAAAGTTGTCAAAAAGGTGCAAATGTGGTCATTAGTGTTAAAAAAGAGTTATAGGTTGGATTTTTTTAGTTGGTATTAATGGATACATGTTAAATATTCCTTGTAATATCAACCTCAAGGGTTGGATGGAGTTGGAATGAGAAAAGCATCATTTTTCCATGTTTTATATTGCATTTTTCTATGAACAGTGATTGTAATTCACATGGTATAGACTGGTACAGATAATTAAAGTCATAAAACCACTTGGAAAAGTTGGAGGGTAGTCTTAAATTTCAAATTATTTTTGTTTGGTATAATTTCATCAAGTTTTGTGCAGGATATTGCAATTTTGGTGAATGCAAGTCTAAACTGTGTCTAGGGTTTCCTGCAAACTAGAAAAATTCATATCTTATGTTTTAACCATCCAAATTTGTTAAAAATTGGTGAATCTATATCTTTTTTGATATGTTGTAAGAAACCCTTTAAATGAAAATTCATATTTTTCAATTTTGATGGATATATTAGTGAGAGTTTTCTTGCATTTGTGTGTAAACAGTCAAAAATAACCCTAGTTCCTTGTTGCTATGAACAATCTATGCATTAATCATTGATGGAAGGGTGTAGAACCATGTTGGAATGTTGTTGGTGGCCTGAAAAGGTCTAGAATCTCATGTTATATACTGTTCCATTATTGAATTCCTTGATATTACAATTTCAAGGTCTTAAGATGCAGTAGGTTGTTTGTGGTTGAACACATTTGTGCATAGGTTGGCTAAGGTTGGGTTAGAAACCATTGAAATGTGTTGTAGCAGGTCTACATAAACCAAGTTGTCCATATTCCATGTTATTCTCAAGGAGGGAGTTCCATTATATTTTTTCCCCCAATGTTTAAGGCTTAGGAGCAAAGTTCCAAGTATGAGCAAGGTTGCACATTTACACAAATGGTATTGAAACCCTATTTGGAAAGTGTTTAGGTTGTCGATTGAGAGTCCTTCCTCTACATCAAAATGTTTAGTGTTGGCCTAATTTGAAATTTCAAAGTGTGAAGCATGTATTGCCAACCTTGGATAAAGTTTTCAAGGTTGAGGATGGTATAAGTATGAGTTGAGATGTTAAAGGTTGTCAAGATAGAAATAATAGATGGGGGTGATGCAAGAGATATGAATTGTTGAAGAGTAGAGTTCAAGTTTGAGCAGAGTAGTGTGAACTTCAAAGTGTTGGAATTTTGAATGCAGTGAGCTGAAGGTTTCCTCAATCATTTAAAAAATATTTTGAAGTTGTTTGAGCTATTATGGTGGATTCTCTATTGCATTGAGAAGTTTTTCTCTGTGTAACATTTTTCTTCTATCTTCTTTTTTTCTTTCTATGGCAGTTAGCCTTAGACGTGAGCCTTTTTGGATAGTGTGTCATATTTTGGTAGTGATCCCTTGTACGAGTATTGAAATTACTTATATTGTGAGTTTAACCTCATCATGGTTCTTCCCTCATTAGGTTTTCCATGTAAATCTGGTGTTCTCTTATGTATGATGTTGGTTATTTTAGTTTTTGTTGTCTACTTTTCATGTTTAAACATTATAATAGATTAAGGGCTTAAGGAATGCATGTGGATTTGATTACTACTAAGGGTTTTGATGTTTTAATTTGGTACAACTGATTCAACCCCCCCTTAGTTGTCTTGTTCATTTAACAATTGGTATCAGAGCAAGGTTCCTTGGAGAAAATTTTAACTGCTTGAGGTAGATCTGGGATGGCGAGCAATATAGATTGACCTAGATTTGATGATACAGATAAAGATGGAAGGATATCTATCATCCTTTGGATATGAGATTGAAAAGGAAATAAAGAATCAATATGTTGCACCTGTGAATGGTTTGAGCACAAGCGATGAGATCAAGTCACTTGAAATAAATGGTAAGGAAAAATTTATTCTTGTGAATAGTCTTTCAAATTTTGAATTAGTAAAAGTTATGAATCTTAAGATTGCTAAAGAAGTTTGGGATAATCTAGAAAGCATTGAAGGAGATGATAAGGTTAAATTAGTGAAGTTGTGGAATCTCAAGACACAATTTGAGATCCTGCAAACTTTTGAAGATGAAACAATTACAATCTACATGCAGAGAGTTTATTGGATAGTAAGTGCAATGAGAGGTCTTTGTGTGCAAGTCAAAGAACCAAGAGTGGTAAAGAAAGTTTGCATATCTCTTCTTGATATTCTTACAATGAAAACTTATATGCTATTGAGGAAGTTGAAAATTTTAATAATTATTCTAGAGATCAATTGTTGAGTACACTAACTTCATTTGAAATGAGAAAACATGGTTTGAAAAATGGTACAAAAATGGAGACAACTTTCAAGGACAGAAATCAAAAAAGGTTGAGGATTCAGATGGAAAATATCTTGATGATGTGGAAGCTAAATTTGTAAGAAGGATGAAAAAGCACACTAATAAGTACAAAGGTAAACTGCCTTTCAAATGTTTTAGTTCTAGAAATATAGGTCATTATACTTTAAGATGTCCAAATAGAGTTATGAACATTAAAAGTAAGGAGAACAAAGGAAAGATGATTCAAAGAAGTTACTATATTAGAGAAGATGTTGGTATTTCTAATGATGAATCTGATTATGGAGATGATGATGAATGCTTGTTCTTAGCTATAAGAGATGGATCTACTTTTGCTAACTCTAAAATTTGTGTGAAGGAACGTGTTTTGGAAAAAAAAGGATAAGATTGAAGGTACTTTGGTATCTTCTTTTCATGCTAGACAGGATAAGAACTATTGGGTTATTGAAAGTGGTTACTCTAATCACATTACTAGAGACAAAAGTAAGTTTGTTAAAAATTAAAATTATGATGGTGGATTAGTTAAATTTAGAGATAATTATGAAGCTAACATTTGTGGAATAGGTTCAATCAGTTTTGATGGCAAGCATAATACTGAAGATGTTTACTATGTTAAAGGCTTGAGGCATAATATTTTGAGTGTAAATGAATAATACAAAAACAAGAGAGGTTATTATATAAGGGCAATACATTATCATGTACCTTCAAATGAAATGTTTCTAAGTGCCACGATTTTCAAGTAACAAAACATCAAAGTTTACTGCCCTTTTGCACTTTGGTCTCTTAAGAGATATCACCAGTACAATGTAGAACAAACTATTCTAGCATGTTTGGGTGTGAAAAAGGACCGTACCTAGCATAAACCTATCCATCTAGATGTGTTGGAATTGTTACTTTGGTTGCATGACGAACAAAATAAAAATCACATTATATGCATCTGACAATTTTTCCATCAACTGAAAACTCGTCACCACGGGAAAATGCTTTAGAGATATCAAAAAAAAAATATTTTAATGTAGAGGGGCCCTTCATGATCATGTACCTTCAAATGTAATGTTTATAAGTGCCATGGTTTTTGAGTAACAACTTGTCAGCATACCCCACCCAAGACTAAGAAATAAAAATAAATATAATAAAATTAAATTTATTTCAAATTATACTTTTTGGGAAACTTATAATAAGGACTGCATACTTAAAAAAAATTAAATTAAATGAATTCATTTGATCCCCCAAAAGGTAAATCAAAAGTGGTTTTTTATTAGCATTTTGATAGGTGTAAAGGAGACTCCATTATAGGTGCATGGTTTAAAACTAGTGGGGTTCTATCCAAGGGGGTTTGAAATAAGGTCTTTTGATCAAACCCTCTTCAATTGGAATGCTTTAAATAGAAATTTTTATGGCTTAAATCATTATATTTTCTAAAAATATGTGATTTCAGAAAAAATTAGAATCTCCCAGAAATTGTAAACCATATTTGTGGGATCACTTGTCAAAGTTTTTTGTCATTTTTCACTTTGGTCTCTTAAGAGATATCGCCAGTGCAATGTAGCACGAATTGTTTCAACATGTTTTGGTGTGAAAAAATACCTTCCCTAGCATAAACGTACCAATCCGAATGTGTTGGAATTGACAATTTGTTCACACAATTAACATAATTAAAATTATACCACCTTGGAAGTTTACACTGCATGCATTTGATGCTTTTTCTATCAATTGGAAACTCATCACCATGGGAAAATGGATTGGAGATATCAAAAAATGAGAGAGGTTATCTTAGAAGGGCCCTACATGATCATGTAGCTTCAAATGAAATGTTTCTAATTGCCATGGTATCTGAGTAGTAGGTTCTCAAAGTTTGTTTCTCTTTTGCACTTTGGTCTCTTAAGAGATATCGTCAGTGCAACGTAGCATAGATTGTTCTAACATGTTTGGGTGTGAAAAAGGACCTTCCCTAGCATAAACCTACCCATCCGAGTGTTTTGGAATTTTCAATTTGTTTGCACAATGAACATAATTAAAATTACACCACCTTGTAACTTTACATTGCATGCATTTGATGCTTTTTCCATCAACTAAAAACTCATCGCCATGGGAAAATGGATTGGAGATGTCAAAACCTAAGAGGGGTTATTGTAGAGGGGCACTACATGATCCTACATATTTAGATAGAATATTTTTAAGTTCCATGGTTTCTGAGTAATAACTTTTCAATGTTTGCTACCATTTTGGGCTTTGGTCTCTTAAGAGATATCACTAGTGCAATGTAGCTCAAACTATTTCGATATGTTTGGGTGCAAAATAAGACCTTCCCTAGCATAAACCTACCCATCTAGATGTGTTGGAACTATCATTTTGGTCACACGATGAACACCTTACAAATTTACACCACCTTGCAAATGTAAACTACATGTATTTGATGTTTTTTCAATGAACTAAAAAACTCATCACCATGGGAAAAATCATTGAAGATATGAACTGAGATATGCTAGTATAGAGGGGACCTACATGACCTATACCATTAGATGATTTTTTTTTAAGTGTCATGGTTTTCGAGTAATAGCTCATCAATGTTTGCTACCCTTTTACACTTTGGTCTCTTAAGAGATCGTTGATGCAATGTAGCTCAGACTGTTCCAACATGTTTAGGTGTGAAAGAGAACCTTACCTATAATAAAATTATCCATTTGAATGTTTTGGAACTATTGGTTTGGTTGAACAATGAATAGAATGAAAATTATGCCACCTTGCAACTTTACACTACATGCATTTGATGTTTTTTCCATCAACTGAAAACACGTCACAATGGAAAAATGGATTAGATATATCAAAAATTGAGAGAGGTTATTATAGAGGGTATCTACATGATCTTATACCTTCAGATTTTTTTTTTTTAAGTGCCATGATTTTCGATTAATAGCTTGTAATAAATTTCTACCCTTTTGCACTTTTGTCGCACAATGAACATAATAAAAATTAAACAACTTCACAAATTTACACTGCATGCATTTGATGCCTTTACCATCAATTGGAAAACTCATCACCACAAGAAAATGGTTTAGAGATATCAAAAACAAAGAGAGGTTATTATAGAGTGGAACTACATGATATTTTACCTTTAGATGGAATGTTCTTATGTGCCATGGTTTTTGAGTAATAGCTAGTCAAATTTTGCTACTCTTGTACACTATGGTCTCTTAAAAGATATTATCCATGCAATGTAGCTCAAACTGTTTCATCATCTTTGGGTGTGAAATAGTACATTCCCTAGCATAAAAATTCTCATCCATATATGTTAGAACTATTATTATTTTTCATTATGAAAATAATGAAAATGACACCACCTTGCAACTTTACACTACATGCATTTGATGCTTTTTCCATCAATTGAAAAATTGTCACCAAGAGAAAATGGATCAGAGATATCAAAAAATGAGAGAGGTTATTATAGAGGGGCCCTACATGATATTTTAACTTTATATATAATATTTCTAGGTGTCACATTTTTTGAGTAACAACTTGTCAAAGTTTGTTTCTCTTTTAGACTTTGGTCTTTTAAGAGATATCATCGATGCTCATATTGTTCTGGCATATTTAGGTTCAAAATAGGACCCTTCCTAGCATAAAACTACCCATCCAAATATGTTGGAACTATAGGTTAGGTTGCATGATAAATAGGATGAAAATTATACAACCTTGCAACTTTACACTGAATGCATTTGATGCTTTTTCCATCAACTTAAATCTTGTCACCACTGGAAAATGGATTGGATATCAATATCTAAGAGAGGTTATTATAGAGGGGCCCTATCTAATCATGTAACTTTAGATATAATGTTTCTAAGTGCCATAGTTTTCTTCTCTTTTGCATTTTGGTCTCTTAAGAGATATCGTCAATGCAATGTAGCTCAGACTGTTTCAACATGTTAGGGTGTGAAACAAGACCTTCCCTAGCATAAACCTACCCATTCAAATGTATTTTCAGTCTAGTTGCATGATGAATAAAACAAAAATTACACCACCTAGCAACTTTACACTACACACATTTGATGATTTTTCCATAAATTGAAAACTCATCACCACGGGAAAATGGATCAGAGATATAAAAAAATGAGAGGTTATTGTAGAGGGGCCCTACATGATCTTATACCTTCATACATAATGTTTATAAGTGTCATGGTTTTTGAGTAATGGATTGTCAACGTTTGTTACCCTTTTGCACTTTGGTCTCTTAAGACATATCATCGATGCAATATAGCTCAAACTATTTCGGCATGTTTGGGTGTACAAAATTACTTTCTGTAGATTAAAATTACCCATACAATTGTGTTGGAACTATCAGTTTGGTTGCATGATGAAGATAATGAAAATTATGCCACATTGCAATATTACACTACATGCATTTGATGCTTTATCCATCAATTCAAAACTCATCAATATAGGAAAATGGATCAGAGATATCAATAACCAAGAGATATTATTGTAGAAGGACCCTACATGATCTTGTACCTTTAGATGGAATGTTTCTAAGTGTCATATTTTTTGAGTAACAAATCATCAAAGTTTGTTTACCTTTTGCAGTTTGGTCTCTTAAGAGATTGTCAGTGTAATCTAGCTTGAACTGTTCCAGCATGTTTGGGTGTGAAACAAGACCTTTCCTAGAATAAAAATACCCATCCAAACATGTTGG
Organism: Sequoia sempervirens; assembly: GCA_007258455.2. Lineage (NCBI taxonomy): Eukaryota > Viridiplantae > Streptophyta > Pinopsida > Cupressales > Cupressaceae > Sequoia > Sequoia sempervirens. Next base: position 1,038,011,937 of record VDFB02281492.1, read on the forward strand.
AACTATTATTTTGGTTGGATGATGAATATAACAAAAATTACACTACCTTGCAACTTTACACTACATGCATTTGATGTTTTTTCCAACAATTAAAAACTCACCATGGGAAAATGGATTGAAGATATAAAAAATGAGAGAGGTTATTATAGAGGGGCCCTACATGATCTTGTATTTTTAGACATAATCTTCCTAAGTGCCATGGTTTCTGAGTAATAGTTTGTGAATGTTTGCTACCCTTTTGCACTTTGGTCTCTTAAGAAATATTGTCAATGCAATGAAGCTCATACTATTTTGGCATGTTTGTGTGAAAAATAGGACCTTACCTAGCATAAACGTACCAATCCAGATGTGTTGGAACTGTCAATTTGGTCACACAATGAACAAAATAAAAAATTACACCACCTTGCAACTTCACACTACATGTATTTGATGTTTTTTCTATCAACTGAAAAAATCATCACCATGGGAAAATGGATTAGAGATATGAAATGAGAGAGGCTATTATAGAGGGTCCCTACATGAAATATACCTTTAGATAAAATGTTTCTAAGTGCCACAATTTTTGAGTAATATTTCATCAATGTTTGCTACCCTTTTGCACTTTGGTCTCTTAAGAGATCACTAATGCAATGTAGCTCAGACTGTTTTGGCATGTTTTGAGGTGAAATAGGACCTTCCCTAGAATGAACCTACCTATTCAAATGTGTTGGAACTATTGGTTTGGTTGCACGATTAATAGAATGAAAATTGCACAGCCTTTCAACTTTACACTCCATGCATTTGACACTTTTTCCATTAACTAAAAACACGTCACAATGGGAAAATAGATTGGATATATAAAAAAATGAGAGAGATTATTATAGAGGTGATTTACATGATCCTATACCTTTAGACAAAATGTTTCTAAGTGCTATGGTTTTTTATTAAAAGTTTTTCAAAGTTTTCTACCCTTTTGCACTTTGGTCTTTTAAGATATATCACTGGTGCAATGTAGCTCAATCCTTTCTAGCAAGTTTGGGTTCAAAATAGGACCTTCACTAGCATAAACCTACCCATATAAACATGTTGGAACTATCAGTTTGGTCGCACTATGAACATAATGAAAATTACACAACCTTGCAACTTTACACTACATGCATTCGGTGCCTTTTCCATCAATTAGAAAACTCGTCACCACAAAAAAATGGCTCAGAGATATAAAAAAAATGAAGGTTATTATAGAGAGGACGTACGTGATCCTTTAAATTTATATGGAATGTTTCTAAGTGCTACAGTTTCTAGGTAACATCTCATAAAAGTTTTTTTCCCTTTACACTTTGGTCTCTTAAGAGATATCATCGGTGCAATGTATCTTGGATTGTTCCACCATCTTGGGGGATGAAATAGTACCTTCCCTAGCATAAACCTACCCTTCTAGACATGTTGGAACTATTTATTTGTTCATACGATGAAAAGAATGAAAATTACACCACCTTGCAACTTTACATTGCATGATTTTGATGTTTTTTTCATCAAATGGAAATTAACACCGTGGGAAAATGGATCACATATATCAAAAATTGAGAGAGGTTATTATAGAGGGGCCTTACATGATATTGTATCCTTAGATAGAATATTTCTAAGTGTAACAATTGTTTAGTAACATCTTGTCAAAATTTTCTACCCTTTTGCACTTTGGTCTCTTAAGAGATATCGTTGATGCAATGTAGCTCAGACTATTCTGACATGTTTAGGTGAAAAATAGGACCCTCCATATCATAAAACTACCAATCCAAATGTGTTGGAAAAATTGATTATGTCACATCATAAACATAATTAAAATTACACCACCTTGCAACTTTACACTACATGTATTTGATATTTTTTCCATCAACATAAAACTTGTCACCACGGGAAAATGATTTAGAGATATAAATAACTAATAGATATCAATAACTAATAGATATTATTGTAGAGGGGCCCTAAATGATCATCTACCTTCAGATAAATTATTTCTAAGTGCCACATTTTTTGAGTAATAGCTCGTCGAAGTTTTTTTTCCCTTTTTCTCTTTGGTCTATTAAAAGATATCATCTATGCAATGTAGCTCACACTATTTCGGCATGTTTGGATGTGAAACAAGAACTTTCCTAGCATAAACCTACCCATTCATACATGTTATATTTTTTCGGTTTGGTTGCACAATGAATAGAACAAAAATTACACAACCTTGCATATTTACACTGCATGCATTTGATGATTTTTCCATCAACTGAAAACTCGTCACCATGGGTAAATGGATCAGAGATATGAAAAAATGAGAGAGGTTATTGTAGAGGGATTCTACATGATCATGTACCTTAAGACGTAATGTTTCTATGTTCCATGGTTTTTGAGTAATATCTTGTCAAACTTTGCTACCATTTTGCACTTTGGTGTCTTAAGATATATTGTAAGTGTAATGTAGTTCAAACTATTTCAGCATATTTGGGTGTGAAAAAGGACCTTCCCTAGCATAAACCTGCCCATACAAATGTGTTGGAACTATTGGTTTGGTTGTATGATGAATAGAATGAAAATTACACCACCTTGCAGCTTTACACTACATGCATTTGATGTTTTTTTCATCAATTGAAAACTCCTCAATATGGTCAAATGGATAGAGATAACAATAACTAAGAGAGGTTATTGTATATGGACCCTACATGATCTTGTACCTTCAAATGTAATGTTTGTAAGTGCCATAGTTTTTGAGTAGCAGTTCATCAAAGTTTGTTTCCCTTTTGAACTTTGGTCTTTTAAGAGATATCATCGGTGCAATGTATCTCAGATTGTTCTAGAATGTTTGGGTGTGAAAAAAGACCTTCCCTAGCATAAATCTACCCATATATACATCTTGGAACTATTGATTTGGTTGCATGATGAACATAAAAAAAATTACACCACCTTGCAACTTTACACTACATGCATTTGACGCTTCTTCCATCAACTAAAATCTCATCACCATATGAAATTAGATTAGAAATATCAAAAAATGAGAGAGGTCATTGTAGAGGGGACCTACATGATCTTGTATCTTTAGACAAAATGTTTCAAAGTGCCACGGTTTCTAGGTAATAACTTGTCAAAGTTTTTCGTCATTTTGTAATTTGGTCTCTTAAGAGATATTGTTGATGCAATGTAGCTTAGACTATTTTGGCATGTTTTGTTGTGAAACGGGACCTTCCATAGCATAAACCTACCCATATAGACATGTTGGAACTATTATTTTGTTCACATGATGAATAGAACAAAAATCACAACACCTTGCAACTTTACACTCCATGCATTTGACATTTTTTCCATCGACTGAAAGCTTGTCACCATGGGAAAATGGATTGGAGATATGAAAAAACAAGAGAGGTTATTATAGAGGGGCCTCACTTGATCTTGTACCTTCAAACATAATTTTTCTATGAGTCATGATTTTTGAGTAACAACTCGTCAAAGTTTGTTTCCCCTTCACACTTCAGTCTCCTAAGAAAAAATATCGGTGCAATGTAGCCTAGAATGTTTTGGCATCTAGGGGTGTGAATAGGATCTTTAAGTTATTCAAAGAGTATGGAGAGCGGTGAAGGATTTGTAAGAATGAGTGGTTAATGAAATTTCTTCTATGAATTCTAATAAGACATTCAAATCTAGGATTTACAAATTCTAACTAGTTTCTATAAATGAAAGCTTAAATGAATTAGTTGTTGAAGATTACATGATTTGATTTACTATTGTTGATCAACTTGGAAAAAACCTAAATATTAACTTTACAAATAACACTAAATAAATAGAAGCACATGATTACCCTAAGTTAGAGTAGAATCTTAAAAATATCAAGAATAAAATGAAAACAAAAAATAATACGATTTTTGCAAATGATTCATCTTTTTCTAAAAATATGAATGTACCTTGATGCTAATATCCTACACATTATATCATCAATGATTTTTTTTGCATTACTTTTCATGAGTACATCATAGTGTAGATCATACTTACCACACAAAGTTGAATGAATATACCATAAATATGCATATAATCTACCCAATATGGAATGCATATGTATAAAAATTCAACAGTAAAAAAAAGAGAAACTTTAACTTAAAGAGGGACAGTAAGTCCTTCCTATGCAATACAAAATTTGGAAGCAAAACATAAGTAAAGTTGAAATGTGATAGAAAAAGGTCTAACTATCAACTGTAATACATTAATATCAATAACATGACTTTACAAATTCAATGTGCATACTTACAAATTAATCCAATGAACCATCCAGGTCTACTTTACTCTTTATTTTGTCAAGTATTGCCTCATGGTCAAACTCACGTGCCATCCACAAGTTCTTCTTCAAAGGTCTACCCCCATATTTGACAAAATGAATATTGGATGGCACAACAAGGTTTGAGTAATGGAGAATATTTTGGTTCTTGTCAAAGTTATGAAACAACCAAAAAATAACACTCATATGTGGGTACCTTCTAAACCATGTTCCAGTAACAACCACTAAGCCTATAGGGTATTTGATATTTTCTCCATCTATAATTGGGGCCTCCAATTTATTTTTGGCATAAAAATAATGACATAAGTAATAATTTTTTCCCTCTTTGTTGTCTTCATCTACAATAATTGCATAAACATTCCTTGCATTGATATGTGCAACAAATTAGATGAATTTAGTCAACATTATATAAACACTACAAAGTAAGATAACATTACGAATTTCAAAAGCTATGCAAGTAGATATATTACTTGGTTGAACTAGATTCGATGTGTGGTCAAAGTCAACTGATGATTGCATTTGTGTCAGTTCCAGTGTCATTGGGTGTCGATACGTGTCAAGTGGGCTAAGGAAACTTAACCACCATTCATCAACCCAATCCTTTGACTCACACTCATTCCAGGCTTGAATTGTACATAAAAAACAAAATCATTCCATCTTCCATGTATGGATACTCCATGCACTTGCATTAGACCTTCTGAAAGAGTGTAGCTCACTTGATCTTGTCAGTGTACAATAATCCTCATATTGTGCAATGTTAGTATCATCTATCAACCAAAAAAATATACAAACTGAAGAATTACCTTCATTATGCCACTCGACGATTGATTTCACATCTGTCAACTTTACATTGTCTTTATACTTTAACTCCTCTCATAGTATGGCTCTTTTGATACATGCTCTTGCACCATCTTGCTTCCCCTTTCCATGCCCTTCCTCTCAAAAGTTTCGCATATGCTCAACACCTACAATATTATGCATCTTGCTCAACCAATGTAACATCTATGAGTTCTTGAATTGTGATGCATAATTATCTGGCCATATGATATTTTGGCAGAATGATATGCCCCTTTTAGCCAAATCATGGTAGAACACCTGAAAGAAACCTTGCAAAAACTCTATAGAATGTGTGTGATCATCACTGATATAAAAATGATACTCCCTTATGATCTTTCTATCATCCTATGTACTATCATTGGCATGAATGAATGCTATGTGCACAAATATAACAACTTGTGTGGAGTTGTAATACTATGATTGCACCTCATGTTGTGGTTGTAGACTATAGTTCTCTACAAATTCAACAAATAAAATAATGCTATCAAGTGGAAATGTGTCCTTGCATAACTTGAATTGTAAGTCCAACCATCAAGCTCTATGGTATGCCTTCCATACTCTTACATATACTATCATGAAATGTAGACATAAACTGATATGTTGGAATCTTTTGAATAACCAAATCACACCATTTTTCTCCTTTACCATGTTTTGTATTGTAGGCCACCGTATTATATACTTTTTGAATTCTACTAGTTTATTTCCAATCACATGTGTACTTTCCATATGTTGCAAACTACCACAATGTTGACATGTGCCATCCAAGCATAATTTCCTATAGAATAATTTACCTTCCTCTCTTTCACATAATTTTTTGATATGAAGTCTCTTGAAGATGTAGATGGGGCATGCATGCCATAGTCCTACAAAACATTGTTAGTATGAAAATCTAAATGTATAGACCGTTAAACATCAAAATGGTTAGTGTAGACACTTAAAAATGTCTTGAATGATATTACACATTGGAATCCAATATATTAAAATCATTTCATCTTAAACTCGTCTTATTTTCACTTGTTTGATTAGATTAACCTAGTTATTTAATCAAATGCCTCATTTTCACCTATTAACCTAGAATTGACTTAAAATTGGGTTAAGTCACCCCCTCTCACACTAATCTTTGACCCTGTTTAATTGAATAAATAATTTTATTTAAATTAAGCCTTATTTCCTCTCATTTCATTAAATAGTCTTTATTATTTAATTAAATTTCATTTGGCATCCCCTTTTTCATTAAAAAATCAATAAATTAATGAATATCACTTTATTCTCCATATTGCACATTCAAATTTAGTTTTAATTAACTATTAAATTCCCTCCATCCACTTGCATAGGGAATATTCCAAAGGAATATTCTCCTATTTGGCTCCAAAAAGGAAATGATTCTTTTCAAACAAACTTTGTAACAAACTTTCAAAGTTGTTACAAAGTGTGTTTGTTGAAATCATTCTCAACCCTTGATTCTTTCCTTGATCCATGTGATCTTTGATCCATGTGCTCGCCCTTCTTTCATTATTGACCATTGATTGATCAATTCAATCTGAGCCCTTGATTTTTCATTTGCTTTCCTATAAATAGGTCACTATTTGGAGATAAATTATGGATCCATATTTTAATAGAAAACTTGTATTGTTGAAACTCACACTCATTTGCATTCATATTCCATGCTTAATACCATTTTAGATTAATTTTCACGCATAGTTAGCTTAAGCATCCATTAATGGATTCCATGATAAATTAGCTTACATCCATTTTAGCATATTTTGGAATCTAGAGCTTACATCTTTGAATCTTGTACACATTTAGAATAGATTGCATACATTTACACCAAGCATCTTAGCATTCATCACGTTAAACTAGTTTTTATCATGTTTTGTTCATCCCTCATCATTTTCATCAGTTTCCATTAATTTTATCACACTAGGGAATTAAATAGGGTTTAAATCTATATGCATCTAGTCTATTTAGTTCACACTATGATATTAGTCACATTTTGGTGCTAGAAGGAGGGTTATTATGCTCCCTCTATAGCCCTAAGAGGACACTTTTGGAGTTTCCAACAAATTTTGAGGATTGATGAGGGATATAGGATCAAGTGGACCTTTAGGATTTGATGTATATATTTGGCATGTAGATTGTATATACATTTTGAGATAAAATCTGCCACATTTTGTAAAGAATCTTTTGAGTTTGTCTATATGCTAAACTTTTGTATGTGCACCACTATCCTAGAGTTTTAAATATACACATTGGTATACAATATAATTTATTCCTTTTGTGCATGTATTCCTACTTATAAAATTAAAATTTTAATACTTAATCACTTTAGAATGGTTGAGTTATGAATACTAGTGTGTTATATATTGATTCCTTGATATATTATTGTTTTTCCTAGTAGTAAGGTCATATGCAAATAAATAACAATATTGATTTCCATAATGGTAGTTATAGTTAGATATATGATTTTCTTAGAATGATATGTCACCACTTTTCTACAAAATGATTCAATAATTTCTCTATGAATAACCTAATTAGTAAAATTAATAATGAATAAGAATAATTGAAATCATGTGGGTTGATGGGTGGGAACCCTTCCACATAGGATGTTGTGGAAGGGTCAGGGTTCTGCAGGGAAGGGTGGTAGTTTGCTTGGTTGGATGAGTTGGCACTCCTAGTGGGCGAGGGCCTATCTTTTCATTGAGTGTTATTTGGGTAGGTTGATCAAGTAAATCATATGGCGATTGGACATCTCATGAATGATCTACTGCTTATGTGTGCTTCTTGCACCGACGGTAACAAGTCATTATTACATGATCTATGAGTGATAAATTGTAGGTCTGGTTCACCTCCTTGTTGGTGTCCCATGACACAACATCATGCATGATTGTTGATAGGTTGTGGGAGTAGAGGAAATAAGGGTGGGCACAAACACAGTTGCACAGTGTGGTATGTGTGGCAATCTTCGACAAAATAAGGCCCTTAAATAACTGTAGGTGGCATATTTTCACCAAAATTTGTTTTATTTTCTGAGTGAGGCCTCTAGTGGTAGGCATGGAAGAGCATTCAAAGTTCATCATTAAGATCTTGACGGAGGCATTGGTGAGCTTGGAGCTAGATACTCCAATCCAATTGGACTGTAAAGTTTGATAGACTTCCTTCAAGGAAATTACCGACCAATAGTTGAAAAATATTATGCTCAAGATTGACCCTCATGTGTTGGTGGCAGTTAAAATGATTTTTGGCAAGGGGCATTTGGAGAATCGAGATACATTCAAGGTTGACACCCACATTGTCTCCAAGTTTTTGGCTTCAATTCTTGATGTGCAAACACCCAAAGAAAAAGTGAAGGTGATCGTTTCCAAGCTCTTCAAGAAAGAGCTCCTAGGTGGCTTGGATGGAATTCTATGAATGACACTCCTAGGCCATGGCACGCCTTAGCCCTGTGATCTTCCTTTGGTCAAGGTTCTTGGTGAGGTTATTAAGGTTTACCCCTTGCTTCTAGAGCTCAAAGGTATGGGGTTAGTGAGGCATCTTCAAATTGTAGCATATGGGGTAAGTTTCCTCAAGAAGTTGTTTATGTTGGAGCCTGTAAATGGTTTTGACTACATCCTTGAATTTGACCAATTTGCTAAGATGAATGGTTTCTAGGAGGTGGTTAGGTGGTAGGGTATTTTAGTGTACTCTACAGTCTAATGGCTATAAATGTTATAATAGTGGCAGTACAGTTTTTTCATATTTAACATGATGTAATATGACATGGTTTTGGTTCTGGTTTGAAAGTGGTTTTTTTAGGTTTTTTGGCAGCCCGATGTCATTTGGAAATCAAATATGGGCTGATTTAGTGGTTCTTTCTTGACAGTTTGTTGGGTTTGGGTGAAGTCGATGTTTGGAAGGAGGGTCTGAAAATTTTTGGTACTATTTTCTCCATATTTCTTACTATGCAGACATTTGTATTTAAAATTTAGATATTAATAGAAATTTCCTTATGTATATACAAAAAAAAAAGAATAATTGAAATCATATGAAATTTATCATTTAATTTTAATTTATGATATATTATTACATACTTGTTCAATATTTTCTTATGATAAATTATTAAATTCATGCTTAGTTTTAACATATTTATTTTACTATTTTTTTGTATTTATATTATACCAATCATGGTGTAGAAACTACTAGTCTGATATGATAATCATAGATGGTTTCTCATCTTACCTGTTAAAGATGCGAGATACATGTTAAATATTTGATTTGGGCTACATTAGACCAAGAGAGTCTCTTAAAATACCTAAGAGTTAAATTTTTTATCAAACTTTGACATAAAAATTCTTGAAATATGTGGCACCTATGAATATTTTATTTGTGTCTGCAAGTGGATGTTGAGCCCATCTACAATTTCCTATCTAATTTTTTGTTAACTCTAGGCTAGTTGAATATGTCAATAATTAATGTTTTATTACAAAATGACTAAGTGGTGTTTACTTTAATGGTGAAAATAGCCAAAAAAAATTCTTCCATGCATTATGGGACAAAACCAATAGTAACATCACATCAAGGTTAGCTAGTGAATGCTAGTGAAGGCCTAATTATGTTCCCTTGGTCTCCCAATCCTTTTAGTTTACATTTGATCAAGAGAGTATCTTAAGTAACTTAAAAGAAAATAGTTATCAAACTTTGACACAATAACTATTGAAATCTACAACACCTAGGAGTGTCATTTTTATGCCTATGAGTAGATATCAGGCTCATCTACAATAACCTATCTTATTTTTTTTCAACTATAGACTATTTTACCATGCTAGCAATGAACGCATTCTTGCAAAATCTCTCATGATATTTAGTGTAATGGTGTGAATAAGTGTAATACTTCTTCCACACATTCTGGGACCAAACCAATAGTACCAACACATTAGGGTGAGATAGTGAGTTCTATTAGAGGCCCCATTTTGTTCCTTAGCTCTCTTCATCCTTTTTGGGCTACATTGGATTGATAGAGTCTCTTAAAAAATTAGGATGAAAAAGGTTATTAAACTTTCACACAATGATTATTAGAATATGTGACAATAAATACATAATATAGAAATGGCTTAATGGTATTAAGTGTAATGTTTCCAATAACCATATTTTCTTCCACATCTCATGGGACCAAACCAAAAATTCCAACATGTCAAGTGGGGCTAGTGAATGTTAGTAGAGACCCCATTTGATTCCTTGAGTCTCCTAATCTTTCCTTGATACATTGGACAAAAATAATCTCTTAAGAGTTGTAAGATATTTTATTTTACCCAACCTTCAATGGATTAGTGTTCAATGCACATAATCTAGTGTTTCATCACAAATTAGTTCTTCAATTTTGTGTTGTATGAACTATATTATTCATAGATTAATCATTCATAGAATTTTTTTTACTATTATACATTTCTTTGCAAATCACTAATATATTATTCACCTCCATTATTCAAAATATTTTATTCATAACATATTATGTTCAAATATATATTTTTAACTCTATTATTCAAAAATAAATAATATATTATAATTCCTACTCACCTTTACATGTTTGAACATGAAATAATCCTTTTAAATATCTTTATTAAAAAAATTCTATAAATCTTAAATGTAAAAACTATACAAAATTACCCTAAAAATATAAATTCAATAGATTTTTTAAAATTTTATTTTAATTATATTAAAGGTCTCTATGATGAAAGCTAAATAATTTAGCTACTTTATAAAAATCCTTTGAATACAATATCTTTATTCTACAAGACAATTAGATTTATATTAAAAAAATTATAAAGAAAAATAAACAAAATCAGCTACAACTAACTTAATATTTGTTATAATAAATTTGATGGAAGATTAACAAGAACTACTTAGAATTATATCTTAGATATCACCTTAGGAATTATATCAAATGTCTCTACGATGCAAGATAAATTATTTAACCATTGATCTCAATCCCTCAAATACAATAGATTTATTATACATTATATATGCATTTATTTACAAGTAAATTATTAAGGAAAATAATATTTAACTTGATTTTAACTCAACAATGGTGGATGTATTACAATCATAGCCTCATCATACCCATAAAAAAGTCATGGTCTAGGTAGAATACACAAAATGTTTCTTCTAACCTCATGTGTAAATCTAAGTAATTCATCATTGTGTGAAATGTTTTTATTCAAGGGGTAAATGCTTTTGAATTGGAGGTATGAACCGGAATACAACCACTCAACAATACCACCCCAATGGGATTTGAACCTTGGTGGAAAGAACAAAACTACCACCTTTAAACCAACACACCATGCCAATATCGACGTGTGAAATACATATATATTTAAATATTAATTTTTTAAAATTAAATTAAACAACAACAAATACAAATGAATTAGCATTTTTTAAGAAATTTTATGAAAGATTAAGAATCATTAATTAAAATTATATCTTATATGTCACCTCACAAACTATAACAAATGTATCCACAATACAAGCTAAATTATTTAATTACTAATCTCAATCCCTTTAATAAGATATCTTTATTTTCTAAAACACCTACATTTATATATTAAAATGCTATTAAGAAAAATAAATGTTAGCCTTATTTTAACTTAGTAATGGTAAAGTATAGTAATGTGTTAGCTCCAAAATATTTGTAATTCATGGCAAGTTAGTAGTACATTATCTTGATTAGCTATTGTATTCCTACAACCATAAATGATAAAGCATCAAATTTTTTTATGATCATGAGGAAACATTATTTTGTGGGGTGATTATATAACAATGTCCTAAAAAAATATCTTTTTTGATAACCTAGGTAATAATAATGATAGGTTTTTATGAGGAAAGAAGAATAGAAATCATAATCTCATAACATCTTCATTCATTTTTGAATAATCATGAATAAATTTAGAATGATTGTATAACAATATCTTAGGTATTAATATTTCCTTATCAAAAGTCTAGTCTTTCTTCAAGTTTGTTCTTAGCTCTTCATGTCCATTTTAGGAATCAATTTAACAACCTCACTCTACCTAATAAAAAATAGAAAAACCCATTAAGGACGTGGAATTGTATCCATAAGGGATGTACAATGGCATATTGGTAGGTCATCATAACAAGGAAATTATGACATATAATTGGTTGGCCATCAAAATAATTATGAATCAGAAACAATCTTATCAAGATGCAATAAAATGAAAAATAAAAATATATGAGAGTGATTTATAGAATCTTTAAAAAAATGATTCATAAACCTACTCTTTGATTTCAAACTCAAAGAAGAAAACTCTATTTAATATACAAATCCATACAAAAAATCCTAGAAATAAAATTGCTAACATGTAAACATCAAAATGTTTTTTAAAATAAATACACACTAAAAGTTTTACTTATAATTTGGTATTATGTGGTAGATAACCTCACTCATAGACCTAGATAGTCAAAACCATACATTATAATTAAAGAAACAAAATTTTCAATAAAATATTTCCAAAAAATGGAAAAATATGAATCTCACTAAGATTAAAATTGTTATCCCTATCACATATGGAAGTTGAGACACTAATAAAAAATGCATAAGGGGTTGTATCTTACCTTCAGATTATCCAATATTGTTTCATGGTCACCATTAATAGTTTTCCATAGTTCTTTTGTTTTTTGCTTTACATGATGCTTCAATGTTGTATGTTGTTGGTGTTGTCGTCGATGTCAATAGTTGGTCATTGATGTCAACCCCTAGTATGTAGATTGTTGGTGTTTTCAAAGTGTTGGTGCTAGTATGGATGTGTTGTGGTTTGTTAAGAAGGTGTTTTAGTGTTGTGTTGATGTTGATGCAACTAGCTCACTTAGTTTCTAAGTGCTTTTATGAAAAAATGAATAAAATAATGTGTGGTGTGATAGAGGTGTGTTCAATGTTGTGTTTTACATTTCTTCATGGTTGAAGATATTCTTGTGTGGTTTGGATATGATGACCAAAGGTGTTCAAAGGTGTTATATTCAGAGTTTCATGCTTTGGATTGTAAGGTAGTGGAAGATGTGTCTGATAGTGTGTCTGTCTATGTAGAAGAATGTTTGGGAGAAATAAGATTGCTCCACATTTCTCTATAGTAAGGTTTCTTTGCTTTCAGATATGGGAACATTATTATATTATTTGTATTTATCTTTCCTAATAGTTTCTAGTATTCAATATCTCCACAAGTATAGATCTTGTATTGAAGTTTAGTGGTAGTGCATTTTGATGCATATGATGAATCTATTCTTCAGTTTCAAATGGTTTTGGTAGTGTTGCAGAACATTTTGATGATGCTAGAGCATTTTGGAATATTGTGTGCATGTTGTTAAGTGTTTCTTTGTGGTCTACACATTGTTTTCAGACTTGGATAAGGTTGCATGTGGTCACTTGTAGTGTTAGTTAAGGTTTGGCTGACCTGGCATCCTGGCATGCTAGCATTATTGTGGAGGTGCCTTGTGGATTGTGGATGTTTTGAGTAGCATGGTGACATAGATTTGGGCCCTAGTTAACCCTTGGCATGGTATTCCTTCACTTCTTTCCACCACATAAGTGTTTTGTGTTGACCTATCATGGTGATGCATGTTTGAGGTGCATACATTTCATTAAGGCTGGCCTAATTAAGATTGTTTAGGTTGGAGATGGTATAAATGCAAGGTGGAGTTTATGTTTAGTATGTGGAAAAAGTGAATGTTGCAAATGTAATCTTGTGGTGATCTAAGTGTGATATTAAATGTCTATGAATCTAGACATAGTGAGCAAAAGGTGTCTTCATTTTTAGTGTGCTTGAAGTTGTTGGAGGTAGTGAGCCAAAGGTTGTGGATAGTGTAAAGCTATAGTGGTGGATTCTCCTATTTTTCCTAGTTAGTAAATCTCTCTATGATAGTTTCTTCTATTCTTCTTTCTACTTGGTAGTGAGCCCTTAGTAGTGAGCCTAATTGTAATGCCCCACCACATAACCCTAGAGGATGACGCAAACACAACAGAAGCGTAACAATTTTTTTAAAGTGTAATAATAACAAGTAAAGTGAACTACACTTAATGCATACATATCCTCTAAGGTATGAGACAATGCTTACATTCAAATCCCATAATATACAAAAGTAAACTAATCCATAGCATATAAATAATACTCATGAAATAAATAACATACATCCAAAGCATTAAACTCATCTCATTAGATACAAAGTTCATTAAAGAATCATACATAGATTGCATTCATTCCATAAAGCAGTTACAAGAATCATTTCCAAAATTAGGAAGATCATATAATAATGTTAAAATAACAATGATACAAGAATCCTCCTCAAATAAAAATGAGTAGTACATATACATAAGTATCCAACTGAACCAACAGTATACAAGAGATGGTACAAGTAACTGGAACATGTGAGCTCTCTAATCTAGAAGATCCTGCCATCATGAACATGTAGTGGAAACCCAACGGTGTAAGGTGCACGTTCCACCCAACCAAGTGGTACCTGAAGGCCCACCCCCTGTGCTAGGAGATAGTAAAAGGGCTTCCTAGGAAAAACTAACAATCTCAAGACACAGGAAAAAACAAGACTAAACTACACAAGTACAATACATAACATGAAAGTTACATTGCTTCCAAAGTAAAAGAATCAAGTACATCAAATGATAAATTAAACCATTTTCATAGGAGGATTGTCATCACAAAGCTGCATGGGTTACCTTGGTAGATCTTCCTAGGCCCCGACCCCCATCTTGAGTTACCCTGGTAGCCTCTCATGACCCCCAGCCCCACATGCAAACCAATGCAGAATCGATCATCTTTCAAAGGGACAAAATAATGATCTTTCCATTCTAGGCCTTTCCATCTCATCCCAAGTCTAAACAAGCCCTTGAGCCCATGAGTGAGGCACAATTAACAAGTCATATGATTTAACCCACCCTTTCCCCTAATACAATTAGTTAATTTCCATTGAATTAACTAACTCTCACATAAGTTACCCTAGAATCACTTTGTGCACTGGCCCCCATTGAGAGCCACTCCCCTACTAACAACACAAGGAGCTAATCCACCACCAAGGGTAAACACAGTGCACAAAATGGATATTAAATCCCACTCCAAAATATAAGAGGAAACACAACCCCGTTCATAGTAACTGGGTGTTTAATTGAATTAAAACCAAGTGCACTACCCAAGGGAAATCAAAGGGATGAACCACAAATCACAACAACCCCCTCATAAAATAACATTATCTAGAAGACTTACATACACAACTAACCGATTTCCCCAACATGAACAAAAGAAATCATAATTAAATAAGCAATTCAGGCTAGTAATAAAAAAACCTATCAATAGGATTTCCTAAATCCAATTTTCATTTCAAGAAAATACAATAACACATTGCCCAAATAAACTAGCTTATTACAATTTCACTTACAAAGAATAAAGAAATTAAATCTATTTGTTTTAAATCAATTTCCCAATTTCAGCTATATAGAAATAAAATTTCTTCTTTTAAAACATTTCATTTTAAAATAACTAACTTGTGCTTTTACATGCACCTATTATATTCTTTTTAAATATAAGTATATATATATATTTAAATATTAATTTACAATTTTCAAACAATACTGAACATATATATATATATAAATATATATATGCATATATATACATATATATATATATAAATAAATATATATTTATTCATATACATATATACATTTACATGCATATTATATATATAATATCTATTGAAAAAAAACAATGTAAAATCAAAATCGAATATATTAAAAGGGGTGGACGAAACTTCCATTGCCATCAGCTGTGTGCAGTCAGAACCTCTGGTGGGCACAACCACTGTGGGGCAGCGTTGGCTGCCTCCACACCCGGCTACCCCATGGGGGCAGTGGCTGTGGAGATAGCCGAGCGCCTCCCACATATTAATACTTACAAACTTTTAAATATAAAAACCTGCGATTTGAATATAAATCGCCATATGAATTTCTACAATTTGGTTTTTTTAATATAAATTTTCCAAAAGTAATTCTACAGGTATTTTTAATAACATATATATATATATATATATATATATATATATATATGTATATATATAAATTCATCAAAATGATTGCTCCAATTGGGAAAATTTTCACAATTTCTGCTACAGGAAGTTCTTCACAAAAAAAATTTCTATAGGAAAAGATTTACAAATTAACCAGAGGTTTCCAATTTCCTAGAAAAATAGATCTAATAGGAAGAAAAATAATAATCTTCTACAAAAAGATCTTTTCCCATACAAACAAGATTTTCCCCAAATTTTGATAGGAATATTTTAAATCCATACCTACAGAGATTTTCCAAATCTTCTATTGTTTTCCCTCTGGGATTTCTATTGTTTTAAAACAATTTCTACATAAGCTCTAAGCTTTCACAAAAAATTTCCAAACATGACAATCTTTCAAATTTACAAAATATATTAAAGCTTCTACGCAGATAACATATTCTTCTTGTATAGGAAATCTTTCCAATTTGCATATAAATAAAAAAAATGTAAAGAACTTATTTCCAAATGGTTGAGGAAATGATGTTTGAAGTGGAGCTTCACCTTCAGATTCCAATTTACTAAAGCTTCATCCAAATTATCCACTTTTCCATAAAGATGAAAAAAAAACCAGAGCCAAAATTTCCCAAGAACTTCTTCCCCAATTTTCAACAACCTCCCAAAATATATTTTCTCATTGTCGTGAAGTAGCCTCTTTCCTCTTACAGTTAATGCAATTAATCTCTCCGAGAATTAATTCCCAACAACAGTGCTTAATTTTTCTAACACATGTCACAAATAAAATATCTTTTCAACCAAATCACAGATATTTCCTTTAAGATAATTACAAGATATTTATGCATTTAACAATACATAATTCACATATTAATTTCTAATTAAATTTAATCTAATTAATTTAATCACTTTATAAAATAAATTTAATCATAAAGATTAAATCACTTTTCAAAATAAATTTAATTTAATTAATTAAATCAAATATAAAACTTCATGAACAATATTAATCAAGATTAATTAAATAATCACTTAAAAAAAATTAAGCATTAATTTCCCACATAACATACCTTGTAAAATAATTAAACGATAAGGCAAATGGGGACAACACGACAACTCAGCAAAACCAAACAAAGACTAATGACACACTGTGACTAGGGTTGTGGTTCGACAAGGAAATCTAGTTACTATTTCCCAATCAACTATTCCATTGGGAAATGGACATGCTCAAACCTGTGAACCCAGGTGGAGTCGATGTCTTGTACCTGTAATCAAAACATATGTCGTACACATATATAAATCATGAATCAAACACACCATGAAGAGAAAATCATGGAATCACAAGGCACTCGCAAGCGAGTGATGCAATTTTGTTCCCTTCACCAATATAGTGTCACATCAAAACTGATGAAACTAAAACATCAATTAACTATAGATGAGCATATATCAATATCAACTCAAATAATCAACTATGCTAACCAGAAAGCATGTCATAATCAATAATCATCTATAAGGTGTACCATCACATCACAATATAAAAACCATCATTGCTCTAATGTCAACGATCGAATAACAACATAGTAGATCATGGTCTATCAGTTGGATGTTGTGATTGTGTTGTTGATATGTGGTTGTCATTGATGTCAACACTATTAACATTTGATGTATTAATGGTTGTATATGTCGAGGATATTGAGAAAATTGTAAAAGAAAATGTTACAGGTTCCTAGTGGAACTATGAAGGTCATGAAGGTGTTTTGTCTTGTACATTGAAGATCAACTATTGTGGACTAATGGGTTTATTTCTAAGTGTATCTAGTCCATCCTCCAAAAATTTTAGAGGTTCGCGTGAAGATTTGTGTTCTGACAGTGTTTTTGTGGTCTCTGCCAGTGTTCTTGATTAAAGTTGGCATAATTTTGGTAATTCTAGTTGTTGCAGATGTTTCTCTATTCTTTCTTGGTGCTCGTGGATGTTTCTAGATCATGATCTATCCATGTTGCATGTCCACATTGATCGGTGTGCTCTTGGTTGAAGATTTTTCTCGGTATGTTCAGTTTTTGTGTTCTTGGCCGACATGATGGTTGTGGTATGTTGTAGATCCTTGAAGATTTAATTTTGAATGTTTGGCACACTCGAGGATATTTTTTTGGTTCACATCTTGGTATTGGCCAGTGGTGTTTGATCCACATTGAAAGTTTATTTGTAAATTTGGGCCGACATTAAAAATATGTTTTATACTTTTTGGCTGACTAAGTTGTTGATGTAATTTCATATTTCGGATTTATAAGAGCGATTGTTGGAGCAAAGTTAGTGTGTGCATAAGAGAAAATGTATTCTAGAGAAAGTGCAGATGTGTGAGTAGTGTCCAAATCATTCGATTGTAGAGTAGAGTGAGAAGAAGTTTGAGTGAAGTGTGAAGAAAGTTTTATGTGCTTAACTGGAACTGTAATTAGGCTTGTGAAGAAGCTATTTCCTCAGTTCATATTCTATGGATCTAATCCATATTGTTGTGTATTCTTGGGTAGTGTTCCCTCTTGTATTTGAGTAGTGAGCTCTAGGCAGTGTGCCTAAATGCATGTGCATTCCCATTATTTCTCATTATACTTTTAATAGGGTATAACATTGCGGACTAACATCCACCATGGTTTTTCCCCTAACAGGGTTTCCACATAAAAATCTTGGCATTCTTTGTGTTTCTGATGTGTTGATTGTTTATGGTTTATTGTTCATTCATCAAATTTGAGATTAAGTATATTTTGGAAAAGTTAAAATATTCTGTGACAACTGATTCACCCCCACCTCTTAGTTGTCTATCCTTTTTTTCCAATAATTGGTATCAGAGCTAGTTCCTCTGAAGAAGTTTAAAAGCTTGAGGTGATCCGAGATGGCATTATGTTGTACAACTTTCACACACACGCCCCACTGAAGGCAGGGACCCTCTTTTTTCTTTTTCATCTCTGCATCTTGGCTTAGTCAAATTTTGGTTTTTCTCTTCCTGGGAGGTTATTTTGGGATTAATTCTAGACTAGGTTTGATGGAGGCAATATTCTGAGGCTCTAGGGGAGATTCAACTCTCTTGGAATTTGAAAATGGATGATTTTCAATGTTATATGTAAATCTTTTTTGCACCCATGGATAGAGGATGAAAAATTAGGCCAGGTTACTTTTTGAACTTTTTGAAAATTCCTTCTAGAAAAAAAGTAATGGAATTTAGGGGATTTTGACCCTATAGGGAATTCGGGAATTTCCGTCCCGATGGAAATCCCAAAATTTCCATTTTGGAAATTTCAAGACCCCTCAAAATCCCAAAAATTCCAAAAATGGAAATTTTCCTTTTTACACCCATGGATAGAGGATGAAAAATTAGGTAGTGTTGCTTTTTGAATTTTTTAAAAATTACTTCTAGAAAAAAAGTTATGAGGTTTAGGGGATTTTGACCTTGTAGGGAATTCAAGTATTTCTGTTCTTGATGGAAATCCTCGAAATTTCCAAGACCCCTTCAAAATCCCAAAATTTCCATTTTTGGAAATTTCCATGTCCCCCTCAAAATCCAAAAATTTTCCAAAAATGAAAATATGTAAGTTTTTTAAAAGGCCAAAATTTTATTCAAGTTTAATTTGGATTGGATTTTTAACATGTGAGCTACTAATGATGATATCTGTTTTTTAGGATTAAATAAATCAAAAGGGGAACTTGCATATGGATTCATGCCAAAAGGGAAATATGGAAGAGTTCAATTCAAATTTTAAAAGTGGGGCCTGCATATGAATCTGTGCCCAAATTGTTTATAACTGGAAGGAGTTTCTAGAAGACATATGAAGTTGATTTCATCATCCAAACAAAATTTCATTAATGACAAGTTGGCATAATATTGTTTTCTCATTGTTCTATGATGTAACTACTTTTATGCAATTGGATGATGATGTACCATGAGCTCCCAAATTAAATGTAACAACTTGATGCTTCTAGAAGTGCAATTACAACCATTGGATGAATTAAATCCTGGCCATTGATTCAAAATGTAATTTTCTATAAAAGAAAGTGCCTTCTCATTTGTAAAAGGGTTAGACTAGGTTAGAATGGCTGATTAGAGGCTATAAAAGCCAGAATTGGCTAAGTTAGAGAAGTTAGTAGCTGTACGAGAGAGGAGAGACTGGAAATTGTTATGTAATGATGGAGAAGTTAATGCAATTGGATTGTTGATTTGGCAAGCTTTGTGTTACACTTTGATAGTTTATGGTTTCTTGTTCTCAATTCTCAATGTTAGATGTTAGATTTTAGTTCTTTTGCAATAATGGTAAAATGTTAATGATGTTGATCGATCTCCGGCCCATACTTTTAGAAATTTGTTGATTGTAATTTTCTATATAAAGTTAGTCTGGGCCTTATTTTGTGCTAAGTTCAACTGTGGATGCTTGTTTACATTGTGCCAGTTATTGGGTATGTGGGTGAATATTCATAGTCTGAAAATCTTTAGTTTCATTAGAAGATTGCACCATTTCTGTAGAGTTGTGGACTTGTCCTTGATCAAGCAGAGATTGGTTTTTTTGGAGATCTGTCCATTTGCAGCATTCATCATTATTGTGATTGATCTTAGGAGTTAGTTTAGAGTTGAATCTCTCTAAAACCCTTATCTCTTTTATTGTTTATTTTGAATCTGGGTTATTTTTAGGACTAAAATCATCACCATATTGTTGCATTTGATGAAAGTACGCTTCCAACATTGTTAATTTGTAAGGCCCCTTGTGATTACCAACATTTTCACATATTATCTGAGTTTTTTTTGCATTGTTAAGACCTGACATTAGAGACCTTGGGGTTATCTCTTGAGGCTTGCTAATAAAGATTTACCTTTCAAGAGAGATAGGATACCTATATCTTTTCTGAGTTGTTGCTGTGCAAAAAACATCATCAACACATCATACAAGGACAGTCCTAGATTTGATGGAACAAACTACTCATTGTGGAAAGCTAGGATGGAGTGTCATTTGAAGTGTATTGGTGAACCCTTCTAGAATATTACAAAGAATAGATATATTATTCCTTAGAATGGTCCTTCCACTACTGATGAGATTAAAGAAGCTAAGAATAATGTCAGGGCTATGGAAGCTTTGTTGAGTGCTCTAACAGATTCAGAAATGACAAATATGTTAGGTCTGAAGACAACTCATGAGATGTGGATGAAGCTAGAAAATTTGTATGAAGGAGATGTACATGTGAAGATGGCTAAGCTATAGAGTTTGAAAGGCAAGTATGCAAATCTAAAGATGGGTGAAGATGAAAATATTTCTTCTTTTATGCAAAGAGTAAATGAACTAGTAATGTGTATTAAATATGTTGGTGGTATCTTGGATGAGGAATAAATTTTGGCTAAAGTGCTCAGATCATTGCCTCCCTCCTACAAAGCAAATACGCATTCTATTGAAGAAACTAGATCATTGACGAATGTGACAAGGGATACACTGATTGGTAAACTTGCTACATTTGAGTTGAGTGAATTTGGTGATTTTGTTCCTAAGACTGAAACTGCATTAAAGGCTACTATATCTGGAAGAAACAAGCAAAGATATGATCCGAGAGAGAGTTCCAGAAAGACATTCAAATATGAGGAAGAAATGAAACAGATTGAAGATGAAGAAAGAGAGGTAGAAGAGTTGGAAACACTTATTGTAAAGAAAGAAGGTAGAGGGAAAGGTAAGTATAAAGGAAAGTTGACTATCAAATGTTTTTCTTGCAATAAAATAGGTCATTTTGCATCAAGATGTCTTGAAAGAGTTCCTAGATATAAGCCTTACAAATATAGATTCCAAAAGAAATGATACTTTGTTGAAGGAGTGACTGATGATGAGTTTGAAAAAGATAATGGAAATGAAGATGATTGAGTTTTCATTGTTATCAAGGAAAATAGTCCTATGGCTATTGAATCTACTAAAGTTGAGAAAGATTTTGCAGCCTGAATTGAAGAAAAGGATGAGTGGGTCATTGACAGCATATGCTCACATCATATGACTGGTGACAAAAGAAAATTTGTAAGTCTAGAGAAGTATGACGGTGGGGTTGTAAGATTTGGAGATAACAATGCTTATGTGATTCGTGGTAGAGGATCTATTTGTCTTGGTGGTAAGTATAACACTGTTGATGTTCTTTATGTTGAAGGATTGAAGCACAACCTGTTAAGTGTTGGACAGATGGTGGACAAGGGTTATGATCTTTAGTTCAAAGATGAAAGATGTGGGATATATGAAAGTTCTGGAAATGTAATTGCTTCAGGTAAATAGACAAAAGGTAATATTTTTCATCTGAATGCTGCCAATGAAATTTGTTTAATCACTTAAGTAGATGAAAACTGGTTATGGCATAAAAGGTTGTGTCATGTGAATTTTGATAACATTTTCAAAATAAGTTCCACTCAAGAAGTAAGAGATCTACCTAAGCTAGTGAATCCTACTAGCACAATTTTCAAGGAGTGTCAGATGGGAAAAAAAATAGATTTTCTTTTTGCAGCAAACAACATCATTCAAATGTATTATTGGAGCTTGTGCATACTGTTCTATGTGGTCCTTCTAGAGTCAAAAGTCTCCATGGTGAAAGGTACTTTATGTTTCTTATTGATGATTATTCTAGAATGATATGGGTTGCTTTCTTAAGAGAAAAATGTGAAGCATTAGAGAAGTTAAAAAGTTTCAAAGCTATGGCAGAGAAAGAGAAAGGTCTGAAAATCAAATGTTTAAGGTCAAAAAGAGGTGGTGAGTTCACCTCCAGGGAGTTTAATTCTTTCTGTGAAGAGCATGGAATCATAAGATAGTTTTCTGCTCCCCAAACCCCTCAATAGAATGGAGTGGTAGAGAGGAAGAACAAAATAATTTTGGATGTTGCTAGAACAATGATGATTGAAGGAAATGTGACTCACATCTACTGGAGTGAATTTGTAAGAAATTTTGTGTACACATTGAACCGAGTAAATGTAAATGGTAATTCTAGTAAAACTCCTTTTGAACTATGGTTTGGTTATAATCCTAATGCTAAATACTTCAATATCTTTGGAAGCAAGTGTTACATCAAGAGAGATGATGATATAGGCAAGTTTGATGCAATAAGTGATGAAGGAACCTTTCTAGGCTACTCTACTAAAAGCAAGGCCTACCGGTGTTATAATAGAAGACTGAGAAAATTTGTTGAGAGTGCAAATGTCAGAGTTGATGAGGATTATGCTAAATCATCCATATATTATGGATATGATTCAGATGAAGGAAATACAAACAAAGGGAAGAATGTTCAGACACAAAATAAACTTCAAATTGTGCCATATGTTCCGGTAAATCAAGGTAGTTAGGAAGTAGAGACAAGTGCAAGTGCAGAAGAAAGAACAAAAGAATCAGAAGTTTGAGAGAATCCTAAAAATCTAAGGTATGTAAAGATAAATCATTCTGAAAATCAAATTATAGGAGACAAGAATAAATGTGTGCAAACTAGAAGAAAGATTGCAGAAGATTATTTCTTGATATCCAAGATTGAACCTAAAGATTTCACTGAAGCTTGCAATGATGAACATTAGATGGAAGCTATGAAGGAAGAATTAATGCAGATTGAAAAGAACAATACATGGGTACTTGTTCCTAGAACTAAAGATAAAAATGTGATTGGTACTAAATGGGTTTTTCAAAATAAACTAAATGAAAAAGGTGAAGTGGTTTGGAATAAAGCAAGACTAGTATGTAAAGGGTATTCACAAATGGAAGGTATTGATTTTGAAGAAACCTTTGCCCCTATTGCCAGAATTGAAGTTGTAAGGTTATTTCTTGCTTATGTTGCATATAAGAACTACAAAGTCTATCAAATAGATGTGAAGCCATCTTTTCTGAATGATGAATTAGAAGAAGAAGTATATATTGAACAGTTAGATGGATTTCAACTAACTAACAAGGAAGACATGGTTTTCCAATTGAAGAAAACTCTATATGGACTCAAGCAAGCCCCCAAAGCCTGGTATGCTAGACTGGAAAAATACTGATCAAAGCTTGGATTCAATAAAGGTATTGCTGACAACTTGTATTTCAAATTGGATCATGATAAAGAATTAATTATTGAGGTCTTTGTTGATGATATTATTTTTGGAGGAGATGATAATCTATGTATGAAGTTTGATAATGAAATGAAGAATGAATTTGAGATGAGTATGATTGGAGAGATGAAGTTCTTTCTGGGATTGCAAGTTACTCGGTTAGAAAAAGGGATCTTCATGTCTCAGTCCAAATATGTGACAGAACTGCTGAAGAAATTTGGCATGGATGACTCAAAACCTGTTGGTATTCGCATGGTAACCAGATGTAAGTTGATACAAAATGATGATTCTTCTAAGGCAAATCAAACAAGATATAGGTCAATGATTGGTGGATTTCTCTATTTAACTCAGACCAAACCAGACATTATGAATGTTGTATGCATGCTTGCTAGATTTCAGGCTGATCCAAAAGAGTCTCATGTGATTGTTGTAAAGAGAATATTTAGGTATTTGAAAGGAATAGTTGACTTTGGGCTTTGGTATCCTAAGGATGATGATCTTACTTTGAATGCATATACTAATGTAGATTGGGTAGGAGATGTAGATAACATGAAAAGTACTAGTGGTGGTGCTTTCTTCCTAGGAAAGAAACTGGTGTCTTGGTTGAGAAAAAAGTGGAATTCCATTTCTTTATCTACTACTAAGGTAGAGTATATTGCTGCTGCAAACAAATGTAATCAAGTGATATGGATGAAACATATGTTGAAAGATATTAAAGTATTATATGATGAACCTATTTCCATATACTATGACAACTCAAGTGCAATAAACATATCAAAGAATCTAGTGCTACACTCTAAGACCAGGCATATATCAATCAAGTTTCACTTCTTGAGGGAAAATTAAGTGAGAAAGAAGTCAGAATAGAGTATGTACCTACCAAAGAGCAGATTGTAGACATTTTCACCAAGCCATTTCTGAAGGATACTTTTGAGTACCTCAGAGGGATGCTAGGGGTGATTACCCCTTCTGATATAAACTAAGATGCATTTTCTTGCATTAATTCAAGTGCTTCATAGATATTTCTTGATCCAGATTGATGTTTTCATGGATGCTACTTGGGGGGAGTAGTCAGATGTTCAGATATGTGGTTCAAAGCTTGTATGTGGGAAGATAATGCTTATCTTTTCCATTGATGTCAAAGGGGGAGAAGAGACATGTGAAAAAATTCTGATTATCTAGAATGAAGAGTCATGTGGGGAGAAATCTTATAGAAGAGGTTACATAAGAAGTCAGAATGTAAGGAGGAGTAAGTGCTAATTAAGAGTTGGGTTGATGATGTTTTACACATCATGTGTTTCCATCAATGCAAAAGGGGGAGATTTTTGGATACTATGATTGTGTTGCTGATATTTGGTTGTCATTGATGTCAACACTATTAGCATTTGATGTATTGAAGGTTGTATATGTCAAGGATATTGAGAAATTTGTAAAAGAAAGCACGTTACAGGTTCCCAGTGGAACTGTGAAGGTCATGAAGGTGTCTTGTCCTGTACGTTGAAGATAAAATTTTGTGGAATAATGGGTTTATTGTTGAGTGTATCTAGTCCATCCTCCAAAAATTTCAAAGGTTTACATGAAGATTTGTTCAAGTTACAAAGATCTGTGTTCTGACAGTGTTTTTGTGGTCTCTTTCAATGTTCTTGATTGAAGTTGGCATAATTCTAGTAATTCTAGTTGTTGTGGATGATTTTATGTTGTTTCTTGGTGCTCATGGATGTTTCTAGATCATGCTCTATCCTTGTTTCACATCTGCATTGATCGATGTGCTCGTGGTTGAATATTTTTCTCGGTATGTTCAATTTTTTTGTTCTTCGTCGACATGATGGTTGTGGCATGTTGCGGATCCTTGAAGATTTAATTTTGAATGTTTGGTGCACTTGAGGATTTTTTTTTTTGTTGCATCTTGGCATTGGCCGATGGTGTTTGATCCACATTGAAAATTTATTTGCAAATTTGGGCTGACATTGAAAATATGTTTTATATTTTTTGGCCAACTAAGTTGTTGATGTAATTTCATGTTGCGGATATATAAGAGAAATTTTTGGAGCAAATTTAGTGTGTGCATAAGAGAGAATGTATGCCAGAGAAAGTGGAGATGTGTGATTAATTTCCAAATCATTCGATTGCAGAGCAGAGTGAGAAGAAGTTTGAGTGAAGTGTGAAGAAGGTTTTATGTGCTTAAGTAGAACTATAATCAGGCTTGTGAAGTTATTTCCTTAGTTCATATTATGTGGATCTAATCCATATCGTTGTGTATTCTTGGGCAGTGAGCCCTCTTGTATTTGAGTAGTGAGCTCTAGGAAGTGTGCCTGAATGCATGTGCATTCGCATTATTTATCATTATACTTTTAACAGGGTATAATATTGTGGACTAACATCCACCGTGGTTTTTCCCCTAATAGAGTTTCCCTGTAAAAATATTGGTGTTCTCTGTGTTTCTGATGTGTTGATTGTTGATTGTTTATTGTTCATTCATCAGATCTTAGATTAAGTTAAGTATATTTTGAAAAAGTTAAAATATTCTATGACAATTTATTCACCCCCCCTCTCAGTTGTTTTTCCTTTTTTTTCCAACACTATCAAACTAAAAGTATTGTCTGAAAATATAAGCAAATTAGAGGGGTGCTACACTAATTGTAATTCATTTCTGTTATTCATATATATGTGCGCTAATCCTCATAGTGGCTTTTCCCTCCTTAGGGTTTTCCATGTAAATTTGGTGTTCTCTTGTGTATGATCGTGTTCACATTACTATTTCATAAAGCTTGATGAGGGTTTAAAGTTTGATAAGGGTTTAAAATTTAATGAGGGATTGAATGTTTTAATGTACAATTGATTCACCCCCCTCTCATTTGTCCTTTGCATCTAAAGTTTGGTATTGGAGTTGTGATTCATTGGAGAAACCATAAGCACTTGAGGGAGATCTAGATGGTGCATATGAAGGGTTTCAAAGATCCTATGTTTGATGGAAAAAATTATGCTTACTGGAAAGCCAGGATGGATTCCTTTCTGGTCTCCCTTAGATTTGGAGTCTAGCAATAAGTTGAAAGATGATATACTATTCTTATTGCTGGTATGACAAGGGATGATGAGATCAAGGAATATGAGAACAATAGAAAATTAAGAAATGCTATCCTAAGTGGTCTTTCTAATTCTGAACTTGGAAAGGTGATAATTGTAAATGTTGCAAAAGAGATATTGACAATGTTGGAGAGTATTTATGAAGGAGATGATAAAGTCAAGCAAGAAAAGATGCAAATAGAAAGCCAAATTCAAAACTCTAAGGATGTATGAAGATGAAGACATTAAAACCTACATGCTTAGAGTGGATGAAGTCATCAATGTCATCAATGGTCTTGGTGGTAATCTAGAAGAAAGTGAAGTTGTGAAAAAGGTATTAAGAACTCTTCCTAAAGCTTATAGTTTTATTGTTTTTGATATTGATGAAGCTCAAAATTTGGATAATTATTCTAGAGATCAAATGTTTGGTGCTTTAATTTCTTATGAATTGAGAGAGTTTGGTCAAAATGCTACAAAGAAATAAATTTCTTTTAAAGTTTGCAAAGCAGAGACAAATGAGGGGGAAGAAAATTTCTTAAGGAGATTGAAAAAGGGAACTGGAAAATAAAAAGGTAAGTTACCCTTTAAGTGTTTTAATTGTGGAAATATATGTCATTATTATTCTAAATGTCCAATCAAAGTTTAAAATGACAAACATAAGGGTCATAAAGGAAATTTTTTCAAGAAGAGTTACTATGTTCAAAAATAAAATGGTTTATCTGATGAGGAGGAATCATACTATTATGATGGTGACTGTGATGAATGCTTGTTCATGGATTTAAATGTTTGAACTAATTCTACTAATTCTGAAAGATGTGTTAAGGAAAGTGCTCTAGTAATAGGTCACAACTTTGAAGGAACTATAGTTACTAATTTTCATTCAAGAGAAGCTTGAGTAATTACTAGATAGTTGATAGTGGATGTTCAAATCATATGAAAGGTGATAAGAGTAAGTTTTTTAAACTTCAAAAGTATGATGGTGGTCTTGGTAAGTTTGGTGATGGTACATATGCTAATATTATGGAAAAGGTTCAATTAGTTTTCATGGTAAGCATAAAAAAAATGATCTTTAAGTCGAAGGTCTCCAAC
The DNA here is from genome assembly GCA_007258455.2 of Sequoia sempervirens. Taxonomy (NCBI): domain Eukaryota; kingdom Viridiplantae; phylum Streptophyta; class Pinopsida; order Cupressales; family Cupressaceae; genus Sequoia; species Sequoia sempervirens. Next base: position 1,038,040,320 of record VDFB02281492.1, read on the forward strand.
ATAATCTTCTTAGTGTAGGATAGATGTATAGTAGAGGATATATTTTGGTGTTTCAGGATGATGGTTGTAAAATCAGAAAAGGAAGATTTGGAACTTTGGTTGCTATAGGGACAAGGATAGAAGGTAATGCTTATCAACTTAATGGTAGTGGTGCTAAATTATTTATGTCTCAAATAAATGAAAGTTGGCTATGGAATAGAAGAATGGGTCACTAAAATTTTGATAGCCTAGTAAAGATCAGTTTTATCGATGTTGTGAGAGATCTGCCAAAGATTAAAAAAGGTATCAATGCAATCTACAAGTAATGTTAGTTCAGAAAGTATGAAAAGAAGAGGTTCAATCTACTAAAGAATATTCTACCACAAGACCTTTGAAGTTGGTGCATACAAACCTATGTGGACCTACCAAAAGAAGAAGCTCTCAAGGTAACAAGTGTTTTATGTTGTTGATTGATAATTATTCTAGAATTAATTAGGTAACATTTCTTAAAGAAAAGTTAGAAGCTCTAAATAAGTTTAAAGAATTTATGTTTATGGTTGAGAATGCAATGGATGTGAAAATAAAGTTATTGAGGTCTGATAGAGGTGGTGATTTCACCTCCAATGAGTTTAACAACTTTTGTAAAAACCATGCAATAAAGAGGCATTTGTCATCTCCTAGAACTCCTCAGTAGAATGGAGTTGCAGAGAGAAAGAATAGAATAGTTCAAGAAGTATCAAGGACTATGATGAAGGAAGAAAATCTACCATATTTCTATTGGAGAGAAACTATTCATACTGCATTCTACATTCTTAATAGAGGTCAAGAAATAGTAAACAATTCAACCACTTCCTATGAGTTATGGTATGGTGAAACTCCTATTGTGAAATACTTCAGAGTTTGTGGAAGTAAATGTTATATCAAAAGCTATGAAGAAAACTTAGGAAATATTGATTCAAGATCTGATGAAGGAATCTTCCATAGATACTCTACAAGAAATAAATTATATTGGTGCTATAATAAAAGGTTGAAAAAGATTATTGAAAGTGCAAGTGTCAAAGTTGATGAAGAACCACATCATAGTTTTGTACTAATAGAAGGATATGAATCCAATGAATCTTGTTACTATGAAGAAGAAAAATAAGAGAAAGAAAAAGAGATGATAGTTGAAGAGGAAGAAGCTTTAGAAAAGATCCCTAAGACTCCTAAGTACGTGTAGAAGAATCATTCTAAAGAGAAAATAATTGGAGATAAAAGAAAAGGTGTGTTGACAAGAAAAGATGTTGCTATGTAGTGAAATATGTAAACTTTTTTTTACTTTTGGATGTGGAACTTAAAATAGTGACTAAGGCATGCAATGATGAGAATTGCAACAAAGCTATGAAATAAGAGTTGGAATACCTAGAGAAAAATTAGACTTGAGAATTGGTCTCATTGTCTCATAAAAATTCACCCTACTAAACAAGAGTTGAGTTGGGAATTGGTCCCATTGTCTCATAAAATTGCACCCTACTAAACAAGAGTTTAGTGTTCTAATGAAACTATTGCAATGACCTCAAGGTGTGGAACCTTACAAATTGAGGTCAAAACTCCAGAGAAGGCTGATTCCATTTTCTAAACTAAGTGAAAATGTGTTTTTCTAACCCAACAAATGAAAACCTTATTACTATCTTATACTAGAAGATCACAGAGAAAAGAGATAGAAGGAGATATGAAATGTAAATAGGGTGATGCATCAAATTTAGAGTTTGCTTCTTCCTACTTCAGAATAGCATAATATATCAATGAAATAGCTAAATCACATGCTTGACATGAAGGAAAATAGATTTTACTCAAACACATAAGAGATTACTTGATGATAATAGTTGAATTTTATTGAAATAAAGCTTGGAAGTAATCTTTACAATAGAAAAATGCAAAAAAAATTGTATTTCTGCAAAGAAAAATATCAGAGGAGCCAGAGGAAGAATCCTCAAAAAGATACAAATATTTCCTTTATAGTTCAGGCATAACTGAGGATTGAATTTGAATTCCTAACCCTAACCCAGCTAAGGTTGCAAAAAGATGAATTATGGTTAAGTTAAAATGATCTGAATTATTCTCATTACAGGAAAATCACCAAGCCATAAAGGTTATTGGTGTCTCGAATGAGCCCTAGAATGATGACTTATATGAATTTAGGTATGGGCTCAACTGTCATTTCTCAACCCTTTACCCTATATATTGGACCCTCAACCCTATACCCTTAACCCTCAACCCTATTCCCTCAACCTTGAACCCTAATTTGTCAACACTCAAACCATAATATTTTCAACCCTTAATCCCTCATCCCTTAAACCCTTAGTCCCTCAACCCTCTTCCCTAATCCCTCAACCTTCAACCCTAATCCTTCATTCCTCAACCTTTTATCCATCAACCCTTGAACCATTAATCCCTCAACCCTTAAAACCCTCAACCCTTAAACCCTTAAACTCTCAACCCTCAAACACTTAATTGATTAATCCTCTACCCTATACATTAAACCCTCAACCCTTAATTATCAAACCTCTACCCTATACATTGGACCCACAACCTTATACCATCAACCCTATACCCTCAACCCTTAAACCTTCAACCCTTAATCCATCAACCCTCAACCCCTGATCCCTCAACCCTTAAACCCTCAACCCTTATCCCCCAACCCTATACCCTCGAACCTCAATCCTAATCCCTCAACCCTTACACCCTTAAACCCTCTACCATCTACTATCTACCCTCTACCCTCTACCCTCTATCCTCTACCCTCTACCCTCTACCCTCTACCCTCTACCCTATACCCTCTACCCTATACATTAAACCATCAATCCTAATCTCTTGACCCTATACCTTAAACCCTTAATCCCTTAAACCCTCAAACCTCAATGCTAATCCCTCGATCCTATACCTTAAAACCTTAATCCCTCAACCCTTAAACCCTTAATCCCTCAACCCTCAACCCTCAACTATAAACCCTCTACCTTATACATTATACACTAAAACCTAATCCTTGAACCCTTAACCCTTAAACTAACCCTTAAACCCTCTACCCTATACATTAGACACTCAACCCTAATCCTTCAACCCTATATCTTAAATCATCAACCCTCAACCCTCAACTCTCCAACCCTAATCCCTTAAACCCTCAACCCTTAAACTCTAAACCCTTGACCCTTAAACCATAAAGACTTAAACCCTCAACCATTAAACCCTAATCCCTTGACCATCAACCCTAAACCCTATCTCTAAAGCATCAACCCTCAACCCTTAAAACTTAAACCCAAAACCCTATCCCTAAACTCTCAACCCTTGACATTATACCTTAAACCATAATCCATCAACCCTCAACCCTTAAATCCTAATCCCTTGACCTTTAAAACCTAATCCCTCAACCCTTAAACCCTAAACCATCAACCCCTAATCTCTCAACCCTTAAACCCTCAACCCTTAATCCTCAACTCTCAACCTTTAAACCCTCAATCCTCAACCTTTAAAGCCTTATCCCTTAAACCATCAACCCTAAACTCTCAACCCTCAAACCTTAAATCCTCAACCCTTAACCCTCAACCCTTAAACCCCCAACCCTACACCCTACAACCTCAACCCTATACTTAAGCCCTAATCCATCAACCCAATATCTTAAACCCTAATGGACCTATACCCTTGTGTACACTGGAAATGAATGCTTCACTTCCTTGTCCACACAAAATGGGGATACAAGGAAAAGGATCCAATTTCATGATATTCACACTCAAGGACACCTTAGAGATATCAATCCAATGAAGGATGTGAAAGATTTGGCTATAGGTAATCCTTAGAGATGATGGGGACAATCTAAATGGGTTCACCACCAAGTGTAAACTTAGAAAATACAAAATGTTTGAAAAAATAGTGTGATATGCAAACTAATACTAAATGACCTAAGAATGAAAGTAAAATGTAGCAAAAAGATATGAAACTAGAAATGTGCTCATAGAAACTTGTTGGAGATGGAATGGAGCTCTAGAATCCTAAAAATTCTGATGTTGATGCTGACTAGGTGAATCATTCTAGTTTTGGGAAAAATGTGCCAGAGTAGGTTTCAGTCAAAAGGGTACTCAGATCTAAAAAAATCCAGTTTAGGCCTGAGCAGTGGGAATCATTTTCCAATAGTGGCAAATCATTCCACTTCTACTTTTTTGGAAATTCTGAAGTGGATTATGTTGTTCTTGGTTTGCTCTACTCTTCTTGATATAGATCTGGGTTCGAAACTACAAAATTCAGTTTGTAATCCTTCTGCAAGACTTGTTTACAACTTTGAAAACTTTGGATTGCTTTGACAACTTGATGACAACTTTTCCAATCTTGCTCTTTGATAAATTTGCAACCTAGACCTAAAAATCGCATGCAAAGAGGGGAAAATGTTGTGGGGTTAGTGAATAGGGGTTTGTCTTGGTCAAACCCCTTGTTGGTAATTAAACTCTTGAAATGAAATGAAATGAAATAGAATGGAGAATGATGAATGAACAAATAATGATGTTGCAACTCACAAAACCCTAGCAAATAAGGTGTTTCAAAAATGTAAGTATTGGCTCCAATGGATGAGGACTTGGAATCTAGCTTGATGTTGATAGACGTTGAATACAATGCTTGCTTGAATCACACAATCTTACATCACAAATGTTAGCTCTAAAACAACATGACACAAACAATCTTTGACACGATGAATGACACTTGAAGAATGCTTTTGATTTCTTGATAATCTACCCTTGAAATTCCTTGAGGTGATCCCACAATAGTGGTTTACAATTTTTGGCCAAACTGGACATTGAAATTATTATTTTTAACTAAATCTTCACATTCGGGCACCTATAGTAGCTAAACCGTGAAGGATTTGAAGATGATGAAAACTAGAGTCTCGTCACATTTTGTCTGTAGATTCTAAAAATATTTTTTTCAAAATTTTTGCAATTAGATTGCACTTCTTTTTCCATATTCCATGAAAACTTGTTTTTTTCAGAAAACAACATTTTTAAAAAGTGACGCACACCGTATAACGCATAAATTTTTTTCCATGAAGGATAAAATTCTAATTCTTTTGAATTTAGATTTGTAACTCCAATATCTAGTGCTTCCACTTGGTTTGACAATTTTTTATTGAATATTTTTTCTTTAATCAAGTTTCTAAGTCAAACCAATTACAATTCAGACATAGTGCAACCGTATAACACAACTTTTTTTGTATATATCAAAATTCTTTTTTTTTTGTTGGATCAAGGACTTCAATATCTAGTGCACTCATATTTTTCAATTTTTTTTGATAATCTACTATTTTTCCATGTACATAACAGAGACCTTTATTTTTGATGAAAAACCTATGTTTAATAAAAGTAAAAAAACAAATAAATAATAAAACCAAAACATATTAAAATTATATTCGTTCGATAGCTTGTTCTGAGGACTACCTGATTCTAGTTGGGTTTGTGAGGATTCCTCCATTTTCATCCTCAACCCGAGCTCTGAAGTGCCAAAATTTAGGTTTTTTGTGTCTCAGGGAGGTGATGAGGGTTTAGGGGGGTTCGTATGAACCCCTATGGGTTCAAGTGAACCCCTAGGAGTTCATTCGAACCAAGGTTCACTCGAACCCTGGTTCGAGTGAACCTCTTCAAGGGATTTCGCTCGAACCCCTTTCATATACATTTTTTTTTGGGTGGAAAAACGTTTAAGGGGTTCGCTCGAACCTAGGTTCAGTCGAACCCCTTTTTGGTTCGGTCGAACTTCTAGGTTCGTAAAAACCCCCAAAATCACCCTTTTTTTTTCCATGGGGTTGTTTTTTCTTAGTTTTCCTTCCTCCATCAAATTGTATACCACTATTGTGGCTTCACCCCTTGAATGCTCAAATTCTCTTGTGAACTCTTGAATGCTTGATCAAACTTGTTAGGCCTGAAAATGAGGGAAAAAATCTTGTATTTATACTCAATTATGCAATAATTCCCAAAATTACAACACAACATGGTGCAGGAGCACCTATTTGATTTTTTGCCTCCATGAGGCCATTTGTAAATAGTTTCTCTATTTTTTGTATTGGGTCTTATAATAAGGTTTATCAAACCATTTTAGAGGTTTTTGAGTCTTAGGAAGTCATATTTTAAGTCATATGTCAAATAATGTTTAAAGTTGTTCCATAATGTAGAAATTGTAAAAGTTGCTCAAGAAAGTTGTCAAGCAACTTGTCAAAAAGGGTCATTAAGGTGTTTTGTCAAAAAAATAATCAAAAGGTAGTTGAAAATCATTGATTTTGGTTGGAAATGTATAAATACATCCTCAAAAACTCGAATTGGGGGTTGGAGACATTATTTTTGAAGATTGATGAATGGCAACCTCAAGTTTTGTGTGCATTTTCTATTTTTTACATTGTTTCCAAGTTGAAGTTGTGCTTTGTATGGCTGGTATGGAATCAAATAATGGAGTATAATATATGGATGGAAAGATCTATATTTCTAGTTTTCAATTATTTTTTTCTCATTGAATTTCCTTGAGTTTTGAGGAATATATGACTATTTTGGTGAGACTTCCTATTCTAACAATATTGTACAAAATTTACATTCTAAAACATGTGATGGTACCAATTGTAAAGTCTATATTTTGGATCTAAAACTAATTGTATTTTTTTTTTTATGTGAATCTACGTTCATTTGCTTCAAGTCTCATAAAATTTCATTAAGATTTGAATAATTTATGACAATTTTTGTGAGGGTAGGTCTGAACCCTACCTAGGGTTTGCAGTTTTGGGGAAAATGCAATAACTTTCTTTTCCACTGTTGGATCTTCATAAAAATTGGAGGAAAGGTCTATAATTATGTTTTATTCAATATAATAAAAGATATTGGATTCATTATTGTTTTTGTAGAAGTTATTCGTGACTGTTTATTTCATTAAATTGTGGGCTACCATGGCTATGTTTCCAATGTGATATAGAATGCCTAATAGCATGTGTTATACAAAGATTGATTTGGATTATTGTTGAAGGTTTGTGAGATATGTTGTTGAATCCTCCTAGCTCTAGATCAAATTGGTATCAAAGCCCAGTAAGGTCTGGGTAGAGGAAGAGTTTTTGTTTGTGGTTGTGGTTGTGGTTGTGGTTGTGTGTTGTGTTGTGCAGGTTGATGAAAGAACCTGATTGCCTAGGTGAGGAAAAGTGAAGTGGAAGCAAGGAGAGAATTTCTTGTGGAGATGGATTTGTTGAGAAGATGTTTGCAGGTAAAGGAGGAAAGGAAGAGACAAGAGATGATTGAAAAAGAAATAGTTGAGTTAAAGAAAAAGATGAGGAGAAGGGAAGAAAAGTTCAATGATTTTATGTAGAGTCCATGATGAAGATGGAACTGTGGATCAAAAAAGAAACAAGTTGGCACTTGACCATGAAAAAAAAGTTGACTGGCCCATACAAAATATTATTCAAAGAAGGAAAAAAAAAGAAAGGACATCAACACATGAGGTAGAGGTAAAATTTGTTGAGAAAAGTGATATTCCAATTGTGTTTGAAGATGAAAAAACTTCTTTGTTTGTTGATAAACATATTGGTGTTGAGATTAATGATATGGTTGTTGGTAATCAAGTAGTTGATGTAATTGTTGATGAAAAAGTAGAGAAAGTTGTTGAGGTTTTTGATAAGGTTGGTACTAATCCTCGAGATGTTGTTGATGGGTAAGTGCACCAAGATGGTTCCCAAAAAGGGGGCTTAAGTGGCCACTTTTTCTGAAATCAGGAAATGCTGACCTTGGACATGAAAATGAGGATAGTTACACTCAAAATTTTGAGATGAAACAAAAACAAGGATTGAAGTGCTCTAAGTCTACTTTCTAAACTACTAATTTATTTTTAAAATGGTTGAGATTAAGGGGTTCAACAGAGGGATGTACACAAATTAGTGTTTTTTTGTCAAAAAAACATAACATAACAACTCTTGTACGACCTGAGCATGGTGAAATTTTTTTTAGTATTTTTAAAATTGCTATTGTTAGAAGTTAGCTAACAACATCTAGTTGATGTACAATTTTTCTGATAATTTTTTAATGAATATTTGATTTTTTACTAAATTTTTTAAGTGGGCACTTCGTAAAAAGTAGAATTTTGGTTGTGCTCCACCTACAAATTTTGGAAAGTAATAGATTTAAAAAAAAAAAATTAAAATTAAAATTTGAAGAATGGAGTCTAGTTTCTAAAAATGTAATTTATTTGAAATTTTGATGAACGCTTAATTTATAACGAAAAAAAAACCAAACACTGCTTTTTGATAGAAAACAGACATACAAACAAAAGAAATTATGGATGAAAGGCCTAACATTGTTAGAAAGTGAAAAAAATTATATCGTTGGAAAGCTAAGAGAGCTCTTAACATTACCCATGTGTTCGATTTTGTCGATATTGAACCAAATGCAATCCTGACAGTGAGCATGAACCCGATTATGTGAAAAATTGTAGAATTTGCAAAAAACACATCTCTGGTCATTGGGAATGCCCTCCAAACCTTTGGGTTGGTATTCCAAGGAAAATACCAAAGCTAAGGCTCAGGGATTCCCAAAGAAAAAAATAACGTGAGCGCATTATAACATGCTCGTGTTATTTATTAGTTTTCACTTTTTCCTTCTCCATGGAACATTTCTAGCAAGAAATAACGCACTCACATTATTTATTCCTTTAGTTAAATGCTAGTTTTTTGAATGTTTGTTCATATGTTTGTATGTATATGTATGTTGGTGTGTCATGTATGTATGTATGTATGTATGCATGCATGCATGTATGTATGCCTATATGTATGTATTTATGCTTATGGGTGGGAGTGGGAGAGAGGGTGGGAGTGGGAAAGAGTGTGGAAGGGTGGGAGAGTGGGAGAGGGTGGTAGCGAGTGGGAGA
>VDFB02281492.1:1038049305-1038168480 GCA_007258455.2 Sequoia sempervirens
TGAAAGATGCAAGATCAATTGTCGAGTGGTGTAATGCTTCAATGGGTCTAGGTAATGAAGGTACATCTTCAGTTCATATATTTTTTTAGTTGATGGATGATACTAACATTGCACCATATGAGGATTGTTGTACACTAACAAGATTGAGTGAGTTGCACTCTTTCCTTAGCTCAAATGAAGGTTCATGGAGTATCAATACACGTAAGATGGCATGCTTTTGTTGTTCATGTACAATGCAAGCCTGGAATGATTGTGAGTCAGGGGAGTGGGTTGACAAATGGTTGAAAAGTTATCTTAGCCCACTTCACACATATCACCCTCTGATGGCATTGGAACTAACACAGATGGAATCATCGGTCGACTTTGAACATGTATCAAATCTACTTCAACCAAGTAATATATCTACTTGCTTAGTATTTGAAATTCCATATTGTTATCTTACTTTGTACTGTATTCATAATGTTGACTAATTTCAAGAGATATGTCATACATATAAATGCAGGGCATGTTTATGTAGTTATTGTAGATCAAGACAATGAAGAGGGTACAAACTATTACTTGTGTCATTGTGTTGAGGAAAAAAATAAATTGGAAGCCCCAATTATAGATGGAGAAAACATTGAATACCCTACAGGCTTAGTTGTTGTTACTGGAACGTGGCTGAGAAGGTACCCACATAAGAGTCTTAAACATTGGTTGTTTGAGGAATTTGACATGCATCATAAGATTATTCATTACTCAAACCTTGTTGTGGCATCCAATGTTCGTTTGACCAAATATGGGGGTAGACCTTTGAACAAGACCTTGTGGAAGGTTCGTGAGTCTAACCACGAGGCAATACTTGACACAATAAAGAGTAGAGCAAGTCCAGATGGTTCATTGGATTAATTTGTAAGTATATCCACAACGGTTCTTATTAATTTATACTTGTATCCACATCAATTTGGTTGATGCCAATGCTATCATCTTATTTTACTTTGTGTATCTGTATGTAACCAGACAAACATTGATTGGTTTCCCCTTGCATAAAATGCAGATTTATGAGCCATCCAAGAGAATCTCAAGCAAAAAAACAATGCAACATCCTTAGCTTGATGATCTTGACAAATCTCAATCATGATTTTAAGCCATTATAAAAGTGCATGTGAAGCTTGGTGAGGGAATTTCAAGTTATTCATTTGAATTTAACCTTATCATGACCACCTATGACGTAGACATTATAAGAGCATCTCGAATTTCAAGAAATTCTATTCATGAGAGGTGTTGTGTGCAATAGGTATCTTGGAACTCCCAGTGAAGATGTATGACCAAGAATGACTAAGTTGAGAGATTTCCATGCCTATCTGTAAGTTCCTTCCATCTATTTTGGATGAGCTATTTTTTAAATTTTTTTCCTTTGCATATATGTAACTAAACTAGTAAAAATTGATTGGTCCCTCCTTGTAGAAAATTCTGATTTTTGAGCCATCAAAGAGAATCTCAGCCAAAAAAACAATGCAACATCCTTATTTTGATGATCTTGACAAATCCCAATTCTGATTTGAACGAAACCTTGCAATAAAAGTTCCCTGTTCATAAATTTCTATGTTTTCTTTCAATTTTTTTAGCTTTGTACCACCTGTACAGTAGATTTAGGCCTTGTCCTTTGTAGATTAAGATAATATAGAGAATTAGGTTTATTTTGAGTCCATCTAGAAGAAAATCCATTGAGTTTTTCCACTATTAGAGAACATTTTTTGAAATTCAGTTTGGAACCTTCAATTTGAGGTTTTGAGAGTCAAGTAAAGAAATAAAGCATACTCCACTAGATTAGGATTGTAGATCAGTGGAGTAGGGTTATAGTAGGGTGTTTATGGTGCAAGAGCACCAAGGACAATCAGGACCACATGGTGGTCAAGTGGTAAATTTTGATTTGTAGTCCATGAAGAATGTTTTAATAAGGTCACAAGGACCATTAGGAAGTGTTTTAAGTCAATCTGGGTTGGTAGGATATGAGGTTGCAATGTCATGTTAGCATGTTGTCAATTTGGTGTAATGAAGCCTTGAATGGCCTAAATGTGAAAATGTATGTAAATCTGTAATGTAAGGGTCAAGATGATGTAATGATGCCATCATAAGGTCACTAGTCTAGGTATGGAGTCATTTACATCAATATGTCAAAAGTTGCACATAACAATGTAATGTTGTCAAACCAAAAGTTGTCATTTTGTAAATACTTAAAAGTTGAAGGGTCACACTTTTGTAAAAGAAGTTGAAAAGTGGTTGTAGTCGGTTGAGGAGGTTGATATGCCTTCAAAAAGGCCTTGCGAACGTTGTATGTTGTTGGCAATCATACTATCCAAAGCAGGAGTACCAACTCCATCTTTTCAACACTTGAACCCTTATGGTTTCTATTATTTGGTCATTTGATCATTTAGCGTGTTCTTAGATGGTTTGAGGTCATTCTATTTCATTTAATAAGGATTCAATACCATTTTTGTATGTATTAGGTCAATTGAGTCATGATGTAAAGAAGTTGATCAATAAGGGGATTCATGTGGTGAACCTTGTAATTTAAGTGTTTTAGCATTATTTGTGTTAAATAAGGGCTTTACAAACCATTTATCATGTAATGTGAGTCTTAGGAAGGAGTCTTTAAAGAGTTGCATAAGAAATATTGAAAATTTGCAAAATGCAAAAGTTGTAAAAACTGCCAAAAGCCAAAATTCACAATTTTAGTGGAAGAAAAAAAGATAGAAGTTCAAAAGGAAAGCATATGCATTGGGGAAGATCAAGAGACATTGTAATTTCTATTTTAAGTCCATTCAAGGCTAATTATTCAATATAGAAAGTTTGGTTAATGTTTGATTCAGAGTTTTCAACGCTTTATTTTTTATTTTACTGTATTTTTAGAATTTCCTTCACCTGTACAGACCCATACATTCTTAGAAGGATTTCCCATTCATGTTTTCATGTAGTATTGTGAATTAGCTTCCATTTTCTTCCATTTAGGGCTTCCAATATTCGTTTTGGAGGGAGAAATACTAATTTTTCTGTAGCAGCCCATGTAACAAATTTATCACTGTTTTGTGATTAAAAAATATAATTTTTGTCTTCCCACCTACTATAAAGCCATGTGACTCAATGGGAAGAATTTCATGCATGTATATTAGGTTTGGAATGAATTTTCTTGGTGAGGGGGAGTCTTTAAATCCAAATTCTTATGATGCCTAGGCAAAAAATGTTAAGTTTCTATGTGAAAATGTTGGTTTCAAGTTGTCTTTTCATGGATTTGTGTTGGGATTGAGTTTAGGAAGGGTTGGAAGGTCTGAGTAGACCTAGGGAAGCATGTTTTATGTTTTGGTTTTGTGAATTATGGCTGTTTGAGTGAAGATCTTAAGAAACCCTAGATTTTAGGAGGGAAAATGAGGGTTTGTTGGAGCAACAGGTTAGCAGACTTGTACGGAGTATTTGACCAAACAATTTGTGGTTTTGAAGCACAATTTGTGACTATCTAGGAGATCTTGTTATGAAAAGAAGTTTAAAGGTGGGTTTGTTTGTAAAATTGGGCTAGTTCTTATAGCCCTTGAGCATGATACCTTGATGTTTCTTTAAGCTTTGGCAGATGAATCTTAGGTGGAAGCTTGGACCTGTCTTCTTGATGAAGTATGAATGTTATTTGGATGATCAATGGATGTTTTTACAATTCTCTTTAAGGAATTGGTCTTTTAGTTGTTCAGTGGTGAATTGGAAGACTATAGTGCTGACCTTATGGAAGCTGGATTAGATATATGAACCTGAGTTGGTTTCTTGGTTCTTAAGTCTGAATTTGCATTCCTCCACCTTGCTCTGCATCAGTTGATATGCCTTCAAAAAAATTCATTTATTTGAGAATTCATTTGGGAAGCTAAAGTGATAAAGCTCAAAAAAATGGTTTGTATGGCTACTAGAGTAGACCTAGTTGAAAGGAGATAATTGTCAAGATAGATACTTGGGGTTTTGAAAATTACTTGGGACTACTCTAAATGTGTTTGTTGAAAGATTTCAATCCCTATTTGCATCAGTTTATTGTTTTGGTTTACTCATTTTGTGCAGGGAAGTCAAGAATGCAAAGGTGGAGTTGCTGCTATAGAGCCAAAATCTGAGTTTTTCATCCAAAAATGGAGGTTTTATGCAGGGTATGGAAGAAATAATGAATGCATGTCTAGGGAAATGATTCTAAAAGAATTTTTAGACATAATAAGGCATGATCCAAGTGTTGGTTAGAGTGTTTGAGGTTTCTTAGAGTGAAATACTTGAAACCTTCATTGATTTTTGTGATTTTCACCCTATAATCAAGGGTTTACAGATTTTGTGTATTGCTGGGTGTTTTCCATCTTGAAACTTGTTTATTTGAGATTTTTTACAGATGGAAAAAGACTGTTTGAGGTTTGTTGGTATTTTGGTGATGATTAAAGACTACTTTGTTAAAATGGCCTATTTGGGGTTCTTTAGAAGTAAAGAAGTTGGGACAACAGGCATATGTTCCAAAATAAGTGTATCTAAAAATAATATGTCTTTAATGGCCAAAATGGGTACCCTAAAATGTATTTATCCTGTAAAGATTCATTAAGGTTTGCATGTTACACCTAATTTAGTGTTTTAACACTTACAAGCAAATTTGGTCTTCTAGTGCAAGCAATTGTGAAATCTGATTAAACAGTGTTGTAAAAAGGTGTATTAGCTTTGTTCATGTCAAAATAAAGATGAATAAAGTGTACCAAAGTCTGGTAAAATTTTGGAAGCAAGATTTGAAAATTAGGTATCTTTTTGCCTTGTGAAAAGTAGCAAAGTCGTGCAACTTTCGTTCTCCAACTCGTCTAACCAAACAGATTGTTTCAACGCGTCTGAATATGAATTTTTATGATAGGAATGGTCATCTTTTTCACCCAAACACATGGAATCACTTCGAGCTACGTTCAACCAGATCGATCCCTTAAGGGTCCAAAGGGAAAAATGGCTGCAAACTTTAGCATGAGGTTACTTGGACATCATAACACTTAGAAAATTCTCGTATGATCCTATGGGATTGCATTGTGCCCCTCTACAATAACCTCTCTTGGTTTTTTTATCTTAGAGTGGTTTTTTCGTAGTGTCCAGTTTTCAGTTGATGGAAAAAGTGTCAAATGGAAGCAGTGGAAAGTTGCAAAGTGGTGCAACTTTCGTTTTGCAACTCGTGTGACCAAACGGACTGTTCCAACATTTCTGAATAGGCATGTTTATGCTACGAATGGTCCTCTTTTGCACCCAAACATGTGGAATCGCTCTGAGCTATGTTCAACTGGATTGATCCCTTAAGGGTCCAAAGGGAAAAATAACTGCAAACTTTAGCATGAGGTTACTCGGACACCGTGATGCTTACAAAGTTCTCATCTAATCCTATGGGATTGTGTTGGGCCCCTCTACAATAACCTCTCTCAGTTTTCATTATTTCAGAGTGTTTTTCCCGTAGTGTCCAGTTTTTAGTTGATGGAAAAAGTGTCAAATAGAAGCAATGGAAAGTTGCAAAGTGGTGCAATTTTAGTTCTGCAACTCGTGTGACCAAACAGATGGTTCCAACGCATTTGAATAGACATGTTTATGCTAGGCATGGTCCTTTTTCACACCCAAACATGCGGAATCGCTTTGAGCTAAGTTCAACTAGATCGATCCCTTAAGGGTCCAAAGGGAAAAATGGATACAAACTTCAACATGAGGTTACTCAGACATCGTGATGCTTAGAAACTTCTCATCTGATCCTATGAGATCATGTTGGGCTCCTCTACAATAACCTCTCTCAATTTTTGTTATCTCAGAGTGTGTTTTTTCATAGTGTCTAGTTTTCAGTTGATGGAAAAAGTGTCAAATGGAAGTAGTGGAAAGTTGCAAAGTGGTGCAACTTTCGTTCTGCAACTTGTGTGACTAAACAAAATATTTCAACGCATTTGAATAGAAATTTTTATGCTAGGAATGGTCCTCTTTCACACCTAAACACGCGGAATCCTTCCGAGCTACGTTCAACCAGATTGATCCCTTAAGGGTCCAAAGGGAAAAATGGCTACAAACTTCAGCATGAGGTTACTCGGACACCGTGACACTTAGAAACTTCTCGTCTAATCCTATGGGATTGCGTTGGGCCCCTCTACAATAACCTCTCTTGGTTTCCATTATCTCAAAGTGGTTTTCCCGTACTATCTAGTTTTTAGTTGATGGAAAAAGTGTCAAATAGAAGTAGTGGAAAGTTGCAAAGTGGTGCAATTTTTGTTCTGCAACTCGTGTGACCAAACAGACTGTTCCAACATGTCTGAATATGCATTTTTACACTATACATGGTCTTTTTTCACACCCAAACATGCAGAATCACTCCAAGCTACGTTCAACTAGATCGATCCCTTAAAGGTCCAAAGGGAAAAATGGCTGCAAAATTCAGCATGAGGTTACTCGGACACTGTGATGCTTATAAACTTCTTGTCTAATCCTATGAGATCATATTGGGACCCTCTATAATAACCTCTCTCTATTTTTGTTATTTCAGAGTGGTTTTCCTATGGTTTCCAGTTTTCAGTTGATGGAAAAAGTATCAAATCCAAGCAGTGGAAAGTTACAAGGTGGTGCAATTTTTGTTCTGCAACTCATGTGAATAAATGGACTATTCCAATGCGTTCAAATAGGCATTGTCCTCTTTCACACCCAAACATGCAGAATCATTTCGAGCTACGTTCAACCAAATCGATCCCTTAAGGGTCCAAAGGGAAAAATGGCTACAAAAATTCAACATGAAGTTACTCAGACACCGTGACACTTAGAAGCTTCTCGTCTGATCCTATGGGATCAAGTTGGGCCCCTCTACAATAACCTCTCTTAGTTTTCATTATCCCAGAGTGGTTTTTCCGTGGTGTCCAGTTTTCAGTTGATGGAAAAAGTGTCAAATACAAGCAGTGGAAAGTTGCAAGGTGGTGCAATTTTTGTTCTGCAACTCATGTGACCAAAT
Source organism: Sequoia sempervirens (assembly GCA_007258455.2). Taxonomy (NCBI): domain Eukaryota; kingdom Viridiplantae; phylum Streptophyta; class Pinopsida; order Cupressales; family Cupressaceae; genus Sequoia; species Sequoia sempervirens. Next base: position 1,038,056,294 of record VDFB02281492.1, read on the forward strand.
AGACTGTTCCAATGCATTCGAGTAGGCATTTTTACGCTAGGCATGGTCCTCTTTCACACCCAAACACGCGGAATCACTCTGAGCTATGTTCAGCCAGATCAATCCCTTAAGGGTTTGAGTGTAGTATGTTGAAATAGGCCATTCCTCCTATTGTTTAGGTTGTGTCTTGGTGATATGGGCCTAATGTAACTTGAATTGTGGTAGCTTGATATATAGAGTCTATTGATGCTAGGGTTCAATTTGTATGATTTTGAAAATTAATCCAACTGAGTAGAGTTATCAACATTATTCGTAAATCATAAGAATTTGTTTAGTACACTAGCCATTTTGATGCCTTCTTGTAGTCTCAAACATTATTTTGTATCATTGTTACATTGGTTTTCGATGTGGTAGCTTAATATAGCTCCATAATACAAAATCTGGTTCACGCTAATTTTCACATGAATCAAATCACGCTGATGTGAAAAAAAACCATGAGACCATATCTTGTGGTGCAGGAACACCTAGGTCATGTAATGCCTTCAAAAGGCTAAGTTGTCAAAAATGTATTTAAGTCCATGTAATTCCAAAATTAAATGTAATCAAGGCATGAAAAAGCACAAAGTGTAATATTGTCAAAATGCTAAATATGTAAAAGAGAGAAAAAGAAGAAATGTGAAGAGACAAAACAAGAAAATCAAGAAAATCAAGGAAGAGGATGAGTCATAGGTCGTTCAAGGAATATGAAGAGGTCTTTCATGGTTGGAAACTTCTTTAAAAGCATTGTAAAGGCCGAGCAAAGAGATCATTGTATTATGGAAGAATTAAATTAACAAAGAGTTCCCTATTTTAGCTTATTTTTTGTGTTTTTAGTTGTTTCTTAACTTGTACAGATTGTGCAAGAGTTTAGGGCTCAAATTCATATTTTTTCTAGTAGGTTGGGGAATCACCATTTGTTTGCATCCATTTGGGAAGGAATCCAATAAATTTAATGTTTCTTTGAGCATTCTTCTTATGGCTTGGTCTGAAATCTTGTGCATTGAGTTTTGAGAGTCTTATAAGGCATTTCCACACTAATCCACCAATGTAGGTCAGGTAGATTGGTGGAGCAAGTTAGGGATAGGTTATTTTTTATGTTTTTATGTTTGTGAGTGGAGGAAAAAGTAAGAATACCTTGAAGGAGCTGCTGCTACACAAGAAATTCTGAGTTTTCCAGTCAAAATGAACAGTTTCTAGCATGACAGTGGAGAAAGAACAAGTGCATGGGTTAGAATATGTTTCCAAATGCCTTTTCAGATGTATTTTGATATGTTCCAATGGTTGTCCAGAGGTTTTGAGGTTTGCATGTAGCCTATATAGGAAACTCTCATTGATTTTTGAGTTTTTCACCCTATAAACAAGGGTTTGTCAATATACTGTCAAAAGGAGTCTTTTAATCCATGAAAATGGATAAATTGGGAGTTTTGTGTTATTTCTAATGACTTTTTTGAGGTTTTAAGTGTTTTGGGAATGTTTGAAGGGGGTCTTCTTTGAAAATCAGGCCTATTTTAGTAGCCTTTTTGACAGTGTTTAGACTAAAAACTGCTTATTTCTTCAATATAAGTTATTCTGAGTTTTTGATATGAGGAAATGGGCATTAAGAGGTCTCTAAAATTGTTTTGGATCTTGGGTTTTGAAACTAGTGTGTTTGGTTTACCCGATTTAGGGCATGAATGTCTCATTGAGAAGTGGTGCCTTGACTGCCTAGAGAATAGAATTTTGACGTAACAGTGATCGGTGAGTTGATTTTGGGATAATGTTGTCTAAGTGATGGTGTTAGGGATGTATGGAGTATTGGACAGGGTTTAGAAGTGAGATATGTTGTTTTGACAGTTGGACAGTGAGGAGACTTGGTGTAAAATAATACATGAAATTGTAAGTTCAGTCAGAACAAAGTTAAGAGAGCAAGTTCCTGATTTGTATCAGTTGTAATAATGATGTTCACAGTGCTTGATGGTCTGGTAAAATTCTAAAATCCAATTTTAATGATGGATTGACTATTTGGGACAAGTTTAATGAATTGATTGAATGAAAGAGTGCCTTTTTGAAAATGGTGTTTTTGAAATGCATGTTGATCTAAATGATTGAATCAAAGTTTTCTAAAATGGTTTTTTGCTTTGAATGAGTCAATTGGAATAAAAATTTGTGGAAGGATGAATGATGAATGATAAGAGAATTTGAGTGGATGAAAAGTAGATTTCTGATGAAATGTTGAAATTTTGTTTGATCTTCTCCAAGACAAGTTTGGGACAAGAGTCCCCTGAGTTGTTGAGTGGTTTTGTATTGCATCAGCTTGTTGCTTACTATTATGCTTTGACAGATTTTTTCCAAGCATCCATAGCTTGTTCGAAAGCACCTGTTTTAAGCTTTTAGCCATAGCAGCAAGGCAATGAACTGTTTGATAAAATGCTTTGATAGACATGTATGAAAAATGTGTTAGCATAGACAAGGCAGTGAACTCTTTGAAAAAATGCCTCAAAGAAATTTGGTTTCATGGTGATGGAATGGCATGATGAATGCCATGACAAGCAAATTGCTATGGATTGTCATGGCATTCCATCACCATTGAGACCACATTTCTTTGAGGCTTTCAAGCAGGTTGCTGCCTTTTCTGTATTATTATTAGTATGCTTTGATAGATTTTTTCCAAGCATCCATAGCTTTTTGGAAGCACCTATTTTAGGATTTTAGCCATAGCAACAAGGAAGCGAATTGTTTGATAAAATGCTTTGGTAAACATGTATGATAAATGTAGTAGCATAGACAAGGCAACGAACTATTTGAAAAAATGCCTCAAAGAAATGTGGTCTCATGGTGATGGAATGCCATGACAATCCACAATAATTTGCTTGTCATGGCATTCCACCTCATGAGACCACCATTTCTTTGAGGATTTTTCTCAAATAGTTCATTCCCTGTCTATGCTATTCTCATTATGCTATGATAGATTTTTCTAAGCATCCATAGCTTGTTCGAAAGCACCTGTTTAGGCTTTTAGCCATAGCAACAAGGAAATGAATTGATAAAATGCTTTGATAGACATGTATGAAAAATGTGTTAGCATAGACAAGGCAGTGAACTCTTTGAAAAAATGCCTCAAAGAAATGAGGTCTCATGGTGATGGAATGCCATGACAATCAAAAGAATTTGATTGTCATGTGGCATTCCATCAGGTCATGAGACCTCATTTCTTTGAGGCATTTTTTCAAAGAGTTCACTACCTTGTCTATGATATTGCTTACTATTATGCTTTTGATAGATTTTTTCCAAGCATCCATAGCTTGTTCAAAAGCAATTGTTTTAGGCTTTCATCCATAGCAACAAGGCAACACTTGAACTATTTGACAAAATGCTTTGGTAGACATGTATGAAAAATGTGGTAGTATAGACAAGGTAGTGAACTATTTGAAAAAATGCTTCAAAGAAATGTGGTCTCATAGAATTCCATGACAACCAAATGTAATTGGCAGTTGCTCCTAGTTTTGCAATGTGAAGTAATTGCATAACTACTTAGGTTGAATTTGTAAAAACTATATTGTAATTGAAAATTTGTCATCTATCAGCATCTAGTTATTAGTTATGAAATGTGAAGCAATGCTTTGAGTTTGAAAGATGTGCAATGCAATGTAATCAACGCTATGAATATAAACTACAAAATTCTATTTTTTACTAAGTTACCGGTTCGGTTTTGGGTTCGGGTTCAGGTTCGAGAACCCATTTCATTGGTTCGGGAAATTTTTTTGGGGGGTTGGGTTCGTTTTGGGTTCGGTAATACAAAAACATATAAAAATCAAAAATATATACATATTTGCAGTAGTAATCAAGTTCAGAATACACCACCATATTAATAGTCAAATAACACATAGCAAAAATACACCACCACATTCATAGTCAAATATTAAAATATTAATGATACTTCGAATGTCATGATACAAAATTATAAATTAAAGTTCAAACATAAAAAGTAATGTGTTTACAATTAGCCATTATTGATCATTGATCAATCTGAAAAGTGTGAACATTTTTTGTGTGGAAGGAAAACAAGAAAAACAGTGTTACATAATTATTTACATTGTGAAAGAGCCAAAACCTTTTTCTTGCAGATCGTAGAAGAATCTCAGTGATTTTTTGGGTGTCCTTGCCTTGGAACGGAACTATCCTGAGCCATGAATGATTGACTAGGAATTGTGAGAAAGAAATAAGATAAATCACATGCAACTTGTTGCAATTTCTTTCCTTGGGAAAAAGGGTAAAGTTTGCTTTTCAGGGAGAATCTCCTTTAGAGTTTGAACACATTGATAATTTTCAAGATAGACTTAGCCAAATATGTCATCTAGGTTTGAAGCTTTTAGGTAAAATGTTTGCTTCTTAAAATTTTGTTCAAAATTCAAGATGCAGGCTCTCCTCCCTTAGGGAAGATAAGGCCTATCAAACCTAACACTCTTATGCAACACTTCTTAAGTTCTTGTTGATGCAGTATTACATGTGAAGTTTCAAAATAGGCATGGTTATATAAATTCTCATCTTAGAACTATCATTGCATCAAATTAATAATTTTCAATCCTTTATGGTCTAGACAAGAGAAGTATGGAATAGTGTTCCAATGCTAAAGTCTTATTGTGAATCTCTTTGCTATGAGTGCTTCAAAAATGAGGAATCTGTCTTCTGCACCAAATGAGAAATATTCACAATATGTGCTAGGAAGGAATAAGTCCATAAGATCTAGTATGCAAGAACTGAGAATTGCAAAATTGGCTTATGTTTGACTTCCACACACAAAAAATTTCACACTTTTCGATGTTCACATGTAAGTCAAAAAGTATATGTGCGTAAGTTGTAAAGTATACACTTGAATACACGTAACTCATATCTATTGAACCATGAATTTATAATGCAAATATGGACACCATCGATAAAAAAGATTTGTATTAAAAGCAAATAGCCATGTACGCATACATCAATATATGTTGATATAAGTATAAAATATAGTTACAAAATAGCCATATAGGCTTATGAGAATGCCATATAGGCATACAATGTCAAATATATCCAATACAAAATATGTACAAAATTGCCATGTAGGCATACAACAAAGGGATTTGCATTCAAAATTCATTTCTCTCCATGCTCTGGTTCAAATATAATTTTCTTTCCCTTTGCTTGGCGATCTGATGGCGATAAGTCTGTCAGCCATTTCTACTATGCTCGAGGAGTGCTCCTGCTGCTCCTCCTAGTTTTTAGCTCCTAGTGAATTTTAACTATTAGAATAAGAAGTAAAGACATTAATATATAGAAATTACATTATAAAATTGATATATTTAACAAAATAATCACTTACGACCATCTCACGATCACTCTCCTCGATGGAAATATTTGCACGCCGATGTTGAGGCATGCTCAAGCCCTGTATAAACCATCCAAATAGGAATTAAACTATGAATCAATAATGGTTTGATTTTTCATTAGAACTAGTTCATCTATAACAACAAATGTAAATGTAAATTTAGTAATTTGCCTCATACCTCCCCTATCAGAGCCATTGAGGATTGTATAGCAGAGGAAACACCAATATCCATTTCCCTCGTAACATTTGGCGGCGTTTCTGTCACCAACATCTGAAAATAAAACAAAAAATTGTTCAATCACAAAAAAGTTACAATAGCGATCCACGTGATGACTTATAATGTATGAGATCTAATGAACAAAATTTTGAGTACAAGTATTAAACTATATATTTTTTATTATTAGTTATCGAATTTGAAGTAATGCTTTGAGTTTGAATGATGTGTAATGCAACATAACCAACAATATTAATATAAACTACACAAATCTACTAAACTTAGAATTCATTATTTAAGTTCTCTTTATTCTATATTACCTCCATGAACGTTTGATCAAATCTACTGGCACTAGGAGGTGTTTCCTTGAAACCTCCAACATTACCCTATTCAACATCCAAAATAACATATTAAAATACCATTCGTAAAATAATGCTATTAACATGTAATAAATTTATAATTGTTTACTAGTTACATACCCCACTGATAGGTGTACTACAAAAATAAGTAGGTGGATGACTAGTGTATCCAGTCTCTACACTGTGACCCTGCAATTTTATTAAAATAATAAAACTAAATTAGTTAATCTTGCATTTCACAATTGAAATTTAATAAATTAAATTCAATGAACATACTGATTTTTACCTGAGTGTTAATGCCATATCCATCATGCAAAATGTCAGCCGTCCTCTCCATCCCTGTAGATGCATACAGATCAGGCTGTGTAGTAGCATATGGATCCTGCATAGCACCCTCCTGAGTGTCAATAGGGTCATACGAACAAGTCGCCCCACAAGATTGACACACATGGGTTCGAAGGCCACCACCTAAAGACTCCCCTAGATGGCATTGTACAATAGGGCTAGTGTGATGGATGACACTCTGGGTCAAAGTTGTGATCGCCTGCAATGTCTCTATGTCAACACTCTCCTTCACAACGACATGCATCACAATCTGCTCATGAGGCGACCTAGCGAGAGGTTGTCTCCCTTGTCGCGTAGGATCTAGTTGTGCATTGGGCCTATCCTAAGCTAACTCCCTACCTCTCCCCTGGAACTCCTTCATATCAAAATAATTTGGGATTTGGTTCAATACAAACTCACTGTATAGTTTCCTAAGAAAATATTGGGGGACTTCACAATTATTACACAGTGGGTAATCAAAAACCATATACCATCTTTCATAAAAATGGTTCTTAATCTCTTGGTGGTGGCACCAATGAATAGGAAACCTCTTTGCATTGAGGGTGAGATTTTGATTTGTTTTAGGGTCAGTGAATAGAGAGCACAAATCACCTTTAGTAATTTTTAAGTCTTTTACTTGTTTATATGATAATTTGTCTGCATAATATTCCCTGGTTGTCTGCCTCCTATCTTTCCATCCAGATATTTGTTGGGTGATTGCATCTACATTTTTTAACATATCTTTCAATGAATTTGCTAGAATCATTCTTTCTATGGTTGAAGCATTTGGATCACTCAACCTACTGATAAGATCCTCAAGTTGTTTTCTATTGTTCTCAATTTCACTTAAATTTTCTTGTGTGCCAGGAGGGTATTGAGAGAATGGTGGGGGAGGTTGATTTTGTTGAGGATTTTCCTCCTCTTCTCGTTTGAGGATTTGCAAGATTTCCTACAAATTTTTAAAAAAATAATCAAATCTAACATAAAACAAACAAAATCAATTCAAACTAATAAATTCAAAACAAATGGCAAACAATACTTACCTCTCGCATCTCTTCGTCATCGTGGTGCCATATTTGCAAAGAAAATCCAACTCTTGTTGATAAAATTTGTAGAAATCCTTCCTCCTAGAACACGAGCGTGAAAGTGAAGGTTTTTGGCCGCGGACAGAGCTGAGAAACAGTAAAAAGAAAATGATACAGATTTCACTTTTTTTTTTCTTTTAAAATCACATAACGCGAGTGCATTATAACGCACTCGCATTATCTCTTTTCAAAAAAAAAAATCCAATTTGGCCACAAAAGTGCCACCAACTTCATGCACCCGCCCTAATAATAAGGTTGATAATGGCAATGTTGCATATTTGTTTGCTAATGAGATATATGCAAATTTTCAAGGATATGATGCAAGTTATATATTGTACTCTAATGATGAGAATGAAGATATAGATGATGCTACTAATGTTTATACACAAGAAATGGAGTTTTGGAGCCTAGAAGTTGAGAAGATTATGGAGAAGAGATGGTATAAGATGAAGAGGAAGAAAGGACCAAAGAAGGTTGAAAATACAAAGGAAAAAGTGCAAAGGAACTAGAAGATCAGGAAGAAGACAATTCAAAGGGGCTTGAATTCTTTTCCCCCCAGGACTTTGGTGCAAGAGCACCTATTTGATTTCTTTCCTCCATGAGGCCATTTGTAAATAGTTTCTCTATTTTTTGTATTGGGTCTTATAATAAGGTTTATCAAACTATTTTAGAGGTTTTTGAGTCTTAGGAAGTCATATTTTAAGTCATTTTTCAAATAATGTTTAAAGTTGTTCCATATTGTAAAAAATGTAAAAGTTGTTCAAGAAAGTTGTCAAGCAACTTGTCAAAAAGTATCATTAAGGTGTTTTGTCAACAAAATAATTAAAAGGTAGTTGAAAATGGTTGGTTTTGGTTAGAAATGTATAAATACACCCTAAAAAACTCAAATTTTGCGTTGGAGACATTATTTTTGAAGTTTGATGAATGACAACCTCAAGTTTTGTGTGCATTTTCTAATTTTTACATTGTTTTTTAGGCTGAAGTTGTGATTTGTATGACCTGGTATGGACTCAAATAATAGATTATCATATATGGATGGAAATATCTCTATTTTTAGTTTCCAATTATTTTTGTCTAATTGAATTTTATTGAGTTTTGTGGAAGATATGACTATTTTGGTGAGACCGCCTATTCTAACAATATTGTGTAGAATTTACAATCTGAAACATGTCATGGTATGAATTTTAAAGTCTATATTTTGGATTTGAAACTAATTGGATTTTATTTCCATGTGAATCTACTTTCATTTTCTTCAAGTCTCATCAAATTTCATTAAGATTTGAATAAGTTGTGACCATTTCTGTGAGGGTAGGTCTGAACCCTACCTAGGGTTTGCAGTTTTGGGAAAAATGTAATAACTTTCTTTTCCACCTTTGGATCTTCATGAAAATTGGAGAAAAGGTTTATAATTATTTTTTCTTCAATCTCACTGGAGCGATTGGCTTTATTATTGGTTTTGTAGAAGTTATTAATGACTGTTCGTTTCATTAAATTGTGGGCTGCCATGGCTATGTTTTCAATGTGATATAGAATGCCTAATAGCATGTGTTATACAAAGATTTCTTTGAATTACTGTTGAAGGTTTGTGAGGTATGTTGTTGACTCCTCCTATGTCTGCATCACTACAGGCTGACCTTAGATCTTGGAGAATAAAAAACCTGCCAAAATTTTGAATTAAATTTGAATTTTGAGTTAAAGGGGACTCATTCGCCACCCTGGGTGAATGGGTCCCACGTAAGGGGACTCATTCACCCATAATGGTGAATGAGTCCCACCTTAGGAACCTGAGGTGGGTTTTGATATTTAATGCTTTTAAATGATATTTGTCAGGATTATTCTAAAAAATACACATAAATAAGGTCTGTGGATGCAAAATGGGGCCAATTAAAGTATAAGAAAGTCCAATTATTAATGACAAACCTAGGAAGTGTGAAAGTGTCTTTCAACAGTTTACAACACTTTAAAATAAGGCTTGGTAAATGATGAAAATAGGTTATTTAGGTAAAATACATTAACAAGACCCTAGAAAAGTGTGAAAGTATGTTACAACACTTTACAACACTTAGGTAAGGTACCATTTGAATCTTTTTCGGTTCACAAGGGTCCAAGACCTAATGTGAATGTGTTATCCACATTACAACATTAAATCAAGGCAATATTAAACCAAAATCACAAGGAGAGTCCAAACGAGCCATAAAAAGTAGAAGGGTTACTTTTTCAGTGACACAACCGTATATACTTAACCTTGGACACTCAACCCTAAACATTATCTCTCAACCCTCAAACCTCTACGCTATACCCTATACTATCAACAAGCTATACTTATGCACTATACCCTCAACCCTCATCCATATGCTTTATACCCTCAACCTTAAACCTTGAACCCTATACCTTAGACACTCAACCTTAAACATTATCCCTCAATTGTATACCCTCAACCATATACTTAAGCCCTAACCCCTTAATCCTTAACCCTATACCTTAAACCCTGAACCCTACACCCACAAATCCTCATCCTTATACTTTATAACCTCACCTTTATACCCTAAACCCTAAATATTGTCCCTCAACCCTATACTTAAACACTAAACCATACACTCTCAACTCGTCACCCTATACCTTACACCCTCAATCCATATAATAAACCCTAAACCCAATATCCTAAACCCTAATCCCTATACCTTACAAACTTAATATTATACACTCAACAAGTTAAATATTATCCCTCAACTATAAACCCTCTACCCTATACCTTAAACCCTAAACATAGAAACATCAACCCTCATCCCTATAACCTATACCCTCACCCTTATATACCCTAAACCCAAAACCCTTACATACATACATACATACATACATGCATGCATGCATGCATACATAAATACATACGTACATACATATATACATACTTACATATAAGCATACATACATACATGCATGAATACATACATACATATGTATATACATACATGCATACATTCATACATGCATACAAACATGTACAAACATACATACATATAAACTTACATACATATATACATACATACAAGCATACATTCATACATACATACATACAAGCATACATAGATGCATACATACATGCATGCATGCATGCATGGATATATACAGACATACATACATATATACATACATAATGACATACATACATACAAATATATATACAAACATACATACATCAAACATAAATTTAACAAACTTGCACATAAACAATTCCAAGCGAGACCTAATGTGAGCGCATTATGTTAAGTTTGAGAAGCATACAACAAAATGGTGAATATATCTTCCTCAAGAGGAAGGTGAGAATCATCTACGCACAATATCAGCCATAGATTATTAGAAAAATTAATTAACAATTTAGTCAAGCCCCTTAAGAGAATGTTTAAATTTCATTGTGATTTTCTAATTAACTAAAAATTACACTAATTCATCCATTACATATTAAATGTGATTGCTACTTGAAAAGGCTCAACTTGGTTCTACTAGAAAATAACCTTTATCATATTTAAATTGAACACTTGAGACTTAACCTTTGCCATAATTAGATTGGACACTTTGAAACATAATGTGCAGAGCAGTGTTTATACTATTTTTGAAAGATCATATTGAAAAGCTGATGATAATATTACACATATTAAGAAAGCTGGTGACAAGGTTACATATTATAAAAAACATTACTGAATTCCAGACCATAAACCAGGGTGAAATGCAGTCCACGGTGATTGGCGGTGCGTTACAACCAAAACTCTAATATTCTTTTCCTCACACGGCATCTCTTCTTTTCCAAATAGAAATTTAAAGGAAAAAAACAAAAAAATCTTATCACTCTGAATCTCTGAGCAATAATCAGCTATCGTTCAAGCAATTTAGGCTGACCACTTTTAAGATCCAACCTAATCGTTGTGCCTACCATGAAATGATGACCAGTTAAAGGTCAAAACTCAGGGAAGAAAACAAAGAAAAAAATCTCTTCAAACTAATTCACAACCACTTTAGGCAAGTGAGGATTTGATAGCCTCCGCCATTGACAGGAAATGGCCAGCTAAACAATATTAATGGCCACCGTACGCTGAGAAGTATTAATGCAAAATCCAAAGTGTGCTGTACGAATCACCGATATAAGTATAGATTCTTCTTGACGGCGAAGGAGAAGGGTGACATCGATGAACAGTATCCTTATCGCCTACAGCTAATTCAGTTTGACTTAGTTTGCTCAACTTATAAATAATGTGTGTTCATCAGTCTACGTGTTGCATTTATACAGATGACAGCCAATATGATTCCGTACAAAGCATGGATCAGTCCAAACGTCCAGAGAGACGGAGAGAATGAAAACAGCATGGGGAGCAGCAATGATTGGGTGTAGGTAGGACTGAGATTTCAAGAGCATCTTCCGCTACCTAATTTATTTCTTGGGGTCCAGGTAGATGGTTAAGTTTTTTAATGGAATGATCTACTCAGTGAGACGGTGCCCAGTGAGACTACGTTTTCTAAACCATGAAGGTAGAGAATGTATGATTTTATGACGTGGTTGGATGTAGACTTGGAATTTCAGGCTAACCATGCCAAGATGGTTAACTTTTTTAATGGAATGATCTACTCAGTGAGACTACGCTTTTCAAACCATGAAGATAGAGAATGCATGATTTTATGACTGGTTGGATGTAGATCTGGAATTTCAGACTAACCATGCTTGCCAATGAAAAGTGTTTACTCGCGTAACTTACTGATTTTCATTTTACATTTTATTTATATTTATGTGCATAGAAGTCAGTTTTCTTGTATGATTGTGTTTATTATATTAGTTTTAAAAGATCTATTATACTAGCTCAAAAACAATGTGGAGAGTGGAATCACATTTCAGGTGATGTTTAAATAAAAGTCGAAAAATATAAATTTGATTAAATTGCTAAGTTATAATAGTTATAGAATTAGTTGGAAGAGGAGCAAGGTGTAAGAGGATTATCTCCAATCATCTAGGAGGTCCCAACCATCAAGAATTGGCTCCCACTCTATAATGGCACCTTCTTCATTCTCTTCTTAGGCTAACAAATAGTTTTTGTGGACTCTTTATTTAAGGTGAAAATAATGGATTAGTAATAATAAACAAAGCCAAAACTTGAATAAACTATTGAGTAAATAAACAATAATGCAAGACAAATAACCAAATAACCAACATCATACCTTTATTGTGATGTTTGGATGTGCTCCAAATGATTGTATGTGGATGTCATTTGCTAGTATGTCAATATTTTGATATCATAAGGTTGCAAATGGATAATTGATTATGAAGCTGAATAACATATGGACAACTTTAAACTTGATAATCAAATAAGGGTGACAAGTTTCTTTTGAATAGATTTCTCAAGGGAGAAATCAAGTGTTGAGATGCAATGATGGAATAGAGGGCCAAAATTGAATTGTATGGAGAGGATTCATAGTCTTGTAACAAGTGTCGTGAGGAGGGAAAAATATTCTTGATCAATGAAGGAGATTTGATCAAGTTAGGAGATTGAATGGGAAGAGAGCATGTGGAAGGTGAAGTGGAAGAGCAAGCATGCTCACACATGTGAGCATGGAGGTGGTCTATGTGGAGAGCATGCTCACATGTCTGAGTAAGGTGGTCGAGAAGAGTGAAGGTCAAGGGTTGAGGTGAGCTAGCATGCCCACACTTGAGTGTGATACACAAACATGTGGGAGTATGGGGGATTGTGGACACATGGGAAAAGTTGAATGGTTGAGATCTTGATCCATGGCTTAAGATTGGAGGGTTGAGATTAGAAGCAAAAAATATTATTTCTATATATGGTGATGTGGCACTTAATACTAAAATAAATGTTAATGAAAATCAATTAGTTAAGTTTTAATTAATTGATTTAATGGTTTGAGGAATCAAGAACTAAGGTTAATTTAATTAATCAACCTTAGGGAACAAAAGGGGAATAGAAGAATGACTAATTAATTATGAGGAATAAATAATCAAATATAGCTTATTTAATTAATTCATAAAATATGGTATGAAATTTTATAAGTAAATTTTAGGGTGCCTACATTTTTTAGAGATGGGGAATGCTAAATTAGAAAAGACAGTAATAATTAAATCAACCACCTTATCATGGATTAATTAATTGATTTAGTAAGATGAATTGAGAGGTAAGGTTAATTATTATTATTGATTTAATTAAGTAACATTAAAGAGGGATTACTTAGTAGATTATTATAAGAATGATTAATTGTAAGGATAATTAATTAAAATAACAACTTATTTAATCAATTTGTGAATAGTTAGTATGAGGAAGTATAGATGAATATGGGGTGTTTATATTTTCTTTCTCTTTAATACAACATTGTGACTAGAAGAAGTGACATGATGTCAAAGAAAAATAAAAAGTAGAAAGGATAAAGCTTATGTTTGAAGGATAAAAAGTAGAAATAATAAAACACTACAAGGTAAGATAACATTAGGAATTTCAAAAACTATGCAAGTAGCTATATTACTTGGTTGAACTAGATTTTATATGTGATGAAATTTAATCGATGATTCCATCTATGTCATTTTCAACGTCTTCAAGAGTTGATATGTTTTTAGTGGGCTTAGACATCTTAACCACCATTTGTTAACCCACTCATTTGACTCACATTCTAGGCTTGGACTGTACATGAAGAACAAATGCATGCCATCTTTCATGTATGGATACTCCATTAACCTGAATTAAAGCTTTTGAAAGAGTTTAGCTCACTTGATCCTATTAGTGTACAAAAATCCTCATATTCTGCAATGTTAGTATCATCTATCAACTAAAAAAATCTATGAAATGAAGACTTACCTTCATTAATTAGACCCATTGAAGCATTATACCACTCAAAAACTGATTTCATTTCTATCAAATTTAGATTTTATTTATACTTTACCTCTTCTTATGTTATGGCTCTTTTGATACATGATATTGCACCATCGTGCTCCCCCTTTCCATTCTTGGCCTCATAAAAGTTCCACATATGATAAACACCTATAATATTAATCATCTTGCTCAACCAATAGAAAAAATCTTTAAATTCTTGAATTGTGATGCACAATTATCTAACCATATGGTATGTTGATAGAATGATATTCTCCTTCTAGCAAAATCATGATAGAACGCCTAAAATCAACCTTGCAAAAATCTATAGAATATGTACGATCATCATTGATATAAAAATTATACTACATGACAATATTTTTTTCATCCTTTGTACTACAGTTCTGCAATGAATGAATGTTATATGCACAAATATAGCAACCTTTGCAGAGTTGCAATACAATGATTGCACCTCATGTTGTGGTTGTAGACTATAGTTCTTTGCAAAGTTTATGACTGAAACAATGCTACAAAGTGGAAATGTGTCCTTGCATAACTTGAATTGTAAGTCAAACCATCAAGCTCTATAGGTATGCCTTGCATACTCATACACTATAGTATTACAAACTATAGACATAAATTAATACATTGGAATCTTTTCAATAATTAAATCACACCTTTTTGCTTCTTTACCATCTTTTGTATTATAGGCCACTATCTTATACTTTCCAAATTCCACTACTTCATTAATTCAAATCACATATATACTTTCCATATGTTCAAAAATTGGCATCCATTGCAAGCCACCACAATGCTAGCTTGTGAAATCCAAGCATAATTTCTTGTAGAATAATTTACCTTTATTTCTTTCACATATAATTGTTGATATGAAATCTCTTGAAGATGTAGACTGTGGGGCATGTATGCCACAGTCCTACAAAATATTGTTAGTATCTGAATCTAAAACATATACATCGATAAACATCAAAATGGTTAGAAAACTCAATATGTACTCTACAACACAAGTAGTGAGCATGTCATTTATTATGAAATAGAAAGGCTTTAGAATTTCAAAAAATCTTTGAAATTTTTTAACTTGAGGATACAACTCTATAAATTTAACAAAAAATGCATTTGAGTCATATCCAAAAATGATCTGGATGTGGCTTAGGCTTTCAACTACAAATTCTCCTTCTTACCACATCTCTTCAACTTGGAGATACTTTTGTATTATTCTTCCCAAATTCTTCAATCGAGGATTTCAATGCTTCAATAATTGGTTTATCTTTTTTGGTAGTCTCCTCAAGAATACCCATAATTTATTTTCATCAGTGTCTTCAATTCTTTGGCACCTTCCAATGGATCTCAATATTTTTTTTCTATTTTTTTTCAATGCTTGACTTGTCTTTCTAATGGGACAAGCTTTCTTCATTTGATTACTTACTATTGTTGATGTAGTGCCATTTCATGTGACATTACTATATTTTGTGTGTGAGGTGGTACCCACTGTCTCAAATGCACTCATTTTATTCTTCACAATAGATTTTCCACTTGAATCTTTCGATGTTCATAGACCAAGAGTCTTCATAATGGACCTATACTTTATATTTCTTATCATTTCAACAAACAGTTGATATTTTCCAATTTCATTTAATTTTTCAAAGAAGAATCTTCAAATATTATTATCATATCTTCTACAAGTATGTTTTAGAATCTTATCATCCATCGCTTGCAAAATATTCTTATCAATATTAATAAAAATCGTGGGCTTTCTACACAAAATTCTAGGAGGTGTTCTCAAAGGTAAATTTTCTTCAACATTAGGAATATGATCAATAATTAAATGAGATGGGATGTATGGGATACCTTTGATCAAATATGGAATAAATGATGTACCTTGAATTTGAGATGGGAAAGATGGCATACCTCCATCTTCACATGTGAGTGATGATATAATTTCAAGTTTAGTTGTGGTAGATGGTCTCCCTCCATCTTGACTTGTAGTAGATGATGTGTCTCCAACTACGAGATTCAAATATTTCATTCCATGAAGGATTTTCCATCATTTCCTTTTTTCCATGAATACCATATCTCTCATTGATGGTTCATATTTCTTTTGAATTGGCACATCTTTTACTATTGTGTTTATTTTCCTTCTTTCACGAAGTTGCCTCATTTCTTCTCTTTTATTTTCATTTAGTGCTTCCCGCTCATTTGGAATTAGATGACATGTTCTTGATCATTTCTTTGCAACGATGAAGAATTGTATTTGTAGCATGAAAAATATATAAAAATATATTTCCACCATGGCAGTATAGATTAAAGAAAATCTTACACAAATTTGAAATTAGTCTTCAAATTATGATGTACAATATATATGCAAGTCCAAAGAGGCATTTAATAACTAAAGGATAGTCAAATTCAAGGAGTTGCAGTATTGATATTAAGTGGAAGGCTCTATATTCAAACATAAAAAAAATGTAGAAAAGGGCATAAAGAGGGAATGCATG
Source organism: Sequoia sempervirens (assembly GCA_007258455.2). Lineage (NCBI taxonomy): Eukaryota > Viridiplantae > Streptophyta > Pinopsida > Cupressales > Cupressaceae > Sequoia > Sequoia sempervirens. The sequence goes on from VDFB02281492.1 coordinate 1,038,073,005, forward strand.
TTGTAGAAATATAAAGTATATGCTTTTAGATCATTTACATTTCCCCTCCACTTTTATGTGTGTGCAAATTTATAGAATTCATCCATGCCAAAAATAAAAAATATAGTGAGAGAAGTGGACAAGCATGAAAATGATACATTGTTGGATCTTATATGGCATCTCAATATCATTTTGTACCTACAAAAACACACCATCTTTTTGCACCTTCACACCAAATCATTAATTGCAAAAGTGCAAGTACACAAAATACCATAATCATCAACCATTTAATTCAACGTGTGAAGAAAAACTTGTAATACAATGTGATAGTTGATGTGATATGTGCCATGTTGTATAGGGAATTTTTTAGTTGAAAATAGTGTAGCCCTACAAAGTGTACACATGGTAAGTGGTGTAGAAGGGATTATGACACATATGGGAATCATGTATTTGGAACTAGTGTGGTTCCCACAATGTGTATGCATGATTACCTTATAAAGTTTATATGGATGGAATCATGGGACATAAGGAAATCAATGAGTTAGTACTTCTGTGGCACAACATGTGCACACATGACACCATTTGAACATGGTATGGAATATAATGCATCATGGAATTGGACCTAGTGTGACACAACATATGCAAGAATGAAACTATGCAAAGTTGATGTAGATATAATCATGAAACATAAGGAACTTGAGTTGGAACCAATGTGACTCCTATGAAACATTGATGCAGAGCTATGAGGATTCACAACACATCTCACAAACCTTCAATAATAATCCAAAACAATCTTTTTATAACACATTTTATTAAACATTGTATATCACATTGGAAACATAACTATGGCAGCCCACAATTTATTTCCATGAAAAGTCATTAATAACTTCTACAAAAAAAATAATGAAGCCAATCCCTCTGGTGAGATTGAATAAAACATAGTTATAGTATTTTCCTCCAATTATTATGAAGATCCAATGGTTGAAATGAAAGTTATTGTATTTTTACCAAAACTGCAAACCCTAGGTAGGGTTCAGACCTGCCCTCACAAAAATGTTCATAACTTATTCAATTCTTAATGAATTTTGATGAGAGTTGAAGAAAATGAAATTAGATTCACATGGAAACAAAATAAAATTGGTTTTAGATCCAAAATATATACTTTAAATTCCATACCATCACACTTCTTTAGACTGTAAATTCTGCACAATATTGTTAGAATAGGCAGTCTCACCAAAATAATCATATCTTCCACAAAAATTGATAAAATCCAATGAGACAAAAAAAATTGGAAACTAGAAACAGAGATATTTCCATCAATATATGATAATCTATCATTTGAATCCATAAAATGCCGTACAAAGCACAACTTCAATCTGGTAACAATGTAAAAATCAGAAAATGCATACCAAACTTGAGGTTGCCATTCATTTAACTTCAAAAATAATGTCTCCAACCCCCAATTCGAGTTTTGGAGGGCTTATTTATACATTTTCAACCCAAACCAACTATTTTCAACCACCTTTTGATTATTGTGTTGACAAAACACCTTAATGACATTTTATCTACCTAGTTTTGCACTTTTGACAATTTTTACAATATATGAGAAATGAACAACATCCTATGACCTATAACACCACAAAGGTGGCCTCTTGGGCTTATTAAAATCTCAAAAAATAAAAATGGAACAAATAACTCAATATGGATTCATGGAGGCATGTGATCAAATAGGTGCTCCTGCACCAAACTCCCAAGGGCAAAAGAATTCAAGCCCCTTTGAATTGTCTTCTTCCTAGTCTTCCAGTTAGGTTGCACCTTGTCCTTTGTCTTTTCAATCAGATTTTGTCCTTTATTCCTTTTTTTATTCTTATGCCTTCTCCTTTCAAGTATCCCTGCAACTTGGAAGTCCCAAAACTCTATCATATCATCAAACACTTCACTTTGTCCTTCATAATCTGCACATACATAATCCAAAGAAAAATTAGAAACAAAATATAGAGACCTTGAGGTCTCCTCCTTCTCTTCTTGTACTTCAAATTCCTCTTCACCCACAACCAACTTATCCAATCTGGAAACCAATTCACTTGAAACCTCAATGTCCTTGTTTTCTTCTACCTTGATGAGTTCCTCTTCCTCTTGTGTGACTTTTCCAACACCAACCTTACTATTCCATTCTTCTTCAATGGCTAAATATTGTGCCCATAAATCTTCTTCTTCATCTTTGACTGAATTTTCTGCCTTCTTTTGTTTTCTTTGTTTCTTCATAATCTTCTTTATAGGCCAAACCATCTTCCTTTTCAATTTCAAATGCCAACTTGTGTCTTGTTTCATCATTTGTTCCATCTTCATCATGGATTCTTGGAATTCTTCTTCAAGTCTTTTCAATTCTCCCTTCAACTCAACAATCTCTTTGTCCATCTTCTCTTGCCTTATCCTTTTCTTTCTTTCCTTCTTTCTCAACTCTTTTTCCTCTCTTTCCTTCTTTCTTGAATCCTCAGCCTGCAAATATCTTTCCAATCTTCTCAACAAATCCATCTCCACAAGCAAGTCTCTCCTTGCTTCCACTTCACTTTGCCACACCTAGGCAATCAGGTTCCTTCCTCAACCTGTACAACACACAACCACAAACACCAACACAAAACCAAAAAACTTCACCAGCCCATATCTTTTCTAGGCTCTGATACCAATTTGATGCAGAGCTATGAGGATTCACAACACATCTCACAAACCTTCAATAATAATCCAAAACAATCTTTTTATAACACATGTTATTAAACATTGTATATCACATTGGAAACATAACTATGGCAGCCCACAATTTATTGCCATGAAAAGTCATTAATAACTTCTACAAAAAAAATAATGAAGCCAATCCCTCTGGTGATATTGAATAAAACATAGTTATAGTATTTTCATCCAATTATTATGAAGATCCAATGGTTGAAATGAAAGTTATTGTATTTTTACCAAAACTGCAAATCCTAGGTAGGGTTCAGACCTGCCCTCACAAAAATGTTCATAACTTATTCAATTCTTAATGAATTTTGATGAGAGTTGAAGCAAATGAAAGTAGATTCACATGGAAACAAAATCCAATTGGTTTTAGATCCAAAATATAGACTTTAAATTCCGTACCATCACACTTATTTAGACTGTAAATTCTGCACAATATTGTTAGAATAGGCAGTCTCACCAAAATAATCATATCTTCCACAAAAATTAATAAAATTCAATGAGACAAAAAAAATTGGAAACTAGAAACAGAGATATTTCCATCAATATATGATACTCTATCATTTGAATCCATAACAGGCCGTACAAAGCACAACTTCAATCTGGTAACAATGTAAAAATCAGAAAATGCATACCAAACTTGAGGTTGCCATTCATTTAACTTCAAAAATAATGTCTCCAACCCCCAATTCGAGTTTTGGAGGGCTTATTTATACATTTTCAACCCAAACCAACTATTTTCAACCACCTTTTGATTAGTGTGTTGACAAAACACCTTAATGACATTTTATCTACCTAGTTTTGCACTTTTGACAATTTTTACAATATATGAGAAATGAACAACATCCTATGACCTATAACACCACAAAGGTGGCCTCTTGGGCTTATTAAAATCTAAAAACATAAAAATGGAACAAATAACTCAATATGGATTCATGGAGGCATGTGATCAAATAGGTGCTCCTGCACCAAACATGCAATCATGACACCATGTAAAATTTACGTAACGCTTAGATATCTTAATAAGGATTGTATGCTCCTTGCAAATTGAATGTGGGATGGCATCACATAGTTGATTTGACAAGAGAGAAGTAATTTTATGTGGTGATTTTGACACACTAGCCAACAATATATTTTCTCAATGAGTTATATAGAGTTAAAATACAATAAAATATATATAATATACATTGAGTTTCTTTTGTCTAAATTTGCTTCATTTGAATGTGAAAATGACCTCTCAATAAGCAAGGATGAAAATTTATCTTCTAAGGAAGGGCACATTGAGTAATATAAAGATAAGGATGATTAATAAGATGAATTTGATTATATTAACAAAATCTAATCTAATCCCTTAAAAAATTCTAATCCATTTCATTAAGGGTATGCATGTTGAGAACTCACAATTTTGGATACTTAGCAAAATCTAATCCCAAAATCAAAATGATAAAAAAAATAAAGAATTATATTAAGCATGCATGATAAGGAGTGATAAAGAAACATAAAATAATAAAGGAAAATGCAAAGAACATGTACAAAGACTTGACATACCTTAACATTTGAGATTCGATTTGAGAAACTACCCACTAATAAGTAGTTTGTTTTCTTCATGCATCAAAAGCCTCAAGAATTTTAGCTTTTCATGAAATTGATTCCTTTTCAACATTCAATTCTATATAAATCTAATAGAATTACTAAAAATATATAGAATTAACAAATATGTAATATGAAATTATAACAATAAAATCATAATTAAAATTGCAACACTAAAAACCTGAAAATTTGAGTTCATATAATCAAATTTTATGTAAAAACTTTGTTATTTCCTCCTTATGTTGGAAAACAATAAAAATATGGTGCAAAGGTGGTGGAATGCTTAAAAATTGTATTTTCTTTCCTCAATAGCATGAAAATCATTCTTTTGTTGAATAACACATAGAAGCAGGAGAATAATAGAGCATGTGGGCCAAGATCATAGGTGTCCTACCCTTTTTACCATTTTTATAAGTTTACAAATTATGTTCACATTATAATGTGAGAAAACTTTGGCTTTGCTCTAAACAGTACAAAATCACAACTTTTTAAAAGTGTGCTCACATTTTTTTATTTAATGAATTTGTTAAGGTTTCATTAACATTATCATTTGTGTATAGGAGATTGAGTTGAGATATATTTATGAGACCTTTCTTCAAGTAATGGTGAAATATTGTAAGTGCTATGTATGTCTTGTTTCGTGTGTGATATGAAATTTCACAACAATTCCCATGTTATATGTCATATGTGTCAATGTACATGGCATGACCCTTTGTGTACATGTGTTTTCATTAAATGTAACATCCCTTTACCCTCAAGTCTATACATTAAACCCTGAAACCTAATTACTCAACCCTATACCTTAAACCCTAAACCCTACAACCTTAACCCTCATCACTATGATGTATACCCTCACCCTTATACCTTACACCCTAAACATTATTACTCAACCCTATTCTCAAACCCTAAACCATACACTCACAACCCTTCACCCTATGCCTTATACCATCAATCCATACCCTAAACCCCATACCCAATGTCTTAAAACCTAATCCCTATACCCTATTAACATAACCTTAGATAGTCATCCTTGAAAAATATCCCTCAACCCTCAATCCTATACCTTATACCCTAAACCCTACACCCTCAACCCTATACACTTAAACTTGGACACCCAACCTTGAGCATTATCCTCTCAACCATACACTCTCAACCCTTCAACTTATTATTTATACTCTCAATCCCTCAATAGTATACCTTAAACCATAAACCCTCAACCTCACCCCTCATCCCTATACCCTATATCCTCACCCTTATACCATAAACCTTGAATATTGTTCATCAGCCCTTAAACCTATACCTTATACACTCAACACTGAACATTATCCCTCAACTGTATACCCTCAGTTCTCAACCCTATACTATATACCCTTAACCCTTTACTTAATCCCTAATCCCACAACCCTCTACCATATACCTTAAACCCTATACACTACACTCTCAACCCTATACACTTAACCTTAGATACAACCCAATACTTATTCTATCAAATATAAACCCTCAAACCTCAACCCCATACTCTATATTGTCAACCCTATAATTATTCCCTGATTCATCAACCCTCAAACCTATACCTTAAACCTTAAAAGGTACACCATTAGCCCTATACACTTAACCTTGGACACTCAAACCCAATCATTATGGACCTCAATTATAAACCCTCAACCATATACCATAACCCTAAACCCTACACCCTCAACCTTATGCCCTAAACCCTAAACATTGTCCCTCAACACTATACTTCAACTCTAAATAATACACTCTCAACCCTTCACCCTATGCCTTATACCTTCAATCCCTCAACCCTATGTACCTTAAACCCTAAATCCTATAACCTAAACCCTCATCCCTATACCCTATACTGTCACCCTTATATCCTAAACCCTAAATATTGTCCCTCAACCCTATACTTCAACCCAATACTTAATCCCTCAACTGTAAACCATCAAACCTTAGCCCTATACCCTATATGCTCAACCACATACTTATGCCCTTTACCTTCAACCCTCAACCCTATACCTTAAACCACCCTAAACCCTCAACCCTATACACTTTACCTTGAAAAATCAACCCTGAAGATTATCCCTCAATTGTAAACCATCAACTCAATACTCTATACCATCAACAATATAATTAATCCCTAATCCCTCAACCCTCAACCCTATACCTTGAACACTAATACATACACCCTAAACCCTCATCCCTATGCCTTATACAACCACATAATTATTCCCTATACCTTCAACCCTCAACCCTATACCTTAAACCACCCTAAACCCTCAACCCTATACACTTTACCTTGGAAATTCAACCCTAAAGATTATCCCTCAATTGTAAACCCTAAACTCAATACTCTATACCCTCAACAATATAATTAAGCCCTAATCCGTCAACCCTCAACCCTATACCTTGAACACTAATCCATACACCCTAAAACCTCATCCTTATGCCTTATACCCTCAACCTTAGGCTTTAAACCTTTAACATTGTCCCTCAACATTATACTTAAAACCTAAACCATAAACTCTCAACCCTTCACCATATGCCTTATACCCTCAACCCTCAACCCTATACCTTAAACTATAACACCTACAACCTCAACCTTCATACCCATACCCTTAGCCTTATACCATAAATCTTAAATATTGTCCCTAAAACATATACTTAAACACAATAATTAATCCCTCGACTATAAACACTCAATCCTCAACCCTATACCCTATACCCTCAACCATGAACATTACCCTCAATCCTCAACCCCATACCCTATACCCTATAAAATTAACCAAGTGGAAACTCAACCATGAACATTAACCCTCAATTGTAAACCCTAAACCCTAAACCCTATACTTGAGCCCTAATCTCTCAACTCTCAACCCTAGACCTTAAACCCTAAACCCTACACCCTGAACCCTATTAGCTTAACCAAGTGGAAACTCAGCCATAAACATTACCCCTCAATTGTAAACCCTAAAACCTATACCCTCAACCCTATACTTAAGCCCTAATCAATTAACCCTCAACCATATACCTTAAACCCTAAACTCTACATCCTCAACCCTTATCTCTATTCCTTATACCCTCAACCTTATGCCCTTAACCTTGAACATTTTCCCTCAACACTATACTTAAACCATAGACCATACACTCTCAACCCTTCACCCTATTCCTTATACCCTCAATCCCCTAATCATGTACCTTAAACCATAAACCCTACAACCTCAACCCTCATCCCTATACCCTATACCCTCAACCTTATACCCTAAACCATGAATATTGTCCCTCAAACCTATACTTAAATCCAATACTTAATCTTTCAAATATAAAAACTCAACCCTCAACCCTCAATGTTATACCTTAAACCCTAAACCCTTCACCCTGTACTTTAGACACTCAACCTTGAATGCTATCTCTCAAATATAAACTCTCAAACCCATATACCCTATACCCTATAACCTATATCCTCAACACTTTACTTAAGCCCTAATGCCTCAACCATCAACCCTATATGTTAAACCCTAAAACCTAAACCATCAACCCTATACACTTAACCTTAGAAACTCAACCTTGAACATTATCTAGGCTCAGTTGTAAATCCTAAACCCTCAATTCTATACTATATACTCAAGCCCTAGCTCCTCAACCCTCAACCCTATACGTTAAACCCTAAAGCCTACACCCTCAACCCTATACACTTAACCTTAGAAACTAAACCCTCAACATTATCCATCAATTCTAATCCCTTAACCCTATACCCTATATTTTCAACCCTATACTTGAGCCCTAATCAATCAACCATAAACCCTAAACCTTAAAACCTAAACCCTACACCCTCTACCATATAACTTATGCCCTCCAACCTTTACTTAATTCCTAATCCCTCAACAATTAACCCTATAACTTAAAACCTAAACCATACACCCTCAACCCTTTACACTTAAATTTATACACTCAACCCTAATCATTATATAGGATCAACTATAAAATCTCCACCCACAACCCACAACCCTATGCCTTAAACCCTAAACTGTACACCCTCAACCCTATCAACATAACCTTGGATACTCAACACTAAATATTATCCCTCAATTTTAAAACCTCAACCCTCAACCCTATACTTAAGCACTAATCCCTCAACCCTCAACCATATAACTTAAAACCTAAACGCTAAACCCTACACCTGCAACCCTCATCCCTTTTCCTTATACCCTCAACCTTATGCCCTAAACCTAGAGCATTGTCCCTCAACACTATACTTAAAACCTAAACCATACACACTCAACTCTTCACCCTATGCCTTAAACCTCAATCTCTCAACCCTATACCTTAAACCCTAAACCCTACAACCTCAATCCTCATCCCTATAGCCTATAACCTCACCCTTATACACTAAAACTTGAATATTATCCCTCAACCCTATGCCCTAAAACCAATACTCAAATCATCAACTACACACCTTTGACCGTCAACTCTATACCCTATATGCTCAACCATGTACTTAATCCCTAATAACTCAACCCTCAACATTGTACCTTAAACCCTAAACTTGACACCCTCAACCCTTAATTATATGCCTTAGAAACTCAACCCTAAATATTAACCCTCAATTGCAAGCCCTCAACTATCAACCCTATACACACAACCCTTTACTTAATCCCTAATGCCTCAACCATCGACCCTATACCTTAAACCTTAAACCCTACACCCTCAACCCTATACACTTAACCTTAGACACTCATCCTTGAATAATATATGGGCTTAACTATAAACCCTGAACCCTATACCCTATACCCTCAACTCTATATTGAAGCCCTTATATTTTAAACCCCAACCCTATACCTGAAACCCTAAAGCCTACACCCTCAACCCTATACACTCAACCTTCGAAACTCGACCCTAAACATTATCCCTCAAATCTAAACCCTCTTCCCTATACCTTATACCCTCAACACTATACTTAATCCCTAATCCATCAACCATCAACTATATACCTTAAACACTAAACCCTACACCCCAACACTTAACCCCATATCTTAGACACTCAACCCTAAACATTATCCATCAACTGTAAACCCTCAAACCTCAAACCTATACCATATGCTCTCAACCCTTTACTTAAGCTCTAATCTATCAACACACAATCTTATATGTTAAGTGGGTATGTGCAGGATCATGATGGGCCAAAAAGTGGCGATATGTAACTAATATGATGGCCCATGTGGCTGATGACTTTTTTTTACCAAAAATTCATGAAACAAAAAGGGTTTTTAAAGGAGATTCTCAACTTTCTATCAATATAAATTATGCTTTAATTTTAACTTAATAAATTATTATTATTCATTTTCTTTTTGAATTATGAATAAAGTCCTGATTGATAGGCTGATTGAAAAACATCTATAGCTTTCAAATGGTATCATATTTTTTGAATCTGAAATATGCCTCACATTCTATGCTTTGCATACTATAGGATTAAAAAAAATGAATTCCATGAAGTTTTGTACCAAGTTAAGGTGGTCAGACATACAAGTTTTTATATTTTTTAAAATTTGTAAAAAAATCATAATTAATTATTTACTTGGAAAAAAATTAGAAAAAAATATGCATCACATCGGGACATGAGTCCTCTACTTATATCTAAAATCTTATAAAAAAAATATTATCATTTTATTGTGGTTAGGGTGGTCAGACACACCTACTTATTTTTCCCTTGAAATTTAAGTACTACTAAATTGAAATTTCAAATTTTCACCAAATAGATTTATTTATTTTTAAAATAAACCTAGTATTTTAGAAACTACATTCAATTTTCTACAGATTCTATTCTTACATATTTTTGAAATAATATAGATAACTTATTCAAATTTTAACGTCAAGTTGCCTAACTCTGATTTTTCTAAATTTTTTGCCACTTAAGGACCTATTTTTTCCATGATGATCTTGCACATACCCAAGTCGTAAACTATACACCATCAACCATATACACTTAGCCTTAGAAATTTAACCCTGGAAATTGTCTAGAATAAACTATAAACCCTCAACCCTATTACTTAATCCCTAATCCCTCACTGCTCAAACCTATACCTTAAACTATAAACCCTACAACCTCAACCTTATACTCTTAACCTTGAAAAATCAACCCTAAATATTATCCCTCAAAATTGTAAACCCTCAATCCTATATCATATACCCACAACCCTATACTTAAGCCCCCATCCCTCAACCCTCAAGCCTTTACCTTAAACCATAAACCCTAAACCCTACACCTTTAACCCTGATCCCTATGCCTTATACCCTCAACCTTATGCCATAAATGTATTATCCCTCAAAAATATACTTAAAACCTAAGGAATACACTCTCAACACTTAAACCTATACCCTATACCCTCAATCCCCCAAATCTATATCTTAAACCCTAAAATCTACAACCTCATTCCTATACCCTTATACCCTAAACCCTGAATATTGTCCCTCAAACCTAAACCCTAAAACCAAAACTTAACCTATCAATTATAAAACCTTGACCCTCTACTCTATACTCTATACCCTCAACCCTATACTTATGCCCTAATTCCTCAATCCTCAACTCTATACCTTAAACCCTAAACCCTACATCCTCAACCCTTAATTGTATATCTTAGAAACTCAACCTTGAACATTATCCCTCAAATATAAACCCTCAACCCTCAACCCTCAATGGTATATCCTCAACCCTTTACTTAATCCCTAATACCTCAACCCTCAACCCTATACCTTATACCTATGTGTTTTTTTCCTTGCAACCCCCAATCTTAAGGAAAAACACAATACCTAAACCAAGAGATCAAGAGGTGAAGGCATAGTTCTTGCACTGTTAAGACATTAGGGATAAGAAAAGCCAATGAACAATGCTATAATTTCATCCCTCTACACTTTTAGCTCCACAAAAATCAAGAGGGTGTACCTATTCAAAGATTTGCACATTTAATGAAACTTGCACTAAACAACACATTGTAGATTTATAGCATGTGGATGGTTCTTAGATAAATGTATAAAGGATGATATAAATTTCATTACAGTCATACATGATCCCCTTGCACCTTGAATCCACACTAAGAACATATAATTTAAGAGAAATATTCATCTAAAAAACACAAAGAAGTTACAATAGGAGCATTCCCAATCACAACCCCTATGTTCCTTAATCTAAATGAAGATACAAAAAACCTAATAAATTAAACATGAAAATCAAAAAGACTCATTGATACACTAGATTAGTGCCTTGTCCATAAAAGAGTCAAAATGAAGCAACCTATCTGATAATAGCCTAAACACAAAACTAGTGACCATTAAATCATTATTGCATTACAATAATGAGGTCTTATGAGGACATATATGAAACATTCTTAGATATCCTAAATGTAATAAAAAACATCTAGCATTCAAGTTAAAGCACACTTTAATCTGTTCTTTGAACAAAACCATCAATCCAAACACTTATTGCAGCAAATGTGAAACAAAAACAATTATAATCTTTTATTATTTTGACTAAAAACATAATGCATACATTCTAGAGACATTACAGTATGACATATTTTTCATAATCTACAAACTGATCTACTTTCCATTAACCAAATGGATTATAACATTGGAACTCTAAAATTTTAGAGAACTCCTAACTCAAGGGATAAGTCCCTATAAAAAAATTCTAAGATCCTCTCAACATGGAAATTCTAGAACCCTTCCAAATGAGAACTTCTCATTTTAGAGAAAATGGAAGAGAAGAGAAAAATCCCTAAAATTAATCCATAATGGATGATGAGTCTAGTTTATGGTTTAATTTTGGTAGAATTTATGATCTATTTGTTGAAGTTGTCATGGACCTTGATGTTTAAATGTTGATATTTCCTCAAAACCATAGACATTGGGCATAATTCTATTTCTGCAAATCTTTAATGACATTGACATGTTATATGGACTACCTGTGTTAGTTCTACATGTGTATTAATGAATGTTATTTAAGATAGTTATAGATATGCGATTATTGTGTGTACTAATATTGCCATGCAAATATGATTACAGGCATGCAAAATGGAGGAAGACTCTGACATCTGTTCATTAAGCGTAATGGTCAACAATGTGGGTATTTGAAGGTTAATGGAGGGAAAAATCTCGACGATAAGAGATTCCTCATTTAAATAAAAAATTTAGTTTCCTTTTAAATGGTCTTTATTACTATTGAGTGAATATAGGTGCTACTATTGTGCTAAATCTGCATTGAGGCAAGCATTTCTGATCAAATTTCATGCATGTGTAACTACCTCTCCACTTTTCATGTTTTCCCTAAAGTGGTGTCCTCCTAATCTATTGGAGTTGACCACCTTGCTAGGAGATTAGTTATTAAATTCTTTTCCTATAAATAAGACTCAGATACTCCTTCTTAGGAGGCTGTTTGATCTGATGATGTACTTGCATTTTTAGTTTTCAGTAATATAGTTACATTGCTCTATTGTACTCATGTTTTTCTAATGAATAAAATGAATTTATAAGTCTATGCATCTAAGTTTACATTAGTTTTAGAGGATACTCATCCAAGGGGGCCCACTTTGTGAGCATTCCATGTCCTTTATTTTAGTTTAGTTATTACTCTCTATTCAGTAATTAGTTAATAATCTGGCACTGACTATTCCTATAGGCACTAGAATTCCATTATGTGATTGTTCCTACAACCAAAGTAGAAAAATAAACTTCTTTTTTGTTTGCTCAGATTTTCATTTCTATCATACATTTCAACTTAGTATAGTTTTTGGTTGATGTTTAGCATTTATGTTATTCCTTTCCAAGCAATTTACTTTCAACATTGTGTCTTTCTTAGTTGTAGAATGAAAATGGCTACTTTGGATCCTTAGTGCTCATACTGTGCTGACCCATTTCAAGTCCACGTCCATGGGTTGAAAAGTTAAATGTACCTTCATGATGATTGAAATAGCTATACAATTTAGATTTCCAATCTCTTAATCACAGTTGTAAGGGATTAGTTGTTAAATCATTGTTGGAGGCTAACATTTTTTAGCATCATTGCTGAGGATGGTGTCAAACTAGGGAGTTATTTGGAGTCATTGATAATTTTTCTTGTTGTAGTATTTCTAAAAATTGTTCTTAGTATACCCCTCATTTAGGAAAGTAATGATCCAATATTATTTTTCCAATTCTTTGTGTGAGCTAGCTGATAGTGAGTTGATACCACATGCATAGAGGAAGGAGGAGAGATGCTCATGGGAGATTCCTTCCTAACAATCTCAATCCATTCCATCTAGTTGAATATCAGAACCTTCCAAGAGAAGAAGAAGAAGAAGATCCACACCCCTTTGTTGATGCATTTCTTGATCTAGCTAGCTCTGAAGTTTCCTCCGAAGACCAAAATCTGATTGAGAACCCCTTTGCTTTAGAACTACATTAGGAAGGTATGGATGATGCAAATAGAAATAGACCTAACCAACTAGATTTTCCTTTCTCCATTGCTCATCAGAATGAAGTAGACAACCTCAAAAATATCCTTGCTTCAACCCTTCCTAAGTTCTATGGACTTGTCACAGAAGACATGATACTTTCTTGTTCAATTTTGACACACTCTGCAAGAGTTATGACTATACCATCGACGCCCATAGGATCAAGCTATTTCGTACCACTTTGAAAGAGGTTGCATTAAGATTGTCCATGAGCCTAGGTATAACTACTATGGAGACATGGGATGACATGAAGACAAAATTACTTGAGAAATACAAGGAGTATTGCAGGGGTGGTGACATGAGAGGAGATGATATTTTTAGGATGCAACAAAAAGAAGCTGAGATCCTGGAGGATCACATTGCAAGGTTTTTTTTTTCTTACAAAAATCTCCACACCATACACTCAATGAAGATTCACAAAAAAAAAAATTCCTAAGAGGAATTAATGATAGCTACACTGGCACCTTGGATTTGATGGGAGGAGGAGATATCTCCCAAGTTCCTTGGGAGGATATCAAGAAGATATGCTAGAACTACTCTAGGGAAGCTTCAAAGAAAGGGAGAGCTTAACAATCTTCTATGGGTAAGTCATCTACTAGTGGAGTTTCAAGAATGGAGATTACTCATTTGTTGGAAGATTCAAGCAAGACATTATAAATAATCTAGCTACTTAGTTGGATACACTTCAAGCCAAGAAGAAACAAGAGGAGGTAAAGGCAATGTTGGAAAAATATTGCCCTCATTGTAGACAAAAGAAGGGCTACAAATGCAAGATGATAGCTAATATTGACAACAAGCAAATTCCACCCGAGTTCAAACCAATCTAGGTTGAAGAAGATCAAGTCTACTATGTTGCACAAAGGAGGCCATGGGCTCCAAGACAAGGTATTCCACCAGATCCACTCTCTTTTGTTGGGCCATATTTCATTTTTCATTCATCTGGTAACCAATGGGAACCCCCATAGCCATCCAACTATGGAGGATATACACCACAAACTTAGAGTAACTGTCCAAATACCTGGCCTAATCATCAAAACTCTCCACCCCAGTGGCAGTAACCTTAGGTTAATTGGTAGTAGTTTCAAGGAAATTGGCAGTAAACAAATCAATGGAGGGGAGGAAAAAAATGGAAAAACCAACCAAATAGTTACATGTAGCCACCTTCTCAGCCCTAGCAACCTTCTCTAATACCTCCTACTATTTCAAGTTCAAATGCACCTAAAACTACTCAGCTACCAACTTAACCCACACCTAATCCAAATAACAAACCACAATAGCAGCTAGTATACTCTGTTGATCCAAATCAATTCCCTGCATATGTTGTGAGTGTAACTGACATCCACCTACATTTAGGAACTACTTTTCTAGCTCCTTCCACACCCATTATCACTGAGCTTCCTGTAGAAGAAGAGGAGCCTTTGAATACCCCCATTCAACTCAATGCACCTAAGAATCCTAAACTAGTTCCAGCCAAGCATACTACACAAACACCCCCACTTCCTTAAAGGTTGGAAACTGTGCAGGAAAAGGAAGAAAAGGAGGACACAAATTTTGGCATTATAGATTAGTTGATGCATATATGTGTCCAAATACCTCTATTTCAAGCCATAAAATATGTTCCAATCTATGGATAGGCAATTAAGGAAGCATGCCTTAAGAAGCCAAGCAAGAAGAAAAAAGACCCTACTATGGTTCATGTGGTGGGAAAGTGACTATGGTTCATACTTGGGAAAGTGATTGTTCCCAAAGATAATGATCTAGGGAGACCTGTGGTAGGAGTTTTTATAAATGGGATCCAAATAAAGAATGCTCTAATTGACTTGGGAGCAGCAATAAATGTAATGACCAAGGAGATCCAACAACAACTAAATGTTGCAAGAATGAGACCTAATCCTACTGTACCATAGCTTTCTAATAGTTCAACCATTAAACTTGATGGTGTAGTAGAGGACCTTGTGGTAACTCTGGAATCATGGGAGTACCCATCAAATTTCATGATTCTTTCTCCTAAAGCCGCACTCAGTTGGTACCCTATCATTCTAGGAAGACCATGGTTAGAAACAAAAAATGCATATATTGGATGTAGGATAGGAGACATGATCATTTATGATGGAAAGAGCACAAAAAATCTTGTTCTCTACCCTCCTACTTAGCCATCGCATGATCTAGATAATTCTATATGGCCACATGTTGGTGAAGAGGCTGAGGAAGTTAGTTCTATGGCATAGGTTATGATGTTAGGGAGAAGCTCTTTCATCAAGCTTCAAGATGAAGATGAAGTATTGAATAACATCACTCAAAATCATTGTGAAGTGGAGGAAACATCATCTTCTCATTTTTTTGTTCTAGTCAAGACACTTCTACCTACTCTTCCTCCAGTCGCTCTTCCTGTAGACACTCTTCCTACAGTTGAACTTCCTACAACAACAGGTATGTCTCATACATTGCTACTGCATGAAATCAAACTACCAAGAATTAGTGAAACAACTATGGTAGAGATAACCACACAAGTGCAAGTGATAGAAGGAAAAAAATTGCACATCAATAGCAAATTGAGTGAAGAATAGTTGTTGTTATTGACAAACTTACTGAAGACCCAATAGCATGCATTTGTATGGGACTATCATGATATAAAGGGATTGGACCCTAAGCTTTGAGCTCATATAATTTACATTAGAGATGGTTGTACACCAGTGAAGCAGCCACAAAGAAGAATTAACCTTGCACTAAGAGAAATTGTAAAATGAGAACTACAAAAATTGCTAGATGTAGGATTTATCTGCCCCATTTCAAATAGTGAGTTGGTGTCTCCATTGGTGATTATGCCCATGAAGGGAGGGAAATGGAGAGTTTGTGTTGATTATAGGGAACTCAATGTTGCCACCAAAAAGGACCATTTTCCCTTACCCTTCATAGATCAAGTTTTAGACTCACTTGTAGTAAAACAATCTTTTCTTTTCTAGATGGCTTTAGTGGCTATAACCAGATCCAAATTGCACCAGAGGACCAAGAGACAACCACCTTTACCTATCCATGGGGAACCTATGCCTACTTGGTACTTCCATTTGGCTTATGCAATGAACCTACAACTTTTCAGAGGGAAGTCATTAGCATATTTTTAGATATTTCTCATGATTGCATGGAAATTTATATGGATGATTTCACCACCTATGGTGCTAATTTCAATGAAGCATTGGAGAATCTTAGGAGATTCCTATAGAGATGTTAAGATCACAATGTATCTCTAAATAGTGAGAAGTGTTTCATGATGATACAAGAAGGTGTATTCCTTTGCCACTTTGTCTCTCACAAAGGAATTCAAGTAGACCCTACAAAGATTGAGGTGATCACCAATCTACCTATCCCTGCAAAAGAAAAAAGATGTTAGGGGTTTCTTGGGACATGCAGGCTACTATAGGTGGTTCATCAAGGATTTTAGAAAAATAGCAAAAAAATTGTATGCCCTTCTCACCAAAGATTCTTAATTTTAATGGATAGAAGACTGTGACAAAGCATTTTCTGATTTGAAGGTAGCTTTGACTCATGATCCTATACTCAAAGGACCTAATTGGGAGCATTCCTTTTCACATCCATACAAATGCATCAGACTATGTTATAGGAGTTGTCCTAGGAAAGAAAGGAGCTATTGAAAATGCTATTTATTTTGTCAAAAAAAACTTGCAAGGAGCTTAATTCAATTATCTAGTGATAGAAAAAGAAATGTTGGTAGTAATCTATGCCCTGAACAAATTTAAACACTACATAATAGGCTATTAGATCTTTGTGCACACCAATCATGCAGCCATTAGATACCTCATGAATAAACCCCTGATCATAGGTAGGTTGGAAAGATGGCTATTACTAATGCATGAGTCTGACATAACCATTATAGATCAACTAGGGAAGGCCAATGTTACAGATTTTCTTTCAAGGCTAACTATGCAGAAGACAATCAAGTCATAGATGACTCTTTCCCTAATGAGCACTTATTTTTCATCAGTGTGTGAACACCCTAGTATGCTGACATAGCTAACTATTTGGTCACAAAGAGCATTCCTCCCCATTGGGTGCTCATTGAAAAATCATTTCCTTTTTCATGGATTGCAAGATGTTTTTTTTACACTGGGCCAGACCATGTCATGAGGAGATGTGTGAGAGAAGATAAGACATATGATATTTTGCATGCATGCCACAATGAACCATGTGGAGGAAATTTTTCAGCCAAGAGGACAGTGATGAAGATTCTAAATACATGATATTACTAGTCAACACTCCACAAGGATGCGGGGAGATATACGAGAAAGTGTGATAGATGCCAAAGCATGGTTAGGCTAACCAAATTTGATGAGATGCCACTTTTCCCTTAGGTAGTAATCACTCCATTTGAAAAATGGGGACTAGATTTTGTAGGACCCATTGATCCTCCATCCAATGGTAAGTCTTATATCTTGGTATGCACTGACTATGTAACCAAGTGGATAGAATTTAATGCCATGAAGCATGAAAGAGATAATAAGGTTGTTGAATTTCTTTATGAGGATATTTTCACAAGGTATGGAGTTCCAAGAGAGATAGTGACTGATGAGGATGCTCAATTCACATCAACCCTTGTTGGAGCACTATTCAATGAGTACAACATAAGACACAAGAAGTCCACTCCTTATCACCCTCAGACCAATGGCCAAGTTGAGGTGACCAACTGAGAGATTGAAGCCATTTTGATCAAAATAATGGTTGTTCATAAAAAGGATTGGGAAAACAGGCTGCCAAAAGTTGTGTGGGCCTATAGGAAAACTTGGAAAACAACTACAAGCTTCACTCCTTTTGAGTTGTTGTATGGAAAGATAACTATGATGCCCATTGAATTTGAACATAAGACTCTTAGGATTGCACTAGACTTGGGGATGGATATCTCTAAGGCACAAAGAGAAAGAATCATGAAATTGAATGTTTTGGATGAGATGAGGAGAGAAACCTTGCATCACATAGAGGTAGTGTAGAATCAAAGAATAAGGTGGCATGGAAAATTCATCAAAGATGAGAAATTATAGCTAGGAAACTGGGCACTACTCTATGACTCAAGGTATCAAGATAATGCAGGAAAATTGTAGATGAGGTGGCTAGGACCATATGAGGTTACTAAAGTCTTCCCCAATGTTGTTGTTCAACTTACTACCATTGACCCTATCAGATTCAAGCTGCTTGTCAATGGTCATCACCTCAAATTGTATCACAAGCCAACTTCCAAAGAGGAGTTCTTGCAAAAATTCACTTAGCATGCAATACCCAAGCTTCCTGCAACTGAGGGATGTGGACCTAGTCTCCCTCCTTTTGGATAACTAAGGTATCTACCTTGTCATAATAAAGAAAACCAATTTTGTGAGAGTCCACTTCTTCACCCATCCACCCATCCACCCATCCATCTCCACCTTTCTCTCTCTTCCACCACTTCACTTCATTCCACTTCACCTCATTCCACCTCATTTTCATTAATTGATCAACTTATTTCTTAAAAGGAAACCAATACTTTCTCCACAATCTTTGCAAATGAATCTTCCATGAATCTAGGTATGTGCACATTAATTGTTATATCTTAATTGTCTTAGGTGAATTCATTTAATTGTTGTGAATCAATATGGACGTTCACCATAGCATATCATTATTCCCTATCCCTATCAAATCATCATTACCACCTTGCATGTGAGGACACATGCTAAAATTTAGGTTGGGGGGGAAAAAGATGTGAATACTTTTCCCATGTGTCAATCCATGCTAGTCTACATCAGAAAAGTTTAAATTGAGCCAACTTGAATTCTGAGTGAAATGATGGCTCGTATGTGTGAGGTGACACCGACCACTATCGCCATTTTTCTCCATCATAACCTTCCTTTATTACTCCTTTATTTTCACTATTGATCCTATCATAATCTTAAGTCACCAAAAGGTAAAACAAAAAGTAAAAAGGGTAAACAGAAAAGGAAAATTCAGATGACATTGGCATTGGAAATTTAGTAGTGTTGCAAGAAGGAAACTTTGTAGAGTGATTGTTGATTGCAAACAATGGGAGGTGGGTTAATTCAAAATGAACCCACAGTTGATGATGTATTACTACAAGATGCACCTTGCTAGGCTAAATTCAGAAACTGTAGGTGGTTAGACTGTTTCATGAAGCTGAATGGTTTTAATGAAGACATTGCATTAAAATTTTCCCAAACATTGTCTGAGGGAAAGGCCACAGTAAAAGGGCTAGAAGTATTGGAGACTAAAGAGAGAATTGTAGAAGTTATAGGGTTGCCTACTGACGATGAAAATTACCTTACTTCCAAAGATGCCAAGTCAGCTAGGGCTGAATTTATAGAACTTGGTGACCCTCCATTGAGCATGGAAAAACAAGGTGTGAAGACGTCTCTACCTAAGCCATGGAAGCAAGTAGTTGTTTATGTTATAAAATATATCACCTATGAAGGTTGCTAGTCGAATCCACATTTTGTGCACTTTAAACTCTTGAATCACATGAGGCCCGGGAGGAGGATGAATGTGCCAAACATGCTATACCACCTTCTTTCAATCATGGCAGCCAAGACTTAGAAAGATAGGGACAATTTAATTTCCCACCATTGTTTGGTGAAATTGTTACTTGAAAAGTCTCTGCATAATGTGTCTGAGATGACTTGGGAAGAATTCTTAAATATTGATCAAATTCTACCAGAGCATTTGCGACCTAGGTTTTTACCTCAACCTCTTAGTTCTAGCATGAGATTAAGCATGGTTGAAGCCACTCTTAGTGCTTCAACCTCTAGTGCAAGCCCTAGTGTAAACCCTCCTGTAGCAAAACAAACCATAGAGATTAGTTCTTTTGAGACATAACCCTTAGACAAATAAATTTCCTCTCTAGATTTTGATGATGATGTTCCTCTTGGAATCCTAATGAGAACTAGGGCACAAAATAGAGAAGAAAAAATAAGAAAAGGAAAAGCTAAAAATTATTCAGCAAAAAAAGAAGTACTAAGCTCTAAGAAGCAAAAGACTGACACTGTTCATCTTGCAACCAAAGAAAAATGTGAATGCCCTCCTAGAAAATCAAGAGTAGCTAGGCCAGCCTTTGATATGCCTTTGCAGGAAATCCCTAAGCCTAGAGAAAAATCACAAGGGGACACATAAGCTCCAATGGGGTGGGTGAATGTTGAGGAAGATGACATATTTGAGAAAGAAAGAAACATAACACTAGCAGATCTTGTTGATATTGTAGAACAAGCTGGGAATCAAGGGTATGAGGAAAATTAGGAGTCCCTATAGCAAGAGAAAGAATAGGAACAATAGGCCCTGTAGCTAGAACTGGGAGAACAATCAATATGCCTACAACTTGAATTGACTGAACAATGTGAATCCTTGCAGCTAGTACTATATGAAGAGCACACATCAATGTTAGGAAAATTTTTGGTAGGAATACATAACCCCCCTAATTTTATAGTACACATAGCAATTTTGAATCTATGGAAAGAGATGAAAATAAGCGAAGAAGAATGGAAGGAGAAATACAAGTTGAAGAAGGAAATTCAAAAGAAAGATGAGGAGATTGAAGACAAGGATGCAGAAATTGCTACTTTAAAGAAGAATGTGGACGATATGACAGCCTTGGTACCACAGATTCTAGAATGTAGGACCCCTCCAAGGGTCTATGCTCTACATTTGAAGGAGAAATATCTTTCTTTTAAGTTGGAAAGGATTGTCTCAGGTTTGAACCCTTCCATTGAGACTCCTATTGAATTTTTCAATGCTTATCGGATTGCTTCCCTTGAGATGAAGAATTTGTTGTGTGAATTCTATTTCCATAATTATGTTGTGACTCAAGACCATGATTAGAATCCACTTTTGTATTTCGGGGATGTCCAATTAAGGGAATTTATTTCCTAGGTACAAAATGAGATCAGTTGGGGACAACAATATAGGGCTTATAGACAAAGGGAATCCAACATCCCTTTGCCCATCAGGGCTGAATCAAGAAACCCAAGGGACATTTATAGGGATTGGCACAAAATTATTTTTATACCTAGCTATGGTAATAGGATTATTCCTTGAATATAAGCAATTTATAGTGAATATGAGGTGGTGGCAAAAGAAAAATAGAAAATTGTGAAGAGATGAAACAACCTAACTGATGAGCTAAAACAAGTTGAGCCCCACTCTATATAGAAATATGCTACATCACTTAAAATAATTAATAGATATATACAGTTTGGAAGGACAAAGGGATAATTATTGCTTACACTAACTTTTCAACCACCCATCCTGATGTGGTCCCTACCAAATTTCAGGTATTACCACTATGATATTGTTGCAGAGAGATAGAGATGAAATAGAGTTGATAGACATCAAGGGTTCTATTGGGATATTGATTCACGTACAACAAAAATTGATGTAGGATAGTTGGTGGTTGTAAATTTTAGGGCATTGACTAAGCAGAAGAAAAACCCTTCCCCTGTTGGAGGACCAAAAAAACCTTAGGTTGGGGGGAGTGATGAGCCTAGGTTTTGGTTTAATTTTGATATAATTTATGATCCATTTGCTAAAGTTTTCATGGAACTTGATGTTTGAATGTTGATATTTCCTCAAAACCATAGACATTGGGCCTAATTCTATTTCTTCAAATCTTTAATGACATTGACATGTTATATGGACTATCTATGTTAATTCTATATGTGGATTAATGAATGTTCTTTAAGATAGTTACAAATATGTGATTATTGTGCATACTAATATTGCCATGCAAATATGATTAGAGGCCTACGAAATGGAGGAAGACTCTAACAGTTGGTCATTCATTGTAATGGTCAATATGGTGATCATTCGAAGGTTAATGAAGGGAAGACTCTCGATGGTGGGAGATTCCTCATTATAACAAAGTTGTAACTTCCTTGTAAATGGTATTTATTGCTATTGAGTGAATATAGATGTTACACTTAACCTTGGACACTCAACCTTGAATATTATCCCTCAATTGTGAACCCTCAACTCTATACCCTATACCCTCTATTAGAAGTGATGATGTAAAGAGGGATATTGTTGTAAGTTTGTAATTGATGATGTTTTTCAGTGGCATGAGCATGGTATGTACATTTTGTATGATCTAGTGTTGTAAGTGATGCCAATTTTTTTTGGATCATTTGAGCATGACTTAAAAGCATTTTTAAAGACTTTTGTATAGGATAAGTTGGTCCAGAAAGTATATCTACAAAAGGAAATTCTTAAGTATCAAATATTGTAGTATAGTGGTTATGTGCATTAGTTTTTGGGCCTACACACCACTGTAAATTGAGAGATCACTCTACATTTCTAATAGTTTTGTTATGATGATCAAATTTATCTACATCCAAGAGTTTGTGTTGTTTGGTGATGAAGTATTAAAGATGTGATTGATAGAGTTCAGTTTTGTATATTACAATTATTTTTTATATAGAATGTCGATGTGGGAGATTTTATGTACATTCATAGATAATAATTTTGTGTTGTCACTAACTCATTTGACTGCAAAATTCAACAATTTTTTTTGATGAAATATGTATAATTTGATGTATCGTCGGGTGCTTGTAAAATTTGATGTGTAATTTTATTTTTTTTAAAATTTTATCCTCGACGTTCATCAAAATTTTGACGAACCTGGGTTTCGTTGAAATTTCGACTAGAAGTTTCATCAAAAATTTGACAAACATGAAAAATAAGAAAAAAATCAAATTGTGGCCACCATAAAGAAAAGTGGGTTTGTTGATTTATTGCGACAGTGTTTTTCTCTACTTGAGACAGTTTGTGGAGAACTAAGGATGATTTTCTTGGGAAAAAATAGAAAAAATCGAAGAAGATATTGCCAAGTTGAGGGTAGTCATTTTATTTTTGTAGAATTCAGTTGTGAAGTTAGATTTGTAGTTCCAGGTTTGAAAATCATATTTTAAAGCAACATCTCATCATATTTTAGTTTTAGAGGTTTACGGTTTTGAGAATTTCATGTCCACATTTTGTTGTATGGAATCACCATAAAATCACAACCAAGGAACATATTCTTGTGACTATAATTATGTGATCCATAACTCTATTGGTCATGTGGCACAATTGTGCTATAACAAATACAAGATGCATTCATCTGTGACCCAAGTTTAATGTTACTATGTTGTGATATAAATGGAGTAACTCATATATTGTAGTTAATTTAGGTTATATAATGTAGGTGTCAATCATCATTGGGTGCATTTAGGTTGTCTCAAGTTTAACAGGTTATGATGTAATTATAGCATGATCTAAGAGTGATTACCTCATGCTGCAATAAAGAGCCTATAAATCTGGTTGATATGCAGAGTGGTTGTGTTATATCAATTATGTAGTGCATTCAAGCACACCACATGTTTAATGGGAACTTATTCTAGAGAGTGATCAATATTTTCTAAACCTTATGAATCTTACTTAAAAGTGTATAGCTTAAACTACAAACCAAGTTTGTTACATACTTGAATGCAATCTTGGGTTAGCACAAACTATAATAATGTGATCTGCTAATAACCATTATGAAAAGTATTAAACTAAGACCCATGCTATATAGGATACATTTCCCTAATCAGGTTTACATACATTAATGATCAAACACAAGCTTCCCACACTCTCTAGGATATAATCCAAGATCATACCACAACTCTGTCAAGACAACTAATTTTTTGACCCAAGATTTAAGATTGTTTTTTAATACCAACATAAGCATTGGTAAGAACATGATTAGGGTAAAAACCCTAGGCCTCCATAGAAACATAAACAATAACTTTAGTGGATTAGTGAGGTTGCAATACCAAAAAGATTGAGACATTGTAGCCAATAACAAGCACACTATGTAGCTTAGTGACATTTGTAAATTCAATCTACAGTAAGAAGATTGACAGTCACTTGAGATGTGACAATCAAAAATAGGTTGAGCAGTGACAAGATAATAAATTTCAAACCTTGCATAGTAAAGTGGAGATTTTAACAGTGAGTTTCCTTACCCCTTGCTGACCTTAAGGGTTTTTCAAATACTTTTGGTAGTGTTAGACAAGGAAAATGCAATCAGGGAATGACTATCCAAATGAAGTAATAGTGGCAATCATAGGTTCAATTTTTCTTCTTAGCCATTAATGTATAATAGAGGTAGTGGATTGCATGTTTGAGCGATGTTTTGAGACTCATCAAAGATGGGAGAATAGTGAATAATACCTTGTGGACTGTGAAGTAGTGTCAATAAGGTTGAAGGATCTTAAGATCTACAATACCATGAAACAATGAGTCCCCTGTAGTAAGTAGTCAGTCTATAGAGCATAGTTTGATTTTATAGAAGGATGCTCATGAAAGGAATCTTCAAGTGATAGTGAGTGAGCTGTTTGAGATTGTAGCTGAGGGTGCAATACCCAGTCTGAAAGGAAGTTAGCAAAACAATAAATGTGCACGAAAATCAAATTGTACATAACAAACAATTCACAATGTTATCTTGCATAATGCCTTGAGTTTGAAGACAAAAATCTCATTGTATCTTGATCAAAGTGGTGACCTTAATGGTCAATCACTAGCAACCATCATTTTAAAACATGCTATTGTGCTTATGGAGGCAACATTTTAAGCAAGGCAGTGAGTGGTGGTTTGGAACAATGGTAGGTATGAAGGACTTGCTTTATATGCATACTATGCAGTCTAGCTTAAGACAACATTCTTAGAAGAGATTGAAGGTGGATTATGGAACTCAAGGGTTACCATGAAAAGGATTAAAGCAAAGAATAAGATCTATTTAAAAACCACGGTCATGAAAATATTAAAGATGTCACATGCAAAACCCTAGTAGCTAGAGTAATGAATAGAGTGCCAAAGAGGATAGTGTACCGAGGCAGATTTAGGAGATCTCCACATTATCTAATTACAAGGAAATACATCATTTATTTATTTATTTAATTAAAAGAAATCATTCGAAACCCTATACATGATACATTGATACTTCAAAAGCCTCTAAAGGAATTTGAGATTATGAAAATATATGTCAAGTAAATACCTAGATTATAAATTGCAGCGGGAACAATGTAAGATTTGTTGAGTAGAGTAGGAATGAGATAAGCAGCAATGAATCCTATGTCTCCTTTCACACACATCTCCTCACCATTCTTTGTCATTCTTTACTGAAAACACTTCTCCATTTTGGTGGTCTATGCTTGAAGATAATGTTTTGACGAAGGTTTTAGAGTATGCTTATTAAAATGAAAACTCCATTCTGGTGGGCTACGCCTGAAAAATAAGATTTTGACAAAAGATTTAGGGTATGTTTATTAAAGTTTTAGAGTATTTTGGTGGGCTATATTCTTGATTCCTTAAATGATTTATTCAAATGGATTGTGACTAAATAAATGACTAACTATTTAGTCATTTTTATTTGTGTGACTAAATAATTTTTAATCAACGACCAAACTAGTAATTTATTTACTCATTTATAGCTGAGTTGCAAAAAATGAGAATAATTTAGTTATTTTTAGTTGTTGTGTCTAAAATTTTTAGTCACCTAGTCATTTATTTTTCAAATTCTACTAGTTTGTGCTTCCTTGTGTGATTAGGGCTCTCTCAATGTTGAGGGCCCTAGGGATAAGCTCATCATAAGAAGTGACACATTACATCTTTAACTAAAAGGATAAATCTATATTGACATTAGCAATGTTGATTCCAACTTGTTGCTCCTTAGGAATGCGTCACTTGCTCTTACTAGCTTACTACCTCCATTGTTGTAGGAGGTTTACGATCAAGTTCAATATTATGATTTTAGGAGTCTAATGGTTGTAAATCATAGTTAAATTAGAATTTAATATGTTTTGGAATTAGCATTTTAAAGTGTTTTTTGGGGTCATTAACTTTATACTATCTTCTCTTTTGCAGGGGTGGTTGCATGCCAAATTTTTTTGGTGTAAAATATCAGAATTATTAGATTTTGTTACCTATGTATGAATAAAAAATAATTGGAGTGTGAGTTTGATATTTTTTGAAGATCTAAATTGTCAAGCTTGTAAAGAAAAATCATGTCAGATAATATTAGTCTAGAATAAAATGAAGAGACACTTGATAGATTGTGGGCTAGATTGAAAAGAAGGGTGATGGGAAATGTTATTGTCCTTGCAATAATTCTAAGGGCTTAAAGACGAGATGAATTTTAATCACAAAAAATAAGAACCATTGTAGGTAGCATGGTCATGTTGAAGGGGGGCATGATTATCATCCATTGGTAAGTTGTTCATTACATGTGTTTATATTGATTGAATTTTTAAATGTTTATATCATTTTAACATTATATATATATAAATACATATATATACATATATATGATCACTTGATCATGATCATGGTTTATTTGTGTCTATCATTATTATAAAGGTGGGGTGCCCTGGGGTACATGATATGTATTATCATGACCCATAGAATGTGGTTTTGCAAGCAGATGAACATAGAGCTATGAATATCGAAGATGAAGTTAATGATCCTATGGAAGAAGATGATCATGCAATAGAAAACACATTTAAAGATGATGGTACATATACATTGATCCATGACACATTTAGTGGTAGAGCTGATCATGATGATTGAGATGACTTTGATGATGTTCATGATTTACCTGTACTTGAGAAGGCATACGAGCCCCTTTATGAAGGCTCCCAAACAACTCTTCTCTCTGTTGTATTGTTGTTGTTGAACTTGAAGGTTATGAATGGTTTATCAAACATAGCAATCTCATAGATGTTAAGGTATGTCATATATGTAATCTTTTTTCATCTATTTTAATTGTTGTTAGTTCGTCACTAGTAAATAAAGGATGAAATATGTACCATTAATATTTTTTATATTAACAAATTATTTTTTGTTGTAGATTGATTGGTGAATTTTTGTTACCACCATCAAATATTTTACCTCACTCATATCGAGATTTATTTGGCATTATGAAAGATATCAGAATGGAGTATCAAGCAATAGATGCATGTCCCAATGATCATATTATATATTATAAACAACATGAATTTGCAACAGAATGCCGAAAATGTCATATTAGTAGATATCAAACAGATCAACTAACAAAAAAGGTGTCTCGCAAGGTTCTTCGTTATATTCCCATTATTCCATGTATGCAACGATTATTTAGGTGTGAAAGCTTAGTACAATTTATGGATTACCATGTATGGAATAGAAGTGGAGATGAAATTCTTCGAATGCCTACAGATGGTTTTTCATTTAAGGACATGGAGTAAAAATGGCCACACTTTAAAGAAGAACCTCATAATCTCAGACTTTCATTGGGAGTGGATGGTGTTAATCCATTTGGAGAGCTGAGATCTATTTACTTGATGTGGCTTGTTTTTGTTATCAACAATAACATTCCTCCATGTATTTCAATAAAGAGGGAGCACATAATGTTGTCAATGATTGTTCCAGGTATTTGTTTACATCAATTTTCTTTAATGTAGTAGCATCTCATTTGTCTTATTTGTTGCATATTGACTTATATTTTTTCATTCAATAGTCATGTACATTAATTTATATATATTGCAGTAAAATGGTTATAATAATTATATAATGTTTATGTTCATTCAACTAGGTAAGTACCAAGTTAAAGATATGAATGTATATATCGATCCTCTTATCGATGAGTTACTAAAGTTATGGAATGGCGTCACTATGTATTACGTCTCTAGACCATTAGGACAAAGACAATGCTTGTATGGACAATTCATGATGCCCCAGGGCTAACACATTTTTGTGGTATGTTATAATGTTCAACTGCACTTTAACAATATTTAATTTTATGAAGTAGATATCATGCATGTTTTTAAAATAATCTATTCATTATATATAATTATAAAAATTGACATATTTAATCCAATTATATATGATCTTGCAGGTCTTCAAGCAAAGGGAAAATTTGCATGTCCAATTTGTGGTCCAAAGATGAAATCTCGTCGTTTAACAAGTTTAGGAAAGCAAGTGTTTGATAACTATAGGCACTTCCTCCTTAGAAATCATAAGTATCGAACTACTGAAAAACATCTTTTCAATGGGAAAGAAGAGAATACATCAAAACCATGAAGAATGACACCTCGCCTATGGAAGTTGGAATATAATAGAATTAATTCTCAAGGTTATATATTGGATCAAATTTTTTATCTATCATATATGATATGTTTTTAATTTATATTTTTATATTGTGTTGTGTTTAGTCATGTTGTAATTGATAATGATTATCATTTTTAATTTGTTTAACTTATATGCTTCATGAAAGTCGTCAAAGCATTAATGGATGGCTTCCATAGAGACTGAATTGTTATCCCAGGCAATTTAGTAGGTTTCCCTACTATGAGCAGCAACAAATTGTGCATTTCTTTGATACAATGCATATCAAAAAGAATATAATAGAAATGTTATGAAAAATATTTGATGGAAGGCATGACAAAGAAAAAATTGTCAAAATTTTTTGTGACATTCAGGAAGCTAGTCATGCAATGAAAAATGTCATTCAATTAAATAGGGAGGGAGACCAAATTAATATAAGTTCCCTTCCTTAGTTATTAACGTAGCAGCAAAGCAATGCTATAAAAGAAGTCATACAAAAAATTCAATTTCCCATAGGATTTGTTGCGAACATAAACAATATAATAACAAAGAAAGGTGAATTTGGGTCAAGGATGAAAACACATGATTGGCATACCTTCATTAAGGTAATTATTCTGGTATATTATATACACTTGTATAATGCATGTACTTTTCAGTGTATTATGTTTACTACTTTTGGAAAAATAATGAAAAGATCATTTTATAATTGTTGTAGTACATTCTACCTTTATCTCTCCCAGACAAGTTTGACAACAATGTTAAGCAAGTTATATATGATCTTGGAAAATACATGAGGTAAGTAGTGATATTTGTTCAATTCGTTGTATACATATTATAATTGCCATTTTTCTTACTTGTTATGTAATATACTATATATTTTTGTTAAATCTCGTTAATATATTTGCACCTTGAATCACTTGTAGATGGTTGTCATCTAAAGAAATCCATAAAGAAGATATAAATTATTGGAAAAGAAAAATTCCTCATCTAATGTGTGAAATGAAAAAGTGTCTACCTTCAAAATTTTTTAATGCACAAGAACACTACCTCATACACCAAGTTGACATTATTGAATTGTGTGGACCTGTACACACAAGGTCGATGTGGATGGTTGAGAGGCACTTGAAATTTTTGATGGATTTGGTTAGACAAAGAGCACCTCTTGAGGGTTCTATGGTGGAGGGATATATGGTATACCAGACCATGGTGTACATTAATTAATATCTTCCTAAGTTTTCAGCAAAGATCCATGTAGATCTCATTTGGGATTCCAACTCTATTAACAAATTCGAAGGGGAGTACCTGATGGGAAAAGGTGATTGAGGAAAGAGAGAGATAATTATAAGATGGTCATGGAGATTAATTGGAATACATTTTACATATGGTTTTTATGTATATTGTACTTATTTAATTTTTAATCTTCAATATACATCAATTATAAATTAAGGTCATATACTATGGTATTTAACTAATTATACATCGTTTGTGAATTTTAATTTTTTTTGATACAGTTGGTCAAGAGTGGGATGCACTACATTTTTACGTTGCAAACAATCTTGATTGGATGATGGTATGGATTGAATGATGTCAAAAATCTTTTCATGCATTAACATGGGAAGGTGTGGCTTCATTGGTTAAAGAATGATCTGGGGGATATTTTCACTAAAAATTGAAGAATCTCGAATGCTCCAGAATTCAAAACCATCAGAAAGAGCTCAACATCCTGATTCCAACACAACTTGAACAGAGCGAAAAGGAGTCTGTTTGCTCAAGTTACGATTAGTCAAACTTTGGGTCAAACTGCCATCAGGGGTTGTCTAGAAAGCGATAAAAATGATCATCTCAAAAATTAATGAAAGTAGCATCAAATCGAAGGGCTCATCGAGATGATTTTGGCAATGTTTGTTTCATCAAAATCTAGCATCGTATGCCTGATATATTGACGGTCAAAGTTCTCAATTGGCTCAGTAGTCTAGAAAGTACAGGTGATGATGTTAGCATGACGCTAGCATGCAATCATGGCGAGCTGTACCGTTCAGTGGCTGAGGTTAACCAATCAGGATTTGACATGTGTCCCATCCGTACAGAGATCACAACTGTCATTCTGATGATGTGGCATCTGAGTTAGTGCATAGTGGCATCCTAGTTAGCATATATGATGGTGAGCACATCAGAGATATCAGCCAATAAGAGCTTGCCACGTGGCACCCTCCTAGTGTGACACATGGCTCTGTCGCTACGCCTCCATCCTTTGTCAGTGAATTGGTTATTTTTTTGTTAAAAAATATTTTGTGGGGCTCGACCCCATGACCTGTCGTGGTTGAGCCAACGCCTCCACCGTTACATTGCCAAGCATTTCTATTCTATGTATAGAGCTTGGTTGTTTTTGATAAGTATATCAACAGAGTGTGAGACAAAAGGGTGGTTGGAGGGGTCAGAACACCTGACCAACCTTTTACCAAAAATTTCTAATACTGACAGACCACCGTTGGATATTTCTAAATATATAGGGTTTGTTTTATTTTCTGTAATGTTTTGGCTCGAGGCCTTAACAAAATAGGCTAATTTTCTTGTAAACCCCCTTAACCATTTAATCTAAAAGGTTCTAAAGGAAAAATTAGTCATTGTACGAGTTGTGAAAGGGGGTTAAGCCATTATTTTGGTGGTTAAGCCATAATAGGCTTATTTTATGTATAAAAGGGGATAATAGGCCTTTGATCTTTTCAAGTTCAGTGAATGCAAAAGGAGAGAAACAGGTGACAGGTGATACGAAAGAGGGATTTTAAGATCTTTGAGCCATTTTTTTTTGTACGTCAGAGTATTGTCATGCTGCAGAAGTGCTAGAGGGAAATGGTCCTAGTGCAATTGTAACTAATTTTTGGAGATTAATTAGATCAGTCTCACTCTATTGGAGTTTGATCTATTCTTTCTTTTTCTCTCTTTCTTTCAGTTATCAATTGTGTTTGATCTATTCTTTCTTTTTCTCTCTTTCTTTCAGTTCATCATCGTGGCTATCATTTTATTATGCTAATTTGATTAATCATTTGAATGATGTTCAATTTGTTCATTTAAGCTTTGAATCAAGTTGTTATTTACATTAATCATTCTATAAGCAATTAGTATAGATCCTAATCAGATCGATGAAGCTCATCATAATGGAGATTACAATGTTACACAAAGGGAAATCTATTTAGTATATGGTTTAAGAGATAAACAGGTACATATAAATATATTAATCACCCATATTATTTAATTATTTTCAATTATATTGATGTATATATATGTTGAGATTGTTTTCTTCGCATACATTCAACCAAGAATAAGTATGTTTATCAACTAACGATATTGCAATAATTTTTACATGTTTGACATATTGCAAGTGAAACACCACAAGGCTATGTGGTGCAATAGTCATAAATTTTGAATCAAAATGTTGGATGACGTGAAGAAATTTTTTGATTCTGGTATAACTGCAGTCTTTCAGGTGACTAATGTTTCATCTAGAAGCGACATACATCCAGAAGTCTAAGAAAATTAATACTATGTAATTTTGGATGATATACTTGAGTGTGACTTTAAGTCTTTAAAATTAATTATGTTCCTTGTCCTATGGTACAAACTACGATTGAATGAAAATGATCATGAGAGAATTGTTATTGAACATGATAATAGATTTACCATGGTTAATACAAGGTTGATCGAGGGAGCTGAAAATGAGCCCTATGTTCTTCCAAGCCAATGTGAGTAGGTATTTTACTCAGAGGTTTCAGGTAAACTGGGTTGGTCATTTGTTGTTAGACATGATCCAAGAGGAAGGCAGGTAAAGTATAATGTCATGGAAGAAGAATATACCAAAGAACTAGAAGATGTTGTAGATGATGATCAGGATCAACACTTAGTTGATGATGTCCCTGACGAAGATGTCAAAGAGGAGGAACTAGATCATGAAGATGATATCTGTGTGGATGATGAAATTATCAAAACTGATATTGATGATGATGATGATGATATGACCAATCCTTACAATGTCGAATTTGGATCAGATGATATAGAAAAAGAGTTGGATGAAGAAGAAGATCAATGACATTGAAATGTATGAGTTATGCAATTTTATTATCTATTTGATATTAATTTCTTGATAGAATTATATTTGACTTATGTCATTACATGATTAATTCATGATGCTTTTAATTTTTATGCCATTACATAATTAATTTAATGATGTACTGTTTAATGTTTGAAAGGTCAAAAAATTAAAACATTTCAATAGTGATGTTAACAACCTTGAAATTAGTGTGTTTTATGTCTCATGTGATTATAAAAGATTAAAAAGTTAGTTGTAGAGGTGGTTGTTCAGTGGTTGACGTGTAAATTCCTTTAAAAGGCATAAAGTGATCATTGTAATGGTTGTTGATGGTTGAGGATTTAAAATACAAGCTCTTGACATTTGAAAATATGTGTTTTTCTAAAAAAAAATTGTATTTTTCCTATTATGCAGCATTGTACAGTCACATGCATCCATATTTTGATGTGAAATCAATTCCAAGTCATGAAGATATGTGTTAGCTTTGATTTGAATCTGACTTGAGGGCTTAAGGCATTGATTTGAGTTAGAAAGCTTCATTTCTTTGCATACAACCTGGTTACCCTATTTTTGAGGGTTTTGTAGTCCAAACATGATATAAAGGGGCTCTTACACTTTTTGTGATTGCTGTAGCTTATGTAAGAGGCCCCATGGATACTGTTGTAATTGTAGGATGCATGAATAGGGTGTAGGATAAGAAATAAAGAAGGTATAGTTGTTTTCCTCAGAAGTCTAGTGAAGAAAAGCATGTGAAATGAGAGGTACTTTCTGGCCCGATGCTTGTTTTCTCCTTCATTTTCTATAAGAAGGATTTCAAGGCTAGAAGTACGGGTTAGCAAGTTAGATATTTTTTGGTCGATTCTAGGTAGAGTTGTAGAGAAAATTGTAAAGTTAGATGGTTTTAAGGAAAATGCAATTTAGGTTTTGAGTCATTCTGTAGTAGGTTCTGAATTCATGAGGATTTAATGTTTTATGATAGTACTCACATTTGAATTGAAATGATTAATTCAAACTCATTTCTCTCTATTGTACATGCATATTTAGATTTTCAATAAGATAATCAAGGGTTGTCTCATTCATCTCACTGTTGTGGTGTGTATGATTTTTGTTTTGGCTTTAATTCAAGGAATTAATTAAAATGTTTGAATGGGATTGTAGGTGGATATGTTTTGTATAAGGATTTGATAAGTAGTATTGGGTTAGAATACATGTTGATGAAATTGTAAAGAAATTTTCTCAAAGATCTTATATGTTATGTGTTAAATCTGTCATAAACCCTTAGATGTTTATGAATTTGAATCCCTCAATGGACATATGGTACTGATCTAGGTTGTACTAATTTGTATGGAACCATATTTTGTTTGTCTTTACCTAGTGCTTGCTACAAATTGCAAATAAATGACTATTTTACACTATATTGGAATGTGTTGTAGTTATCTCATGCTCCAAATTGTTGATATTACTAATGAACAACCAATTCTATTCAGTATTATCATATTATGTTGAGCTATTAAATGAGATTATCTATTGTTATCAATGTTGTTTATGATAATGGTGCAAAGGTTGTAAATGCATTAAGGGATCACCCTCCTGGGTCTTCCAGAGCTCAAAGTGTAGGAGATCTTTAAAATCTTCATTAGTTGGTCTAGGTCCTTCGAGCTACCCTTGATTGGAATTGGAAATTCCATAAGTAGATTAGAAGACCAACCTGGTTACAGTAAAAATAACCAACACTACCCTTAACCCTTAACCCTCTATCTCTCT
This sequence comes from Sequoia sempervirens, assembly GCA_007258455.2. Lineage (NCBI taxonomy): Eukaryota > Viridiplantae > Streptophyta > Pinopsida > Cupressales > Cupressaceae > Sequoia > Sequoia sempervirens. The sequence goes on from VDFB02281492.1 coordinate 1,038,107,778, forward strand.
CCCACTCCCTCCCTCTCTCACTAAATCCCTCTATCTCTCTCCCCTTTACCCATAACCCTAAACCCTAAACTCTTAACCCTTAAAACCCAAACCCTTAAACCCTCTACCCTCTACCCTCTTCTCTCTCTCTCTCAAGACTCTCCCTCCTACCCCCTCTACCTCTCTCAAGTCTCTATCTCACTCACTCTCTATCTCTCTCTCCTCTGCCCTTAACCCTAAACCTTAAACCATTAACCCTTAAACTCTAAACCCTTAAACCCTCACCTCTATCTCTCCCTCCCTCCCTCCCTCCCTCTCTATCAAGTCTCAGCCCTCTTAGCCTCCTTCTCTCAAGTATCTCTCTCTCTCTCCTATGTTGTCCCTCTACCCTCCCTCTCTCTCTCACTAAATCCTCTATCTATCTCCCTCTACCCATAACCAACCCTAGGCCCTTAACCCTTAACCCTTAAAGCCCTAAACACTTAAACCCTCTACCCTTTACCCTTAACCCTTTCTCCTTCTATCTATCTCCCTCCCTCCCCTCTCTCATGAAGTCTCTCCATCCTAGCACCCTCCATCTCTTAGGTCTCTCTCCCTCCTCCTCTTCCCCTCTCCTCCCTCCTAGCTCTCTCTCTCTCTCTCCCTCCACCCTTAGCCCTCTACCCTTAACCCTTCTCTCTCTCTCCTCTCTCTCTCTCCGACTCCCTCCCTCTCTCTACTCTCCTCTCTCCTCCCTCTCGGTCTCTCACTCACTCCCTCTATCTCTCTTCCATCTACCTTTAACCTAAACCCTAAACCCTTAACCTTAAACTCTAAACCCTTAAACCCTCTACCCTCACTTAACCCTCTACCCTCTATCTCTCTCCCTCCTCCCTCTCTCAGACTCTCCTTCACCTTCTCTCCCTCTCTCGGGGTTTTCTCTCTCCTCCTCCTCTATCTCTCCCTCTCCTGCCCCTTAACCCTAAACCCTAAACCATTAGCCTTAAACTCTAAACCCTCAAACCCTCTACCCTCTATCTATCTCTCCTCCCTCCCTCCCTCTCTCTCAAGTCTCACCCTCCTACCCCATCTCCCTCTCTCATGTCTCTCTCTCTCTCACTCACTCTTATCTCCCTTCCCTCTCCCCTCTATCTCTCTCCCCTCTACCTGTTGGTTGTTTTTACTATAACCAGGTTGGTCTTCTAATTTACCTATGGAATTGGAAATTCCAATCAAGGGAAACTCCAAGGACCTGGACCAACTGACGAAGATTTTAAAGACCTCCTACACTTTGGGATTTGCAAGACCCAAGAGGGTGATCCCTTAATGCATTTACAACCTTTGCACCATTATCATAAATGACATTAACAACAATAGATAATATCATTTAAATAGCTCAACATAATAGGATAATACCAAATAGAATTGGTTGTTCATCAATAATATCAACTATTTAGAGCATGAGATAACTCGAACACATTTTCATAGTATAAGATACTCATTGATTTGCAATTTGAAGAAAGCTCTAGGTAAAGACAAACAAATACTGAACCATAAGAATTGGTACAACTCATATCAGTGCCATATATCTATTGGGGGAGTCAAATTCATAAGAATTTAAGGGTTTATGAAAAATTTAACACATAACATATAAGATCCTTGAGAACATTGCTTTATAATCTCCTCAACATGTATCCTAACCTAATACTACTTATTAAATCCTCATATAGAACATATCAACCTACAATCCCCATTTAAAATGTTTTGCATGCTTTGTGATACCAAAAGTAGAAGAATAGTTTCTTTATTTCAATCAAACCATGGCAGTAGATGTCATGTCAAGCTCATTAGATCATTAGATGGCTTCCTTCAAAGCAAACTGACATAGTCTCCATCGTGGCAATAAGGGGCCCACCATACTACTCGTTGCCAAGGAGATCCACGTGGTGCCCACCTGTGATATCGCAATCAATAAAGACCTCACAAATTTTGATCATGGGATGGCAAGCAACTGTGGATCTCAACCATCAGAAATCCTGTTTGTTCAACATAGTTGCTAGCCTTATTATTAACCATCAAGCACCTTTCTACCAAGATTATAACATCTCCATTGATTTAAAACACATGCATCTTATAACTGCTTTAGTAACCTGCAACATAATGTATTAAAGACACATCAAAGTATTTATCATTCCTTCAGCTTCACTAGATGAGACACGTGGCGCTCACCCGTGATATCGCGATTAACAAAGATAGTGTGGTGGGGTCATCACGGGATGTCGGGGAATGGCTTAGATCACACGATGATTGATCTACAACCATGCAAACTTGTCCCTCTGCAAAATTAAAAAAACATTTATTAGGGAGAGGGCCCAATTGATGTGTGGGGTTCAATAGTCCCGCACTCAATTATGATGATAATACCTAGTCCTACCACATATTTATACTATATATTGTAAATAAATAGTCCAAATGTAAATAAAGAAAAAACAAAATGTTGATAAGAAATGGACCCATACTTGAACACATGAGAACCTCTAAATGTTATATGAAAAAAACATAAATATATTCATGAAGAAGTGAAATAAGTATTTTTTTGTTTCAAATAAAATATCATAACTCTCCACTATAAGTATATCATTTAAAACATAAAATTCTCATTTAATAAAATAAGACACTCATTTAAACAAGTATTTTTATCATAGTGAAAAAATATTGTTCTTATGTGTACAACAATTGGGGTAGCAATGTACAAGCATTGGATAATTTTATATTAATAGTTTGTCCTATCACAAATATAAAAGGTGAGCACAATAAATAACATGTATTTTCCCATTAAATGTGAAGGATTTTCAAAAAGTTTGCATTCAACTATTGGTCCATTTTTGTTCAATATAAGTTGTATTTTAAATAATCATGTGTTAATTTTTTAACAACAAATAGATTTTTTGTGTTCAACTATTAGTCTATATGTGTTGAATATAAATGGTGGAGATATAAAAGATTTATGGCTATAAATAAGTATTTGGTCCACTTAGGTTTTATATTAATTTTAATTTAAATAAAAATATGATATTCTACAAGAAACAAATGATATTTTTTTGTTCAACTATTGGGGGTTCCATTATTAAGTTATGGTCGAACCTTTAAAAAGTCAAATTTTAGACACTTCTCAAAAGATCTACTGATGTGGCGAGTTGCATGATGAGTTGTGCCTCCAAACCTTAGTTATAGATAAATAAGAGACTAGTCTACATTTAAAAAACAAACAAAGGTTTTACGATATTCCAATCAATTGTTACATACTGAGAAAGTTAGCTTGCACAACTACTAGGCCTTCTCCCGTAAAGGAATAAGGGGACATCACTAGGCTGACAAAAAACAATGACATAAGTTTTTTTAACGAGGGAAAATGGGACCAACAAAAGACTTAGGAAAAATAAAGTCACACGAAGGAAATAAAATGATAAAACAAAACGGGGCCTAGCCTAGACAAAGTGATGGGGCTTAAGTCATTTTAAAACCTTCACAAAAAGTAATGGCCAAATAGATCCCATCCAAGGTGTAAGGTGAACACTATGGTTTTACATGAAGACAAAGGTAAAACCCCAACCTTAGGCTTTTCCCAAACACCATAGATGACCAAAGACACAAGGTAGGATAAAATAGAACACAGAGAACAAAACTTTGAAGTTCTTGTTCGTTGTTTTTACTGTAACCAGGTTGGTCTTCTAATCTACCTATGGAATTTCCAATTCCAATCAAGGGTAGCTCGAAGGACCTAGACCAACTGACGAGGATTTTAAAAGGACCTCCTACACTTTAGGCTCTACAAGACCCGAGAGGGTGATCCCTTAATGCGTTTACAACCTATGGACCATTATCATAAGCAACATTAACAACAACAAATAATCTCATTTAATATCTCAACATAATAGGATAATACCAAATAGAATTGGTCGTTCATCAGTAATATCAACTATTTGGAGAATGAGATAACTACAACACATTCCACAGTATAAAATATTCATTGATTTGCAATTTGTAGCAAGCTCTAGGTAAAAACAAAAAAATACTAAACCATACAGATTAGTACAACTTAGATCAATGCCATATATGCATTGGGGAAGTCAAATTCATAAACATCTAAGGGATTATGACAAATTTAATACAACATATAAGATCCTTAAGAACATTGCTTTATAATTTCATCAACATGTATTCTAACGCAATACTACTTATCAAATCCTTATACAAAACATATCCACCTACAATCCCATTCAAGAATTTTAATTAATTCCTTGAATTAAATCCAAAGTAGAAATCATACACACCACAATAGTGAGATGAACAAGACAACCCTTGATTATCTTATTCAAAATTAAAATATGCATGTACAATGGAGAGACATGAGTTTGAATTAATCATTTCAATTCAAATGCTAGTATTGTCATAAAACACCAAGTCCTCATGAATTCAAAACCTACAATAGAATGACTCAAAACCTAAACTGCATTTTCCTTAAAACCATCAAACTTTACAATTTTTCTCTACAACTCTACCTAGACTCGACCAAAAAATATCTAACTTGCTAACCCATACTTTTGGCCTTGAAATCCTTCTTATAGAAAATGAAGGAGAAAACAAGCATCAGACCAAAAAGTACACATCTCACCAACCAATTAAAACACCTGGTGATATTCCAAAAATCGTTACAACATCAATCACCATGGAGAATCTTCTTGTTCATAGTGCCTGCTGAGAATGGTTGATGCAACAACAAAAAACCTCAAGAATCGCGCACCCAGACTGCCACCAAAAACAAAACTAGAATCCATTGTAACTGCAACAACTGATTTTCCAACCGTTAGCAACCCACTACTTTTACTCTTCCTTAGTTAAATATTTATTAACCCATTTCTAGTATTTTTCATCAGTTGGCCAATCAAAATTAATTACCTCATTCACCTTCACATTATAAATTGTGTATTTAACTACTACCTGATTTGCTTCCCTTTGAAAATATTCTAAGAACGAGCTGGTGCTAATGATTTTGTACATACAACTCACCAATAAATCATAATCTAGGTCATCACAAATTAATTTAATTTGATCATTAATGACCTCATTTGCTTGATCATGCCATTGTTGGAGTGACCTGATATTCCCCTACTCATCAATTATGTCAGGTAATAATGTGTTGCCCTAATCATCAAAATTCTTCATCAACTCCTTGATCTTCCTACTCAAGTCATCTGGTAAGGTCTAAAAACCTTGCAATGATTTAACTAACACCTGAGTAGGCCTTAATGATTGGGGCCTATTATTTATATCAAACCTTGAGGCCTTATACATTATGTCTAAATAATTGGCCCTAGGGATCCAATTTTCAATTAATGGTATCACTATTTCTTGATCCCTATCAATATTATTTATTTCATCTAATAATAAAGAATATAAAGAATATATAGATGACAATCTATTATCTACCTTCTCATTTAGATGCCTTAATACAATAGTAACAACCTCCTTTTGTTTTATAAGGGCTCCTTCCTCACTTACCTTCAAAGATGCATGTAATTCTTCAATTTTATGTATTAACTGATTCTTTGAAGGATCAATAGAGTATTCCATTTCTTCATCAATTTTTTCCAAAGAAGGGTTGAGGGAAGGAGTTTGAATAGGAGACCCTGGTGTGGAAAAAATAGGAGAAGTAGGAGGCACTGACCTTGATGTGGAAGGAAATGTAGTGATCCCTAGAGAACTTGATGTCTCCCCAATCTATTTGTACCTTAACCTATCCACCTCAATTTGCAACTCAACATTCCTTTGCCACATCTTGCTATATTCCTCAATCAAGAGATTATATTTCTCCATTAGGCTTTTCTTTTTAGCCTCCTCTCTTTCAGCAGTCTTTTGGGTGAATTTGGCCACATTTACACTCAAATTAGTGGCCTCAGTGGTTGAGGTCTTTGAAGCCCTCTTTAATATTAACCCTCTTAAATTTGGGATAATATCAGTAAAATTTGGCTTTCTCCCTTGAGGGACCAATGCCCAAATTTCCAAGGTCTCATATTCTTCACTGAAAGCAAAATCTTCCAATGTTGCGTTGACCTCTTCTTCATAAATTTTGCAAGGGATGCTTGGACTTCAGAATAGAATTAAAAGCTATGACATCTACAATGTCCCATTCAGTGAAAATCAAAACACCAGCCTGAATTACTAGCTTTATCCCTTCCTCAGGAGTGATGTTCTTTAATTCATCCATTAATTCAACTTTCACTTCATCATCATTCTCCTGGTCTGACCTGCCTGGTCTCAATTCTCTTCTCTTCTTACACTTATCTTGGTATTCTTCCAATTTCATTCTCCATACCAATTGAAAGAAGACATGAGTTTTTACAAATGCATTATCATCTAGAAACTCCTTACATGCCTCCATTCTTCCATCTTGTACACATTTACCTTTCATATCCAAATCGGATAGAACCAACTCAGTTGGCCTAGGAGGGGAAGGCATACCAATCTGCATGTCCTGATCAATGACAAAAATTTCATCAACCAAATCCTCATGTGGTTAATCAGTATTTTTCCTCTTAGGGCTTGACTTAGATGGTGGTGGTGAGGAACTATCCTCAGGTGATGATTCCAAATCAATGATCTTAATTGCCCCAGGCATTTTGAAATTTGTACCTGGTTGTGTAGGAAATTTCATTATTTGTTTCCCTTTTCTGTCCTCTTCTTCCTCATCATTTCTATCATCTCTTTTCCTCCTATAAATAGGCCTCTTTCCTGTAGGTTGGTATGTTGGCCTTGTTTCAATTGGCCTGGTACCTTGCTCCTGTATACCCAGACTCAACTCCAAGTTTATCTTCTTAGTCCTCAAAGTGCTCATGATTTCTTTGAAGTTCTCCATCAGAAAGTCAATTTTCTTATGGTATGGATTGAATTCCAACAATGGATCATACTTTGGATCCATTTTTTGAACAATAGCCAATAGCTTATCATAAGCTATCCACTTCTCCTTGTTCAGCTCCTACTTGCTTAGGTCAAATTAATTTCTAATAAAGTCCTCATGAAAGTTAAACTCATGCACAAACTTACCACCTTTTATCCTTTGTCTAAAAAGGGAAAAGAAACCCTCAGGATCATGTTTCCACTTAGGACCACACCTCAAATGATAGTCTTTAAATAATTTCCCAAAGTGCACCCAACCTCCTTTCGAAAAGAAAAAATCTGACACCATTGTATAATTTGGGGAAAACATTCCTTTACCCTTCCTAGTAAGGTTGTCCTCATGGATACAACCAATTTTCCACATAACCTTTGCAAATCCCACCCTTGGTGGCACATTGTATGGAAATATATGAGGGGTCCCTTGAAAATCATACACCCTCAAGACAATGCTGACTGGGTATGGAATAATGTCACCCCAGTTATGGAAAACCTTCAATTTTGGCCTCCTCCCTTTTGGTCTGATTAAATCATGCAGTCCCTCAGGAATATTGGGTACATTTACCATCAGCTTGGCTCTCAATCTAGAAGCAAACAAATTTCCAAAATGCACATAATTAGTGTTTTCCTTATTACATGATAAATCTATAGTCCACATCTATACTGGAAATCTTTCTCCATCAACCAATTGCCTTAATTCCATCTTCTCGGAGAAGAAATCAACATTCTTGTATAAGAACATATACATTAACATAGAATACTAGAAGAATTGGGCACCTGTATCATTTTTTTGCAACTTTAACAACCCTTCCTCTATCCTTTCAGCCAACAAAGAAGAAAAATCATAAGTCACAGAGAAGTTAGGGTGTTGTATTTGCACCCCCATGAACATGTAAGTGATAGGCATCACTGTGTTAGGATTGAAACCCAAAATCTGACATAGTGAGTAAAAAGTGGCCAAGAAATGATTTGCAAAGCAATTCAATTTTAAAGGTTCCTAGTCACTAGAGCTACTATAGAATCTCGAACCTCCTACCCTAGCCAAATGAGGTGGGAGCAGCTTAGCTCTGAAGAGTGATTTCAACTTCCCATACTCCTGCTTCATTTCCTCAAGATTGATAGGAACCAAGTACATACTAGGCTCACTCAAATCAAAAACCTATTGGAATTCTTCTCTGTTAATGCTTAATAGAACCCTTCCATCATTATCTTCGATTACACGTGTGACAGGGTCATACCGTGCAACCACTGCCCTAAGAAAGTCTACATCAAGGAACACATTTGGTATCACCAACTTCCCCATATCATATATCCAACCATTCGAAAGGGGTGAGGAAAATTCCTCTATCCAAACCACAATCTAAACATCTCCAAACCTATAAGAGGAACCCTAGCATCAACTATGTTGGAACAATTATACACTAATCGCTCCCCTAGGGTTTTTTCTTGCATCAAAACTAATCCCTTCTTCCTATCATTTGTTGACAAGGGAAATTGATCCAAGAAGTCATCATATAGGTTTCTACTTAAATAATCAATCTCGCTAGAGTGTTGCTTTGTCATTGCCATCTTGAGTAAACTAGGGCTTCCTTGCTATCTCAAACCTTAGACAGACTAGGGCTAAACAAAATATGAAATTATAGAATAGAAATTTACAATTTCCCATAATTGAGTTAACCTATAGCCCTAAAACAATTATCAATAATTCCTACGACAAGAACACAACAAATTTCCCCCAAATTCGAATTCAGAATAACTAGGACATACAAAAATTGAACTCATGGCTTTGTACTTGAGTAAACGAAATCCTTGCTATAACAGCTTGTGACTTTATCCCCGGCTCTGCGACTGCGCTGCAAAGATGTTTTGAATGCTTTGTGATACCAAAATAAGAAGAATAGTTGCTTTATTTTGATCAAACTAGGGCAGTAGATGTCATGCCCGCCATTAAATCTCACTTGTGTGTTGCACAATTGGCTCCATTTGTATTTGATGCAGGTTCAAATATTAGCCATCGATCCTTCACCTTAGTCAAATCATTGAACGACTACTTTTAAATCAAGCTGAAAAAATATCCATTGTGGCAACAAGGGGCCCAACATACTATACGCTGCCAACAAAATCCACGTGGGTCTTTCCTGCGATATCGCGATCGATAAAGACCTCACAACTTCTGATCATGCAATGGCAAGCAATTGTTGATTGTCAACCATCAGCAATCCAGTTCATCTAACATAGCCACCATATTTTTCATTAACCATCAAGCATCTTCCCTGCCAAGATCACAACACCTCTGCTAATTTGAAACATGTGCATCTCACTAATGCTTTTGTAACACGCTACATAATGTATTAAAGTCGAATTAATTTACCAAATTATTTCCATCATTCCTTTGGCTTCACAAGATGAGACACGTGGTGCCCACCCGTGATATCATGATCAACCATGATAGTGGTGTGGGGTCATTACGGGATGGTGGGGAATGGGTGAGATCAAACAATGATTGATTAACAGTCATGCAAACTTGTCCCTTTGCAAAATAAAAACATTTATTAAAGGAATAAGGGGGCATCACTAGGGCAATGACAAACAATGACATAAGTTGTCACTCAAATGAGGGAGCACAAGACCATCCAAGACTTAGGACAAATAAAGTCAAGCAAAACAAATAAAATGATAAAACAGAAGGAGGTCAGACCTAGATGAAGTGATGAGACTTAAGATGTTTTAAAACCTTCCAAAAAGTAATGGTCGAATAGATCCTTCCTAAGGCGTAAGATAATACTATGGTTTTACAAGAATACAAAGGTAAAACCACAACTTTAGGCTTTTCCCAAACACCATGGATGACCAGAGACATAAGGCAGAATAAAACTTTGAAGCTCCATCAATTTTGTTGATGTGTTTTTCATGACTGTATGAACACAGAATAAAGTTGCCTACGACAATTCTATCCTTTCTTGAATAAAGTATCCAACATGATAAGATTGTGAGAGAGTTCATGCGTTCAACTCCAAGGTTCCTTCATGTAGTGGATAGTGTTAGTTGGCTTGATGTGATTTTGTTGGTATTTCAAGGGGTCTTATGAAATTGTTCAATAGCAGAGAAAGGAACCCAAATGCTTGAAAGGTTTGTCTATAAAGCTCTTGTTTCCTAAACTAACCAAAAAATACTGAATTGAAATGGTTGCAAGGATAAGAAAGCTCTAATATACTCTAAGGAGTGGGACATTGTGATCAATTATTGCAGACTTCAACCAGGCTCCGCTTTTCCTCACTTCGGACAACCTCCACAGAACCAGTGCAATCTTCAAGTGGAGTAACTAGAAATGTTCAAATTATAATTCAAAAATGGAGACACTATCACAACGATGCATGCCAACATAATCGAAGTTATGTTCGTAATATTCCAGTTGACCACACAAGGTGAACCCACCATCAGTGAGCCCACTAGTGGTATGGATTTAATGAAGCTTGCTTAAATTAAACAACGCATTCCACAACTATCATCTACGTGCATGAAATGAAACTTATTCTACTTTAAGATTCTATTTTAATCAGAAGGACAAAGAAATATTGCTAGATTCTCACAACAAAAGATGAAATCATCATCAATGAAAACTCTTTTTATTGAGAGAGTGTTCACAACAACTTCTTACAAAACATTCAATGAGAAATTTTTCCTTCCTCTTCAATCTACACTATCAATCTATACTAAGCTATCTCTAAGTTGTCTTCCTATCTTTGAGCTAATCTAATGAATTACAAATGAGGGGGGGATTCCCCTTTTATAGTTGGCCCAGTCTAATGGATGACTTAGATTCAATGACAATGAAGGGCTCAAATTGAGCCACATAACCCTAACCCTAAAATCCGCCACCAAGAAGAGTGGGGTAATAAATGATCCATTAATGTCCACCATCCTTCTAGAAGATTCCTATCTGGAAATGTGTTCACATTGTTTTTTTTCTTTTGACTGCAAACTAGATGAGTCTGGTCGCCACTGCTTCAATTACTTGTACTTGGTATGACAGGAACATTCTTGATCTAACTTCAAGCCTGTAACCTCTTTCTCCTGCTTGATGATGATTTTCTCCTTCCTGTCATTGCATCATGAGTTGTGCAAAGCATGTTGGAGAAAATCCTCTGGGTCATCAAAGGACTTTACACTTAAGGAGAATTTATCTACATTTTTATTCAATCTATCATGATGTTATTCTCCAACACCTGGCCTTCATCTTTTCCTCCATCTTGAACTTGAAATATTTTCTTGTCTTGCATTCAATCATTCCTCCTTTCCACTCACCTGACTGAGCTGGGTGCAAGACTTAGCCATTTCTGATAAAATCTCCCTTCATGATTTGGACGTAAGTGAGACATCATGGAGGGGCTTGAAACACGTAACCTTATTTCATCCTATAGTTGCAATATTGTCCTAAAGTATTTGTTCCATCACTTCAAGTCCTCCTACCTTGGTCTTGATATTCATCCTGCAAAACAAATAAAAGAAGAGCATCATAACACTTATAGTATAACTTCACTTTACTTACCCGATCTCCATGTTTTGATCTCCAAAGCCTGAGTGATCCCCAAATCTGATAGGATTCCTCTAGCAAACCTCATCTTCAAATTCCTCATGCCTTAGCCAAATTTCTAACCAATCTTCCTTAGAAATAATTTAATTCCTATAGAAAATTCATCAACCATGCGCCTGATTAAAATCTCCATCATAAAGTCTTCGGCAGGGCATGAAGAATTTCAAAATCATTTCTTTGTCAAAGATATCTAGTACCCAAAAGATAATTTCCCTAAAAAAAAATCAAATTCATGTGTCCATAGATGAAGGGGTACTTTTAATTTTTGCAATTTATACCTTAGAAAAATATTTCTCACTAAAGTTTATTCTTATTCCTCCTATCTAAGTGTATTTGTAGGGTTTAACTTTCAATTCATTATTTAGGAAACTCTCCAAGCATCTCTCCTATCTCAGGCACATATGAGAGGGTCTACTTCCAATTTTGATGCCTTAGTTGAATTTTCATCTCCTCCATTGGCTTGGGTGCATATAGGGGCCTTTACTTCCAATTTTCAACACTTAGAACATTTTCCAACTCCCCCCACAAGTCAAAGCACATATAGAGGTACCTACTTCAAGTTTTGAACACTTAGAAAATATCAAAATTCCTCCTCAACTCTTAGGTGCATATGACCCTTCAAGCTTTGAGTTTATTTTCCATAGAAATTTTCAACATTTTTCTCCTCAAGGTTGGGCGCATTTAGGACCCTGAGCTTCCAATTTTCATAACTTAGAAAATTTTCCTATCTTCCTTCCTTGCTTGAGCGCATATGACTAGCCGAGCTTCAAGTTTCAAGGACTTAGACAAATTTCCAATCCATCTCTAGGTTAAGGCACATTTCAAGGTGTGTACTTTGAGTTTCAACGCCTTAGTGAAAATTTCTAACTTCCAATATCCTCTTGGGCGCATATAGGGGATTCCACTTTCAATTTCCAATACTTAGAATATTTCCTCATGGCATCCAATCTACCTAGGGTGCATATAGGGGTCCTTACTTCCAATTTTCATACTTAGAGAAATTTCAAGGCTTCCTCCAAGTTTGGGCGCATTTGGGGCCTAAAGCTTTCATTTTGTGACACTTATAATATTTCTTCATGACATCCAATCTACCTAGGGCACATATGCCACAGCTAGCTTCCATTTTCTAGTACTTAAAAACTTTTCATGGTCTTCCAACCTTCCAAGGCGCATATATCATGGGTTACTTCAAATCTTGATGCCTTACAGAAATTTCCAACCCCTCTTTTAAGTCAAGGCGCATTTAGGGGTAGCTACTCCAAGTTTCAACACTTTGAACTTTTTCCAACTCTTTCTACAAGTCAAGGTGCATATAGAGGGTCATACTTCAAGTTTTGGACACTTAGACAAACATTCTAACTCCTACTCCAAAGTTAGGCGCATATGACTAGCTAAGCGTCAAGTTTTCTATACTTAGTCAAGTTTACTCAACCCATCATGCTCAAGGGCACATTCTAGGGTCCTTGCTTCCAATTTAGCAGACTTAGTCAACTTTCAATCACTTCCTCTCTACCTTAGGCGCATATAGAGGGTCAAGCTTCAAATTTCAAGGACTTAACTAAATTTCTCAGGCTATCTCCTTTGAAGGGAACATTTGGGTGGATGTGCTTCAAGTTTGCAAGACTTAGTAAAATTTCCAATCATTTCTCAAGCTAGGGCACATTTCACCATGTCATCTTCCAATTTCAAGCACTTAGAAGAATTTTCCATCAAACCCAAGTAGCCAAAGTGCATATGAGGGTAGGAGCTTCAAATTTGCAATACTTAGTGGAATTTTCACTCCATCTCCCATCCTAGGCACATTTCAAGGGTCAAGCTTCAAGTTTCAAGGAATTAGAAAAATATTCAATTTAGCCTCTCAAGCTAAGGCACATTTGGCATGTTGGACTTCAAATTTCCCAAACTTAGGCATTTTTTTAAGCTTGCTCGCCCCTATTTACTATATTTAGTAAGTCTCTAATTTTTCACTCTTCTAAAGGTTGGATTGATTTGAAATTTCAACCACAGGATCCTGATGACCTAGTTAAGTTATCACACTACCATCTTGTGTTGACTTGCTCTTTATAACATGTTTCTCAAGGTGTTTTACTATTTAAAGCAACTATTTGATTTCGTGACGTGATCCTCATGGGTTAACTTACCTGTTCACACTGATGCCTGATGTTAACTTACTATTTATAGTCTATTTAAAAAGTGGCTTACTATAAATAGTAAGTGCTCTGATTGCCCTCAAATTTTACCAGTGGATAGCTTGAAAGACACTGATAGCAATGGGATACACCAATTTTTGAAAAAATTGGTGTTTGACCCCTCATTTTGGGTACCAAAGTTGGAAACCCTAATCTGAATTACATGTCGATCAAACGACCTCTATTTGGCCTCATTTCTATTGCACTTTATTCGTGATACTGAGGTGTTGGGCAGTTGCTGGAATGATCCTGCTAAAAATACTTAGTCTCTAAAAAGTGATCATCATTCCTTGCACGTCACATCACTGTGTAGCTCTTGAAAAACCCATAAGGAATGACCTAACATGTGGTGAAAAGTCTCGCATGCAAACCTTAAAAATAGCCTATGAAGATAGCTCCTGAAAAAGTCCTGATCTTGGTTTGCATGTTATACCACTGCGAAGCCCTCAAAAAACCCACAAGGAATGTTCAGACATGTGAAGAAAATTTCAACATGCAAAGCTCTAAAAATAGCCTCTGAAGGCTGAATATTGAAATTCATCATCTTATTTTGCATGTTATATCATTGCATAGGTCTTAGAAAACCCAAAAAGAATCTCTAGACATGCACTGAAAAACTTTGCATATAAATCTTAAAAACAACTCCTAAAGGTGAATTTGCTAAAAATAGAAAGTTGTTTGTTTCAGCTCAAAATTTGTAGACAAGTAGCTTGACATGTCATGGATGCAGTGTGGTGGAGAGAACTTCAATAGTGCTAAGGAAAATTTCCCAAATTAGGCACTTACTAAAAATAGTAAGTTGTCAGAATTCAATGAAATTTTGTTGGGGACTAGCTAGAAGCATGCTGACTAAATTTCCAAACTTAGATTTCAACTTATTCAATCCATTAGACTTCAAACTGGCTGGAAGATTCAAAACACTAGTTCTCAGACTTAGCCAAAATTTCACGTTCAAGTGGGCACATCCCCGGAAAGATAGGAAAGACAAAGAGAGACAACAAAAAAACAAACCCAAAAGACTCGAAAAAAGAAAAAATTAGGGGGTCCCCATTTTCAATGGGGTGATTTGTGAAAATGTCACACCAACATCCATCACTACCCATAACCCTAAACCCTAAACCCATTAACCCCAAACCCTTAAACCCTCTACCCTCTCTCTCTCTCAAGTCTCTCCCTCCTACCCCCTCTCCCTCTCTTAGGTCTCTCTCTCTCTCTCTCTCACTCCTCTATCTCTCTCCTCTACCTAAACCCTTAACCCTAAACTCTAAACCCTTAAACCCTCTACCCTCTATGAACCCTCTACCCCTTATCTCTCTCCCACTCCCTCCCTCTTTCCTCTCTCTCTCAACTCTCACCCTCCTATGTCCCTCTCTACCTCTCTCTCTCACTCACTCTTATCTCCCTCCCATCTACCCTTAACCCTCTACTCTTTTCTCTCTCCCACTCCCTCCCTCTCTCTCTCTCCTCCCTCTATCTCTATCCCCTCTACCCATAACCCTAAACCTTAACCCTTAAACCCCAAACCTTAAAACCTCTACCCTCTACCCTCTGCCCTTTCTCTCTCAAGTATCTCCCTCCCCCTCTCCCTCTCTCGGGTCTCTCTCTCTCTCTCTCCTCCTCCCTATGTCTCTCCCTGCCCTTAAACCCTAGACCCTAAACCCTTAACTATTAAACCCTTAACCCTATCTCCCTCTATCTCTCTCCCACTCCCTCCCTCTCTTTCTATCAATTCTCTCCCTCCAAGAACCACTCCCTCTCGTAGGTATATCTCTCTCTCACTCACTCAGTCACTCTATCTCAAGTCTCTCCCTCCTACCCCCTCCTCCCTTTCTTAGGTCTCTCTCTCACTCACTCACTCCCTCTATCTCTTTTCCCTCTACTCTTAACGAACTCTAAAAACCCTTAAACCATCTACCCTCTACCCTTAACAACCCCTCTCTCTATCTCTCTTCCACTCCTCCCTCCCTCTCTCTCTCTCAAGTCTCTCCATCCTACCCCCTCTCCCTCTTTTAGGTCTCTCTCTCACTCACTCACTCCCTCTATCTCTCTCCACTTAACCCTAAACCCCTTAACCCTTAAACCCTCTACCCTCTACCCTTAACCCTCCCTTCCTTTATCTCTCTCTCTCTCAAGTCTCTCCCTCCTAGCACCACCTCCCTCTCTCAGGTCTCTCTCTCACTCACTCACTCACTCTATCTCAATTCTCTCCCTCCTACCCCTTCCCCCTCTCTTAGGTATTTCTCTCACTCACTCACTCCCTCTATCTCTCTCCCCTCCACCCTTAACCCTAAACCCTTAAACCATCTACCCTCTACCCTTAACCCTCCTGTTAACTATAAAATTTGAAAATTTTATAGTTGTCTGTACTCATGAAAGTTTTCCAAAGAGGCCCATATCATGAATATAAAATTGATGTATTTCTCTTTGTCGCCCATGTTCTAGTCAGTATTTACCATTTGGTCCCATAAATATCACCTGACCCCAAGCATTTGAATATATAAAGTCATATTGACATGAGATGATATAGGTCTTCCCAAACCATAAGTTATTTTATACTAACACATATTTTTTAGTGCATCGACATGAGGTCATGAATGTCTTATCGATATAATTTTATCTGAGGATTCATATCGGCATGATGCAGTTCACAGTCTCAATGAAAAAAGGATCCTATCGACAAGACAATAGCCATCGGGGTGAGTCATATCGAGCACATATGTGTCTTACCGACCAAAGCACAAAGAACTATATCGGCCAAACTTGGGCCATCAGAGTGAAGTCATGTAGCATCCATCCGGTCTTTCCAATAAAGCTAGGGAGGATTTTGTTGATATGAGTTCATGGAGTCCTACTGACCCCCTATGTCACATTGACAAGATTGCATTTGTAAAGCCTTGGCAATATGTTTTGATCATCGGCGAGACTAGTTTTTGCAGAGAGAGATATGAGAGTCAAGCCGAGTGTTGTTCCATCAAAAAAATAATAATTGTCTCGACGATCAGAAAAAAAACAAAATGAAATATCTTATCAAGATACAAAGTAAGCATAGGAACATATTCCCAACTTACAAAGTCACATCAACATGTTTGCATCGGTGGGATTTATAGCGATATACTTGAGATTGAAGGGATAACTCTCAGGGAGACTCATAACACCTGTGAAACTATGAGACATCTTAGCGATATATGATCTATTGATAGAAAAGATACAAGTGAATCAAAATAATTCTCAGAGAGACTCAAATTGTTGGGGAAACTACAAGGTGTCTTAGTGAATGTTTTAATTAACGTTGGTAGAAGCCCTAATAGAAGGATCACCCAAGATTTGAAAATGCCTCACCGACAATATTACATGATGTGACAGTGAGAGTTTCGAAAAAAGACCCGCTACACTCATGTTTTAGCTAAAATATTAATGGCACCATGAAGCATAAGTAACTTCATGAGTTAAGGAAAATTCAATTGAAAGAACTCTTGCAAAATTGATAGTGGAGAAAGCAGGACGAATGAAGAACCAAGGCATTTTTCGACTCAAAAGTTTCAAGCAAAATACAATAAGCTCTTTGCGCCTTGACTTCTGTAGTTTTGAATTATGTACTTTTTGAAGAATGGAAGCCACTAGTTCAAGAAAATTGAAGGGGAGAAAACATGGGGAAATTAGTCAGTCTAGAGGGAAAAAACAAAAAACCAAAATTGAGCCAGAGGGCACTGAGTAGAAGCTAAGCCAAGATCTTATCGACCAATTACCTGGCTCTGGACCTAAATCTAGGTGATCTGCACAACTTAGGGAAGAAGTGGATAAACTAGATGACAAATGTAAGTTCATAGGAGATATTTGGACACCAATAAGAGGCTATGAACTTTTTAGTTTTCATTACTATCGGAGAAATCATTTTGAACCAGTATGTAATCCATGTAAGCTTAATCTAGGAAAGTTGGTCTGCCCTAATGTATTTTTCAATGTTGAATTGGTGAGATTGTTGGCCACTCATTATAATTAAAAACTCAAAGCCATTTGTGACCATCTGGGAACCATTGATACATATATCAGAAGATGTAATAGGTGAGGTTTTCAAATTGGAAGGGGTTTTCAATGAGAAAATCATATGTGAAGAATTAGAAAGGGAATTCGGGAGGATAGACAAAATTTATAAAGGTTGGAGGTTGCCACTACATAGAATTGGACAAGGCGGCAAACCAATTCCACTAGAGGATAGTGATGGACCCCCCTTCCATGTTGATCTTTTTGAACCCTATATGAAGTATACTTATTTCTCGGTAGGCCAAGTATTGGGAATGGAAGTCCCAAAATATATGTCAATCGTGCCTATGATAATTTTAGCAGATATTCAATATCATAACTCTAGACCTTTTGATTATGCCTCATACATTTTTAAGGGGCTTGATTCTAGGTTGATGGTAGTTAAAAGTGGAGCCTCTATCTTACATCCTAGGAATTATTCATTGTTGATACACATAGTGTTGTATTTTGGAAAGGAGTTAGGGTTGTGGCCTCTGGAGATGAGAATTTCCCAATTTGATAAGGAAGGTATGTCATTACCTGTTCAATTATGGACTGCTATTTGGGATAGCAGGTTTGCTAATTCTTGTTTCATACACTTTGAGGAGTATTTTGTAAAACCATTGTACAAATTCTATAATCATCCATGTGCTTATTCTCTATATGATGAGATAAAGAGGTTTCTCAGGCCTAAGGACTTCAATGGGACAATTAATCACAATTGGGGGGATTGGTATTGTTTGGATGATGCTACCATGATTAGGGTTTATGGATTTGAAGATGCCCCATTCATTTTTCCTAACATAGTCCCGAACAGGATTGCATACTTGGAAATTGTTAGGCAATGGAATTTTCCAGTGTTATGAATTTCAAATCCTTTAGAAAATAGGATTTCATGCCTAGTACGTTGTGCTTCAGTGATTTTACTGTATTGGCGAAGGAAGGGTACAATTTGATTCTTGATAAGCTACTACAATACAACATGAAAAGTGGACCACCTAGAAAGGATTTTGATCCAGAAGGGTATATCAATTCTACTAGACAAAAGATAAAATTTTGAGGATAACAATATGTACCCTATCAGTTTGATGATATGATCAAGAACCTAGAAGCTGAAGAAGAAAAAATGGTGGTAGAAAAATATAATCAAGGGTCGCAAGATACAGATTTGTTATCTTCTGGGGAAGAGGCATCTGAGGTAATGTGCCATAGGGTCAATCCAATAAGATGTCAATATTGAGAACTTAGGACTACACCCACCCTTCTAGGAAATTAAATGTGGAAGGGAGTATAGATACAAATGCAATGCACATGGAGTATAAGTCATTTGTATTAGATAACGAATTTATAAATTCTCTAGAATTTATAGAATTCTTCTATAAACAAAAAGGAAAAGAGATAAGAGAAATGGTTGATAATGTTACACCAAGTAATGAGGAATAACTATTGAAGGACCTAAAGATGAGTGTGGACAGAGAGATGGTGGGTATGACCCTTGAGAAGGGAAGGAGAATGTTACAAAATGCTCGTGTTATGATCTTTCCAGGGTTGGATCTCAATTCTGCATTATTCTTTGATATATAGTTTTTTGAAGGATAGTAATGCTACACACAAGCTCAGTCTGGAAAAGGTGACAAAAGTATATGTAGGGTCAAAACACAATCCAGCTAAAGGGTTATTAATGATTTGGGCCTTGTATCCACCTCACAGGGAATAAGTTGTCATTGATACTAAGAAAGCATTTGGGCATGCTATAAATCTAAAGGTTGGGGAGGCTGATCCTGTGGCAACTGTAGAGATTGGAATCAATGTAGAAAAACTGAACAAAGCTCAAATATAGATGTTAATCAAGGAAAGATAAATGTACAAAATGAATAATGAGAGGATGTTGAGAGAAAATGACCACCTGAAATATTTGTTAGGAGTTACAATGAAGTCAACCAAGCTGCTCACTCATGGCAAAATTTCACAAGAAAAAGATCATTGGGAAGGATCAAGTGCATATTCTCAAGGGAAATATGATGCACTTGTAGTAGTAATTAAGAAAAGACAAGCCAGTCTAACAACTTGGTTGAATAAGCTTTGGGGAACACACTCACATAACTTTGTTGCATTACGAGAACACAAAAGAATGGATGGTAGGATTCTGGAGAAGCTTCAAGAAATAAACCAAAGGGATGTTTTCGATAATGTAGCAATTGAAGCTACAAATCATCTTGTGAACAAGCACAGATACTTCTTTGAAGAATTGTGAGGGGATGCGCAGGGATTAATTGATGCCACCAAAAAGGGATTGACTACATTCTTTGATGATAGAGGAAAATTAAAAGAAATGACTAGGTGGAAAGGTGAAAGTGAATCAATATTTCAAGAAATTATGAAGATAGCTACCATGAAAGATACAACACTAGATGAAGGATGTGAACAAAATGAAAAGATGGTGAAAATGGAGATTGCTATTTGGAATGCATTGGGAGATGCAAATACACATGAGCCCCGAGACTACTTGGACCACTTGTCGAAGATTCATTTGTGGCTTAACAAATCCTATTTACTTCTTTTTAATTTTTTTTTTTTTAACATAAGACATTTCTGAAAGGATGTGTCTTTTCGAGTAGTTGATGTATAAATATCCATTTTTGGTAGCAAATAGCGAATATCAAACAAGAGAAAGATATAGTAGATTACAGTGTTTTGCAATTATGAGACTATGATGCCTATTTGAAACTATGGAGATATCAATGAAAATCATTTAATATGGTGGCGTATTTCTGGTATCAGTTGTTTGTTGTGTTAATTGAAAGTATTACTGAAGTTATCTCCAAGGTTAATGTTTTCTAGTTATTTAAATTGATATAACAAGCTTATATTCAATTTATCAGTGCACACTTGTTGTATCCATATGGTTGATTGATTGGTTCTTTCAAGAAAAGATTAAATCCTTTTAGTTGATCATAGTAATTAGGGAATCTTATTTGGATCATTGAGAAGCACTTGGTAATCATATTCTTGCATGGTTATACAAGTTATAAACTAAAATTATTTTCCAAACAGTTAGAGTATCTGCCAGAAAGAAGTTACTCATTTTAGATTTTTCATTTGACTCTGCATACCCAATAAGGCACTAGTCTATACATTTTCACCATTTAGGTTTCACTCATTTTTACATATATTAAATTGAACATATTAAGTCTTAGCCTTGATATTGCTATACAATCTATACCAAATTAAAATTCATTTATCCACTCCCATTTTCCATTGTGGATGAATTATTTTAGAAAATAAACACAAACCAGGTTTGCATCATTCATATAGGTATACCCACCTTGCTCTAGCAGCACCTGAAGAGAAGGTCTAAACCATTTTGGCCTTGTCTATTACCCTAAAATGCACCAAGAGATTGGAAACCTCTTGAGGCATTTCTCCTACATTTTTGAGAGCTAACAGTCCCTCTATCTCTCTCCCACTCCCTCCCTCCCTCTCTCTCTCAAGTATCTTCAATATCCTACCCCCTCTCCCTCTCTTAGGTCTCTCTCTCACTCAACCCTCTCCCCTTAACCTCCCTTCCTTTATATTATATCTCTCTCTCAAGTCTCTCCTCCTAGAACCACTCCCTCTCTTAGGTCTCTCTCACTCATTCACTCCCTCTATCTCTCCCCTTAACCCTAAACCCTTAACCCTTAAACCCTCTACCCTCTACCCCTAACCCTCCCTTCCTTTATCTCTCTCTCTCTCAAGTCTCTCCCTCCTAGCACCAATCCTCTCTCAGGTCTCTCTCTCACTCACTCACTTCACTCTTCTCTAGTCTCCTGCTACCCCTTCTCTGTCTCTTAGGTATTTCTCTCACTCACTCACACCCTCTATCTCTCCCTCCATAACCCTAAACTCTTCAACCATCTACCCTCTACCCTTAACCCTCCCCCCTCTATCTCTCTCCCACTCCCTCCCTCTCTCTTTCTCTAAAGTATCTTCAATATCCTACCCCTCTCCCTCTCTTGGTTTCTCTCACTCACTCACTCCCTCTATCTCTCTCCCCTTAACCCTAAACCCTTAAACCCTCTACCACCACCCTTAACCTCCCTTCCTTTATCTCTCTCTCTCTCTCTCAAGTCTCTCCCTCCTAGCACCACTCTCTCTCGTCTCTCTCTCTCTTTCTATCTCTATCTCCCTCCCACCCCTTCTCTCTCTTAGGTCTTTTCTCTCACCACTCACTCCCTGTGCTCTTTAAACCATCTACCCCTACCTTAACCCTCCTCCCTCTATCTCTCCCTCCCTCCCTCTCTCTCTCTCTCAAGTATCTTTATCCTACCCCCTCCCTCTCTTAGGTCTCTCTCTCACTCACTCACTCCCTCTATCTCTCTCTCCTTAACCCTAAACCCTTAACCCTTAAACCTCTACCCTCTACCCTCTACCCTTCCTTCCTTTATCTCTCTCCCACTCCCTCCTCTCTCTCTCTCAAGTCTCCTTCTACCCCTCATCCCTAAACCCTCACTTATAAACCCTTACACCTTCTATCCTATACCCTCAACAATCTTCCCTCTCCCTTCCCCTCCTATTCTCTCTCTCTCTACCTCTCCCCTTCTTCCCCCTCCCTTCCCTCCTAATTGTATATCTCTCTCCCTTCCCTCTCTCTGGATCTCTCTCCCCTCTCTTTGTCTCGCTCTCTCCTCTCTCTCTCTCTCTCTCTCTCTCTCTCTCTCTCTCTCTCTCTCTCTCTCTCTCTCTCTCTCCCTTTCCCTCCCTCTCCCTCTCCCTCTCTCTCTCTTGACCACCTTGCACCTCCTAATTACTCTTAGGTATATGTGTACAAAAATCAAATATCCGATAGATTGGATATATGATTTATAGCACCAAAATATTGAATTTTAAAATGTTTTTCATATTAGATATTAGACATGAATTGGATATACAAAACAAATCGCATATCCAATTTGTAGTACTTTGGCTTGGGCATTGCTATGGAGCAATGTACTGAAACCCAACCCAAAAAAAATGTCAACTTAGGATTTTCATGTTTTTTGGCAAGTTCAAAACACTCCTTTTTTCATGTTGCCACTTTTTGGCCCATCATGATCCTGCACATACCCAGGTCTAAATCGGGTAGTTGTTATTGCTAAGGTGGATCACTCCTTTCTTCGAAGGCCATACACTTATGATTGGGTCAAGTGTTCTTGTCTTTAGAAAATTCCTATTTCATTTTTGATAGGTTAATTATGATTTGATTAGATGGGTTATGAAGCACTTATTTCAAACAAATATCTTCATGAAAGAAGTATATTGGCATGAAATTAAATATGATTTGTATTCCAATGTAAAAACTACAAAGAATGGAAACAATTCTTTCAACACATAAACTATTATGTAATAGTCAATTAAAATGAAAAAGATTACTCTATATTAGTTAGGATACATAACTAAGAAAATGATCTAAAGTGACTTATTTATCCTAGAGGAACTAAGTATATAGTATACAAATAAAACCAAAAAACCCACAACTACCCCTATTTTGAAGGATTTTAGTTTTCTCCCCTTCCTAATCTCACTAACATTGTCTAATTATTTGAAAGAGATGAAGGGTTATTGCACAACTTTATTCAACCCAGTAAATAGCTTGGTTAATGAAACTTGACAAAAGCAACAAAACAATTGCTACATTTGGAATTTCATGTTAAATGAAGAGTGGTGAGAATAATCTACTTATAGTTTAATAAAAAACTATTTTTATAAGAAGGCTTGACATTAGAAAGATAAGTGTTACTTATAGTTTAATAAAACACTATTATAGTTTTACCAACATATACTATTGTATGCTTGCATGGATTCTTAGTTAATATATGGGGAGATAGAGATAGATGGGGAGAGAAAGAGAGAGAGATAGAGATATAGAGTAAGAGAGATGGAGGGAGAGATGGAGTTAATAAGAGAGAAAGGGGGAGAGGGAGAGATAGATCAATAGATAGAGGGGGAAGAGGGAGTGGCATAGATAGTAGGAGATATAGAGATATAGAGAGTGATATGGAGAGATATATCAATCACCCTCCCTATATCTCTATCTATTCATCCTTATCTCTTTATCTCTCTACCCCTCTCTATCTCTTTGCCTCCCTTTCTATTTGTATGTTTGTCATTATCTCACTCTCTCTCTATATTTTCTTCCCTATATTTATCTTTGTCTCTTTAAGTCTGCAATGGGTACATTGAAGATCTCTTAAAAGAGAATTATCATATCTTTAATCAAATGGCATGCTACCTTGAGCATAACTCCCCAAGGACACATGCCATCCTTGGATTGTTGACATGAAACAACGAATCAAAATTTAGTTTCTATCTCTCATATTAATATATATTACTATTATATTAAATATATATTATATTAATTATATTTTTATTATATAAAAATATACTTATTATTAATTATTAATTATAATAATTTTATACGTATTTAATAATTTTGTTAAAGAATATAATATATAATTATAATAAGTTGAATAATTATATTATTTATTATGTAAAATATAGCTAATATATACTTAACTATATTGTAGAATATTAAAACCTAGCTAAATGGCACCAAAATTTTCAATTTAATTAACATACTGTAAAACCTAATGAAACCAAGTTGTAGCTTGTCAAATTGGAGAAGTGAAAGGTCAATACTAGTGCCAAGGAAGAGTTTGGATTAGTGAAAACAAGGTCAATGTGAGCACCAAGGAAGAGTTTTGAGTTAAAACAAGGTCAATACCAGCACCGATGAAGAGTTTGGTGGAGTGAAAACAAGGTCAATATCAACATCGAGGAAGAGTTCGGAGGAGTGAAAACAAGGTCAATACCAGTGCCAAGAATGAGTTTGGGGGAACTCAGGGAAAATCGACGACCAAGGGGCAATGAGTACTGTAAGTTTGGAACCCCCATTCTCTTCAACCTGCAATTTTTATGCCTAGTTTCCAAAGATCTTCTTATACATTGGCACCCCCATTCTCATAAAATTTTATAAGATAAGACATAAAAAATAAAATAGCTTAGTCTTTCACATTTTTATCGACCAGCCTCAGGTCTTGGAAAAACTACCATAATCTACCCACATCTTGGTTGAGGTCTAGGATTTCATCACACATAGCCTTCATCGCATGAGTCTAAAGCAATTGTAGACTTAGCCCAAGTATATGCTAGACTAAGGTAGATCTAATGAATGGAAATAGAGGCATACAATTCTTTTTTAATACCTCCATCACAAACATATGCAAGGTGTTGGTTTTTTTATGATAAGCAGGTTGATCTTCTAATCTATCTATGGAATTTCCAATTTGAATAAAGGGAAGATCGAAGGACATGGACCAATTGATGAGGATTTTAAAGACCTCCTACACTTTGGGCTCTGCAAGACTCAGCAGGGTGATCCCTTAATGCCTTTACAACCTCTGCACCATCATCATAAACAACATTAACAACAATAGATAATCTCATTTAATATCTCAACATAATAGGATAATACCATATAGAATTGGTTGTTTATCAATATTAATATCAACTATTTGGAGCATGAGATAACTACAACAACATTTTCACAGTATAAGATAGTCATTGATTTGCAATTTGTAGCAAGCTCTAGGTAAAGGAACTCAAATACTGAACCATAAGAATAAGTACAACTTATATCAGTGCCATATATCCATTGGAGGAGTCAAATTTATAAGCATCTAAGGGTTTATGACATATTTAACACATAACATATAAGATCCTTGATAACATTGCTTTACAATCTCATCAATATGTATTCTAACCCAATAGTACTTATCAAATCATTATACATAACATATCCACCTACAATCCCATTCAAGCATTTTAATTAATTCCTTGAATTAAATCTAAAACAAGAATCATACAGACCACAACAATGAGATGAATGAAACAACCCTTGATCATTTTATTCAAAATATCTGCAAATGTGGATTTCAATAATGGAAATAATTCAAACTATTAGACATATAAATTATTTACAACTTGTGTAAACATGCAAGTGAATAATTGACAAACTCTTCTTGAGATAGAATGGAAATTCTAGTTATGTGATTCTTCTTATTAATCCAAGTAACACTTCCCAATTGTTGTGATTGATTAAAAGATTGTAATCCCTACTTTAGAGAACTGAATAGCCAGATCACACATATATAACAAATGTACAATGATAAACTAAGTATAAACTTGTTATATCAATTTAAACAATAGAGAAGCATCAAAATGGAGACAATCAAATAACTGCATAAATTTAACAAATAGCTAATAACAAAATCTTAATCCGCAACTTAGATATCTTCATTTACTCCATCAAAATACATACATCTGAGTCTCTATATATCAAAATTCATTTTCTTCTACAAATAACCTATATGCCATTTTTCTGGTGTCCATATCTTGGCTCTCTTGAACACTTAATTCTCTAGGAGGGCAGTTGTAATCTTGAGTTTTTAGTTCTCTAGGAAGGCTAAACATAAATATGAAATTACAAACTAGAACCTTGTAATTGCATTTGATGCAGATTCAAATAGTAGTCGTCGATCCTTCACTTTGGTCAAATGATCAAACGGCTACCTTAAAAAAAAACTGACATGATCTCCATCATGGAAATAAGGGCCCACCATACTATGCATTTCCAAGGAAATCCACGTGGCGCTTGCCCAGGATATCGTGATCAATAAAGACCTTGCAACTTCTGATCACACTATGGTGGGTAACTGTGGAACTCAACCATTTGTAATCCTGTTCATTCAACACAGTCACCAACTTTGTCATTAACCATCAAGCACCTTTCCTATTGAGATTATAAAATCTCTGTTGATTTGAAACACGTGCATCTCATAAATACTCTAGTAACCCGCTACATAATGTATTAAAACCAGATAAATGTATCAAAGTATTTCTATCATCTCTTTAGCTTCATTAAATGAGACACATGGCACTCGCCCGTGATATCGTGATCAACCAAAATAGTGTGGTGGGGTCATCACGGGATGGTGGGGAGTGACTAAGATCAAATGATAATTGATCTACGATCACGCAAACTTGTCCCTCTACAAAATATAAAACATTTATTAAAAGGATGAGGGGACATCACTAGGCCAATGATAAACAATGACATAAGTTTTTTTTTAAATGAGGGAGCATGGGACCATCCAAGACTTAACAAGTAATAAATTCAAGCAAAGGAAATAAAACAATAAATCAAAAGGGGCCCAACCTAGATGAAGTGATGGGTTTTAAGTTGTTTTAAAACCCTCCCCAAAAAGTAACGACCCAAAAGATCCCATCCAAGGTGTAAGATAATACTATGGTTTTACATGAAGACAAAGGTAAAACCCCAACCTTAGGCTTTTCCCAAACACCATAGATGACCAGAGACAAGGCAAGATAATAATGGAACACAAAGAGCAAAATTTTGAAGTTCCATCATGAGGAAAGGTCTCCTCCCTTCTTGGTAGTGATAACCTCCTCCACACACAACCCTTAAAAATTATGAATAGAGGAATATAATCTTTGAAGAACTCAAAGTTGATTCTCTCCTACCTGATGCAATTAGTCATTTTATCCTTACAAAAAGTTATAGTGATTACTAAAGGCACATAGACCAATTCTTTATAATAGAATAATTTGATCATACTTTTCCAATGATGACATTATGAGAAAACCTTAGGTTAAATGAATAATTCCTAGCTAATTTTTTCAAATCATGTTCAACCGTATAAGAGAAGGCCACTGCTATGTGTACCTGGATACCATGGAGAAAGGCTCTTTGGGATCTTTCATCAATCATCCTACCTTTAAAAATACCAAAAGTCTCCTAGCAATTAGACATAAGAAGATTTAAGATGACTTAAAAAAAATTTATTGCCAGAGCATAAACTTATGATGACTTAACCAAGACTAGTACACACTCCCTCTCCATTAACCACTTAGACATATGGAAATTAAATGTAAATTTTGTGCTATTTTTAGTCATGTAGGTGTCCAATAAACCACTTGGTGGTGTTTCCCTTCAAGTTTATTTACTTGAATGAAGAGAAAAAGTCCTTTGATTACAATTAGAGAATACATTTGAGGCCTTGGTTCTGTAACGAGTGGACCATAGTCACATTTAACACTTGTTACAAAGTTTGGGAGTTAAAACATTAAGTAGATTTGATTTGTGATGGACACATTTGGATGGTAGTAACAATAAATTGCAATCTATCAAGACTTGATTACCTTATAACCTATAAAATTCTAGCAATGAAATAATAGATTAATCATAATGTCACCTTAGGATCACATCACCATGAAAGAACTTCATCCAACATCCTTATGAGTGCAGGTACCACCAAATAGGTATTTTCTAGATCTATCTTCCTCAAGTAAGGGAAATTCAGGAAGAGAAGAGGAAAGCAAGACATGTAGTATGTTTAAAAGAGGGAGATCAACTAGAGGTCAAAAGATTAGAAGAAAATTTTGTAAAAACATGGAATTTTTTCTTGCTGAAGGGGGGTCACATTCTTATGATGATGAGAGAATAGGAAATGTTGAGATTCCCTTGAGGTACAAACATCTATGGAAAAAATGGGTACCCAAGGAACTTCCTCCAATAAACACTAGTTTTTGTGTCAACGAGAGGATATATCACATAACACCATCATCATTACATGGTTTGGGCCTATTTTGCATGGACGGAATAAAGGTTTGTTAAGAAAAAGTTACTGAATTGATGGAGTATGTTGGACCCTATTATAGTTACAAAGATTAGATGCAACTAGTTCAATATACATGAAGTATGCATAGGTATGCACTGTTAACAAATTATATACAACTAAAAGATAAGGATCAAAATAAAGGAATGGCTGTATACATTGATGGAAGGCCAAAAGCATCAGGGAATATTGCAGGGTTTATAAACAGTACATGACCTAGGTAAACAAATAAGCAACCCAATTGCATATTCGAGGCACGCGAGGGAAACCGTGTATTTGTATGTGTGATAAAATTAATAACTATAGGGAAAGAGTTGCTAATCAATTACAATTTGAATCACTTAGTTACAAACAAAGTTACTATGGGGGTGATACGTACTATGTACCATTTTACCCAACCTCCAATTAATGACTCCAATATACCATTTTATTCTTATGTTTTTTTTTGTAAGTCTATTGGTTTCATTTCGGTAGTGTTTTTTTATATTTAATTTTTGTCACAGTGGGACATTGATCATATGGAGAAGGCTCCGGCCTAGAGCACAAATCACGATGTATCTTCAGGTGCTGCTACCCAAAAAGTTTACCTCATTGTAATTGTACAAATTAGATACGAGAAAAAATTTTTATTATTATATTTTTTTCATTAGTTTATTGGGTTAATTTCGATAATGTTTTTAATATTCTTGTTGTAGTCGACTGATCAAGGAAAGGCATCAGTAGTAGACGAGAGCATCCATAGGGAGGTGCAGTCAATATTATGTGATGATGACATCACTTATTCAACAAACCCTCTCAATATGATAAGGAAGACCCAAAAAAATGAAATTAAGAAATCCTTAAGTTGTTATTCATAGTGCCTCAAATAGATGGGATAAGAGAGAGGGTTAAAATATTGATTGAGAGATCACAAAACTTGCAAGTAAGTTGTCATGAGGTCTTTAATTATAACATTAGTTTATTCATGGTTTTATATTTTGTACTCTTTTATGTCATGAACTAAAATATGTGTTGTTTTTACAGGATTTTTTGCATCCTCATGATGCTCTTGGTCATGATCAGGGTACTACAAGTGCTGCCCGAGGAGTAGGGGTTGGTACAAGTTTCCATCATGATCTTCATGATCATACATCACATCATCTGACCCCATCATCCGTGCCTATATTGTCGTCTGAAATGTTGGCAACACATACCATGCAGGCATTTGTTAGTGCACCCTCTAGCAGCGAACACATGCTAGAACATGTGTTAAGACATGTACCTAGGGATGCAAAGGCCACTAGTACTAGTGATATTTTAGCATCATTTCTTGGATCTTTCCATATCACTAGTACAAGAACATTTCCGGTCACATTTGTGGTGACCGAGGATTTCGTTCCCATAAAGATAGAGAAGGTCTCAGGTACTTTAAAATGTTTTAATTATTTTAATATATAATCTAATTGAAATTTACTTATTGATCACTCTTTTTAGACTATTGATCCCATGATCATTTTGTAGGAAATAATTTTTTTATAAACATCTAAGTGATATTACATTGGAGCTCTTCGGGCCCACCATACATACATAGTGGAATTCCTAAAATCAAGATTTAAAAGATGAGCTCATTAACCATTTAGTTGTGCTCTTCGGTGATAAAAAATTCAACTGAACCAAGGTCCTTAAGAAAGTTGGTACCTATCTAAAGTATGTGAGGGACCAATATAGGTCACCTTTAGATAAGAACAAAAAGTATGAGTGTCCCCCCATGATTCTAGAGAGGGAGTGGAAGGACCTGGTGTCAGATGGAAATGAGAAGGTTGAAAAGAAAAAAAGGAAAGACACCACTGGGCCAAGGAAGGTATGTGATACTATCAAAAATGTAATTATATATTGATTACTCTTTCTTTTTACATAATCAAATATATTTCAAACTTTTCATGGGCTTCCCAACACATCGAAAGAAACAAAGGCAAGACTAGAAAAACACGAGCAACACAAACTTGGCTTTAGTGGTTATATGAAATTAGTCGTACGAATTGTAAGTATCAATAAATGAAATTTGTATCCAAATAATAAATTGAAAACAATTTTTCTTTTATCACACCATAGAAGCAAAATTCATGATCTTATGCAAAAATGTAGGGCTCTAAATTCAACAGAGTTCACACAGAATAGGACCTAAAGATTTCCTTCTAGAAAGGCTATGGAGTCATGGTTGAATGCCTAAGAGTCTTGACTAGGCAAACAAAATCTTCCACTACATCCGACGTGCAGGTAAATAAACTCAATAAATTTTATTTAAAATTGAATACTTGTGCAATCTATTCAATATTAATTTCCACCATAAAGTAATTACATGCCTATTTGTTTTAAACATTCAAGCAATAATAATACTACACATGACATTGGAATGCATTTTGGTGAGTGTGGAGGACAACCTATAGATGAAGGTCATGGTGTGCATCCCGATACTTTAGAGCATGTAGAGCGTGATCAACATGTTGAGCATGATCAGGCTAAAGAAGATCAGGAATATTTTGTGGCCCCATTAGGTAAAGAGGACCACTCTAAAGTTCTTTTAAACATATTTAATTGCAATTGGTGTATTAATTAATGTAACCTTTCGTGTTTCAACTTTAGAGCATATAGAGCATGATCAATGTGTTTAACACGATCAAGCTTGAGAAGATCAAGAACATGATGTGGCCCCATCAGGTGAAGAGGACCACTCTAATGTTCTTTTAAACATATTTAATTTCAATTGGTGTATTAATTAATCTAACATTTCGTGTTTCAATTGTAGATCCGGATTTAGACGGTGTTCAGCATGTTGAGCATGATTTTATAACAGAAGTTCAAGAACATGATGTGGACCCATCCGGTAAAGAGAACCACTCTATTTTTTTTAATTAATGAAATACTTGTAACAATAATAATAAAACATATCAGTTTAACATTTCTTTGTTATTGTAGTAGACCCCCCCTTGTAGTGGCATCTACGTCGTGAGAAGATGACTAGGTGTACATTAATATCATGAGTAGAGGACAAAACAACTAAAGTGGGGACAAATGATTTAGAAAATGATACTTCACTTCAGATTTTTTTAGCTTTAAAAAAGAAACAGAAAAAAAGTGATTGTAATCATATCATAACAACCATATTTTTGATAATATGTAAAAATTGAAAGAATGAATATTATATGTTAATGAATGAATGCAAATATGTTAATTAATGAATTTTATATGTTAATGAATGAATGTTATATTCTATTAATGGATGAATGAATGATTAATGTTATATGATTGGGTATGGGGAATTGAGAGTGATGTGAGGGGGGGAGGGGCCAAATGAGCTTCCACCGTCACGTGGTTGGCCCTGTAAAGTAGAGAATATTAAACTATTCTCAAAACAAAGAGAAGCTCAATAAGGTAATGCACTTTTCAATATAAGAAATGCATCGTTTGAAGCATCAAACCAATATGCAAGATGAAAGAAAGTGCTAACTTTTCACTATGGTGGCAGAAAAATGATTCTTTATACCCTAAATCCATGCTTTGCATCATAATTTGAAGTTGTTTCCATTCCAATGTTTTGAGTTTAGTTTGTTTGTATGGATTTGTATGAATACCACATTGTGTTGTGTGTGGATTTGGTTTGAAAGCTCTGTTTCTTCTATTTTTAGTGGTGACATAACTCTAAAATTTGACTTTTGTACATAACAAGTTAGTGAAAAAATTGACAACTCTGAAGGGTTTAGAGGCTCGATTGAGATAGATACATAGATATTTGGATCTTGTTGTTGATGGGAGGCTTCCACTTAACCATGAAATTTTGTACCATCTGCAAGTATGCAAAAGTTTCTCTACTTACATTCATTCTTGATCATAAATGTTGTAAATGATATTAATGCTTCAAACTTAAGATTCGTTTCATTGTTATAGTGATCAAAATGTTATACTTTGCTATACATTCAAGCATTCTCTTGCCCCCTACCCTTTTCTCTCTCCCCCCTCTTTTTAATAATTTTATTTGTCATAAAAGATTCACATTTCTGTCTCATTTACACAAATTTATTTGAAGCACTAGGAGTGAATAAAGATATGCAAAAGATGATGGATTATGTCTAAACAACAACTTTCCATCTTATAGCTAATTAAATCCTTAATATTTGAATAGTTTAGAGCTCAAATAATTCTTGTATATGCATGTGTAGCAATAAGGAATCCTATGTGAAGATTGAAATTTAAAACATCACTTTGATATTTTTCCTTAGGCAGTGAAATGATATTTTGAGTAATACAAACCTACAAACACATTGATATTTTTTGGCATTGCATTGAGGAATTTTTTTTCTCTTATACCTACCCTCAGCTAGACATGGAGATTTATAATATTGGTTTCTAGGTTTTTCCTATAAGTAGTTAATTTCAGAAAGGAAGACTAAAATCTTCTTAATGTCCTGTCAGGTGTGAAAGCATATGAATCACTTGTTGAAGGCACCATTTTGTATTAATCCAAAAATTGGTTTGTTCTTTCTTTTTTATGTTTCTTGCATGTGTTTTTTTTAGGCTCTAGAGATGTAGCTCGGCTCTTTCCTTTGCACTTTTCATCTATTTTGATGATTACAGTAGATTGTCCTCATAAATTTTTATGTAGATATGTTTGTAACCTTATTTTCTACCAATCAATTTGCAAACCAGTCACATATTAAGGACCATTTCACTAACTTTTAGTCATCCATTACTTCATATGTTGTAGGTTGTGTCTGTGTGCCAATAAATCTTGATGATTGTGAGAACTTTAATCCTACAAGTGTACCCAATATTTCTCAAGTAAAAGTCTTACCTTATTTCATAGTACTTTAAATGGTTAATTGAAGGTGCTTCTTTAGATCTGACATAGTTGAACCCTAGATTAAAATATGATATTAGATGGCCAATATAATGATAAAACTAAGGTCCATTGAACACAAATTACAAACACAATTTACTGGGCTATGAATAGTGTGGTAATTATAATTATTTCTCCTTTACCTACCTCTGCATTAATGAAAAAGATAGCAAATATTGGAAGTTCATTACATGTCCCATGTATGTGTTAGTATTTTAATTTTGGTTAAGTTGTTCAAGAGCTTGATTAGGTCAAGAATATTTTCTACAAGTTGTTCTCTTGACACTGCTCAACATTTTCCCTACACATTTTCTCTTCAATCCAGACATTTCTTAACTCCTTCCCTTGTTATCCCTTATTTGTTCTCAAGTGTAATGCCTTTTCTATTCATCTTGTAGTCTGTATGTATGACCAGTCATCTTTTATGAAGCATGGATAACCTTTCATGGAATTGTTGTTGTGATTAGACAATTGCCGTTGTGAGAATATTCATTTAATTTGTATGGAAGTAAGTCTTTTTCATATTATTTGACTTGGTATTGTAAATTTATCTTTGCAAGATTCTCTAGGGGTGAACAATAGAACTGTGATGATAGGTAGAGTTGTAAAACACCATAAATCATTTGGCATTATCAATATATTGCTTATAGAATACTCTATGCAAGTAAAATGGAATGTACAATGACAATTGGTCTTGAATTCAAATCTGAATTTAAGTACATTATACACAAGAAGATGGTATCTATTGTATGATTTAAAGAACCCCAAGATAAGAAAATTAATAGGTTCCATCTATTTACTTGCTCTTAGACACTTGTTTAATTGGTGAGACCATCAGAATGTCTTGCTAATAACCAGTAGTGTTCAAAACTCCTGAAGAGGTCAGATCGGTGTGACATTAGATCTGTCTTGCTGACAGAAGTCATCGGCAAGACATGGACTATCAGAGTGAGTTTTCTATCTTGTGCCAATGATTGATCTCTCATCGATGGGTTGGTTTCGGTGGTCATCACCAAAGTCTCCACGATGACATGGTGTAGGTTTATTTAAAACTCCTGAAGAGGTTAGATCAGAGTGACATTGGATTTGTCTTGCCGACGGAAGTCATTAGCAAGACACGGAATATCAAAGTGAGTTTTCTATCCTGTGCTGATGATTGATCTCTCACCGATGGGTTTTCTTCAATGGTCATCACCAAGAGTCTCTGCGATGGTACATTTCAACGAATATTTTTAAAAAAAAATTGCATTGTTTCGTCATAATTTTGACGAAGGCCACCGATGAATCACCGAAAAGGTCTGACAAAGTTTCTATAGCTACAATGAAGGCTTCATCATAACTCGTTTCCCATTTCATTGAAATGGTGACGAACTTCTATTGTTGTTTCAACGCTTCAAAAGAGCCATTGCAATTGCATTTTGGTTGTAATTCGTTGGTGGATACTTGAAGTTTTAATCGATATTCCAATGAACATCTGAGCCATTTTATGATGCCGATGACCGATGAATCTGCATCATTATTTCAATGTTTAATTCATCGTTAGAATTTTGACGAAAAAATGGTGACAAATTTTTTTCCGTCAATTCATCGATTGTCCAAAAAAATTTGTCAAATGATTGATGAACGTTTGTCAGAAAATGGAGTCAAATTAAATAGTGTGTGATGTTAAAGATAAGCTTTTAGATGTCAGTTGAATGGGAATTCAAAGTGAGATCAATTTTTGAGTCACACGTATGACAAATTGGGTAAAAAAATGGAAGTTTTGTGTTTAGGTCTTATTTGGGGCTGACCTAACTTGTTTGAAGCACTAATATATGTTGCAATCTTATGTAATATCTATATTGGGTCCATCTCAACCTATCTTAAGGAAAAATGAGTTTTTAATTAAGGCACAAGATGTCAATGCAATGTTTTAAGGAAAAAAAGTTTAATTTTGTGCGTTACTTTTAATTAGGCTGATGTAATTGAAGTAATACTTTATGTGGATACATATATAGGAGATTGATTTTGGTGTTTAGGGATGTGTCGATGTGCTAAGAGTAATGTGCAAAAAATTGACATGTATAGTGTTCCACCTATATGTGTATGATGTGAAATTGATTAGATTTGTACAAATTGTGTTGCAAAGTTTTTGAATACAAAGCAAAGTAGAGCATTGATCCAAATCAATGAAAAGATTGATTTTTGCCTCATTGGAACTATAATCAAGCATATTGTAGATGCATTTGTAAAAATTCAATAGGCTATGAGCCACCCCTTATTTCTTCCATCTTATTCTTCATGGGCAGTGAGTCCATTGGAAAATGAGTCCACTTGTAGTGGGAATTTCTATAATATACTATGTCCAAATATAATATATTGTGAGCTAACCCTCATCGTGGTTTTTCCCATTTTGGGCTTTCCACATAAAAACCTAGTGTTCATGTGTCATGTGATTTTTTAGGTGTTTCATGCTTTCATTAATTATTGTATTTAAGTATATTTTGGTATTGGATGACTAATATATGAGTGTTTAAAGCAATATTGATTCATGCCCCCTGTCAATATTTTGGGTGTTCAACACCCTCAACCATATACTTTAGCCCTAATCCTCAATCATCAACCCTATACCTTAACCCTAAAACCTAGATTCTCAACCCTCATCCTTATGCCTTATACCCTTAACGTTATGCCTTAAACCCTAAACATTTTTCCTCAACACTTTACTTAAACCCTAAACCATACAATTCCAACACTTCACCCTATGCCTTATACCTGTAAACCATACACTCTCAACCCTTCACCCTATTACTTATACCCTCATTCCATACCCTAAAATATAAACCATATACCCTATACCCTAATTTTTATTCCTTACATACTTAATCTTATACACTCAATAGGCTAAAAATTATCCCTTAGCTATAAACCCTCAACCCTCAACCCTCTACCCTATACCCTATACCTTCAACCTTATACTTAAGCCATAATAACTCAACCCTCAACCCTCTACCCTCTACCCTCTACCCTAAACCCTACAACCTCAACCCTAATGGACCTATACCCTATACAATCACCATTATAACCTAAACCCTAAATAAATTATCCATCAAACCTATACTTCAACCCTAAACCATATACTCTCAACCCTTCACACTATGCCTTATACCCTCAATCCATCAACCCTATACCATATACCCGATACCCTAAACCATAATCTCTATACCCTAAACACTTAATCTTATATAGTCAATGGGCATAATATTATCCCTCAACCATAAAACCTTAACCATATACTTAAGCCCTAATCTATCAAATCTCAAACCTCATCCCTATACCCTATACCCTAAACCTTGTAGCTTATACATTAAACCCTAAACCCTACACCCTCAAACCTCATCCATATACCCTATAACCTAAACCTTGAACATTAATTGTCAACCTTATACTCAAAACCTAAAACATACACTCTCAACCCTTAACCCTATTCTTTATTCCCTCAACCCATACTCTAAATCCTAAATCCAATATCTTAAACACTAATCCTTATATTGCACACACTTAATCTTATACACTCAATAGCCTAAACATTATCCCTCAAGCATAAACCCTCAACCCTTAATCCTCAACCCTATACCCTCAACCCTATGCTTAATCCCTAATCCCTCAACCCTATACCTTAAAACCTAAACCTTGTGGACTATGGAAATGGAGTGCACAACTTCCTTTATCCACACCAGAAAGGGGATGAAGGAAGAGGGATCTAATTTCACAAAGTTATCACTCAAGAAAAAATCATTGAGATTCCAATGCAAAGGAGATTGAAATTTGTCAAAGGGGAATGTTCTTAAGGCTGAAAGTTGATAAAGAAGATTAAATACTAATACAACACTAAGAAAATGCAAGATGTTTGAAAGCATAGTATGATATGTAAAATGACCTCTAAATGTAAACAAAATATAACATAAACTTATGAAATCAAAGGTGTGCACTTGGAAACTAGAAAGTGATGGAGATAAGCTCTGGAATCATGCAAAAGTCACTATTGAAGCCAACTGGGACTCATATGCCAAGCTGGGTGACTTAGTGTTATTTTAAGAAGATTCCTCCAGAATAGGTTTCAAACAAAAGGGTACTCAAAATTGCAAAATATTTGTCTTTGGCTTGGAAGTGGGACTCATATGCCAAGTTGGGTGACTTAGTCCACTTCCAAATTTAATGAAATTTAAAAGTGGAATTTATAGCTCCTAGTTTGCACTTCTGCTCCTAATAGGTTCTCGAATCTGAAACTGTAGAATTTGACCTATAGGTGTTCTCCAAGATTTTTTTAGGGATTTGACGACTTTGAATGGCTTTGACAAATTGTTGAAATTTTTTCCAACCTTTCTCTTTGAAAAATCTGCACACTAGACATGCAAAACACATGCAAAGAGGGGGGGGGAATGTTGAGGGTTAGTGAATAGGGGTTTTCTTTGGTCAAACCATGGTTTGGTAATTAAACCATTGAAAATGAAATGAAATGAAAAGAGAACGATGAATGAACAACATGCAATGCTACAACTCACCAAACCCTTAAAGTAGAAATCTAAATATATGCAAGTAGTGGCTCCAAAGTGCTTGAATGCTCTTGTAGACAAAATGCTTAAATGTAAAATTAGTTAATTGCTTGATTAGAAAATTAACAGAGTTAGGGGGGATGAAATGAGAGGAAAAACACTATA
Source organism: Sequoia sempervirens (assembly GCA_007258455.2). Taxonomy (NCBI): domain Eukaryota; kingdom Viridiplantae; phylum Streptophyta; class Pinopsida; order Cupressales; family Cupressaceae; genus Sequoia; species Sequoia sempervirens. The sequence continues at coordinate 1,038,145,781 of VDFB02281492.1, forward strand.
TTTATACACAATCATGAAATATTTCTCAAAAATACCAGATCATAGGTTGACCTTCAATCTTAGAAGATAATAAACAGCAAAATTTTTGAAATTATTTTGATTTTTATGCCAAAAGGGACTCATTCACCCCTAGTGGTGAATGGGTCCCACATAGGAATTTTAAGTGGGTGTTGGAAATTAAATGTATTAATTTATGTTTATCAGGATTATTTTTAAAAATACACTTAAGGCCTACAAGTGTAAAATGGGGCCAATTAAGATATAAGAAAGGGTCAAATTATTGATGAAAAAACTAGAAAAGCATGAAATTTCGTTACAACACTGTACAACACTTTGAAATAAGGCTTGGTAAGAGATAAAAAGAGATTTTTTAGGTGAAATATATTAATAAGACCCTAGAAAAGTGTGAAAGTGTGTTACAACACTTTACAACACTTAAGTAAGGTACCACTTGAATATAGTCATTACTATTGGTTCAAGAGACATAAGGTGCCTCGACGCCTTGTGTCATCCCAAAAAGGAAAACATAAGACAAATGAAAAAAAAAAGGAAAAACTCTTGGGTCAACATGAAGGAGACAAGAATGTCTTGATGCCTTGCGTCATCCCCAAAAGGAAAAAAACAAGGAAAGGGAAAAGAAAAAGAAAGCCTTTTGGATCAACATGAAAGAGAAATGAGTGTATAATTTCCTTGTGTCATCCCCAAAAGGAAAACACAAGAAAAGATAGAAGAAACAAAAAAAGTGATGTACAACATAGAGAAGAATTAAGGTACAAATAGAGGACTATCACAAAGAGAGAGAACATCAAACATAACATCACAGGGGATCACATTACGCACATGAAAATACCCTAAAGAAAAAGAAAATGCAAAAGAATAGTAAGGAAAATGTGAGTCAACCATCTAGCAAGTCATCTGCCTCCTAGTCTCGATCTGTATAAGTGGAAGGTAAATAACATAGCTAAGGGGCAATGAAAAATACATTAGTAGGACAAGGTTAGAACTTATTTCACCAACTGGGTGTAAGGAAAGAATGAGCCAAGGTGGGTGATGAGAAAGGTCATGTAATAGTGAGAAGGGAATGTTGTACAACTATGACATGAAAAGGAGTTGGAGAGTGTTTTATGGGATTGTTGGATAGCAATTATCACCATTGAAATGATACTTTCTCATTATTTATTTCAATGTATGACACTCATCACTACTATGTACAAGAACATTATGATATGCACAATGTGGAACTTTGTCATCTTTAGGATATATCACCAACCTATTCATAGGTGGTAATAGTATGAGTTCCTTGTTTAAAAGTAATTGCAATTTCCTTTCACTTTCAGGTGGTGGATGGATAGGAAACTTTAGTTTTTGTAACTTGTAAGGCCTCCTGCATTTACTAGATTCACCCTTCTCTTGAATTGAAGGAGGAGGACCTAAAGCGATCCTCCCATCTTTGTCCTTGTTATCAATCAAAGGTTGCTCTCTAGGAAGGAGTACATTCAGATCGGGAGAGGAATCAAAGATCACTATGCCATCATAAGGAAGCCTCAGATATTCTATAGGAGGCTTGTTGTTATGAGAGAGATCTATATATCCTAACCCTTTTTTGTTTTCATTTTTTGGAGTTTTCTCTAAGAGTTGATGAATTTCATGTTCACTTGTTGTGCCACATCTTTGTTTGCTCAAAATTGTGAAATCTTTTCCATATGTTTCTTCAATGTTGATTGAAGTGTTTGTGACTTTATTATAATAAAATGGTTGAGTAGTTTATTTTTTAGAAGAACTAGGTTCACCTTGTGTAGGGAACTTGGGTTCATTTTTTTTAGGATGTGAATAACCAAACATCTCAAGAGGTGGTACTGTAGGAAGGTCTTGTTGTTTCAAAGATGGATAAAAGTATGCATTGGCTTCAAGGTTGTAAAGGAAATCATTTAGGGACTTGTTCATGCTATCATCATCTTCTCCAATGATGTCAACATCACAAGGAGGACATGCATCAGGTGTTGAGTGAGCATGAAGAACTTCAATGTCATTAGGATTAGTTCTAAAGGCACAACTTGACATATCAACTAAGGATTTTAATGACATCCAAAGCTTATTAAAACACATATACATGATGCAAATTTTTAGATTGCACAAGATGAACTAAAGGCAAGAAATTGAATAAAACAACAAATATAGAAACAAACATAGAAAGATAACAACATAAAACAAAAATGCAAAGAATGAACTAGAAAGGACAAAAAATGCAATGTAGAATATGCAACTAGATTAAGTCACCTATGGTGGTGAATGAGTCCAGGTAGTGATTTTTTTAATTTTATTTTTTAAAATTGAATAGTTTTTTATGATTTTTATGATTTTTGATGTAGATATGATGTGAAAATGCAGAATTTTAGTAATTTTTAATGAAATGAAATGCAAAAATGCAAGCTATATGACCTTTTCACTAATACAAATTTTAAAACCCTAGAATGCAAATTAAACAATGAAAAATGCAATACAATGATAATATAAGTTATTTCTTAAATGAAAATGCACTCTAAATTAGAAATATGATGTTCAAAAATCAGGTTCATCAAAATGTGGACCATGGAAATGGAATGCACAACTTCTTTTATCCACACTAAAAAAGGGGAATGAAGGAAGAGGGTTCTGATTTCACAAAGTTCACACTCAAGAACAAATCCTTGAGGGTCCAATGCAAAGGATATTGAAATCTGTCAAAGGGTAATGTTCTTAAAGTTGGAAGTTGACAAAGAAGATTAACTAATAAAAAAAGAAAATGCAAGATCTTTGAAAACACACTGTGATATGTAAAATGACCTATAAATGTAAAAAAACTATAGCAAAAACTTATGAAATGAAACATGTGCACCTATAAATTGGAAACCGTGATGAAAAGGAAAAAAAACCAATCTCAACTCATTTCTCAAATTCATATTACAAAAATACATCATAAAATGATTAACCCAAAAATTTGATAATAACTTTTTCCAATTTTAATTAATTTACAACTGCACATCAATTTACTTAAATTCAAAAACATATCAACAACTTTATTTATGATTTCATGAAAATAAATAGAGATTTCAATTCACAAGCAACTCCATAACCCTCTAACTCTTCAAATTCAACTCTTTATTTTCCATTTCATCAGTCAGATTTCCATTCTCTAATAAATCTTCAATTCATTCAAACTACAAAACCATCTTGTATGGTTTGACTGAACTCATCCTTCGGCATAGGAATTGAAATATAGATCTGTACCAATCATTGACTCTTCAACTGGCAGCCTCTTGTTCATGTGCTAGCCACCCCAATCTTCTGCTCCTCGATTCATTTCCTAGTACCAAATCATAGTTCTTCAACTCACTAGATCCCTCGTTACTTTCTCTCCATACTTGAACATGTACAACCTTCCTACTAGATTAGAATCCATTGTTGATCTTTTATGCGAAGATAAGAATCTATCGTGACTCTCTTGTCTACTTTTTCTCCATGTCTACAGATTCAGTTATGCTCCACAACTAGGTGTTCCTCCAAACTCAATTGATCTACTTCTATCTATCAACTATGCTGCAATAATACACTTAAATCTAATGTCCTCACCCATTTTTGTTCTATCCAAGCCTGATCTTTTCAGTGTCTCAAGTTTTGACCAATTTGGTATTTATTTTCACTTGAATCCCACTCATTTGTGCCACCTATCCATTCCACATTGTTTTGATTGCATCTATTGAAGTTTAAAACATTTCATGGTACTAATTTTATCCACTCATGTGTTCGCTTCTTCTTTATATCAATGCTCCATATATATGTTGCATTTAAATTGACTTTCCATCATGGCATTAAAATTTTCCTACTATTCTAAGGATGATGCCATGCCACTTTTCTAATTTACCTTTCTTTAAACTACTATTCTATGACTATTGGCCTCTCCTTCCTGATCTTTCTCATCTTGATTTAAAATTTGAACTCCATTAATAGGAACCTCTCCCAACAAATGATGTTCCATCATTCATTTCTTGGAATGAGGTTACTGCATATTTTTCTTTCCTATGCAACCCCTACTACCTCAGTCGCCATCTCTTTGCCCACAAATTTGCATTTTATCTTATGCTCTATTTGAATGGTGTCTCTTCACATTCATTTCATAACTACTCAACTTCCCCTTCATTTTTGGTCTTCTATCATTTGAATCAAGGAATTTTCCCATTCTCGGCTCTCATAAAATACTTGAATTTGATACACATTAAATTGGTATTTAACCATATTGAAAGATTATATCAAAAATTCATACAACTTTTCTTGAGTTGATCACCAAAATTAGATTGTACTATTTAGAGGAAAAAAAAGTGAAACCAAAACAAACAAATCAAATTGATTTTTTTTTGTTGAGGTCGATTTCCCTCTAGGATGCTCCTACATCATACTCTTAGGGAAGAAAATATTGAAGCTCCACTTCAATGGAGGGTAACAACATGAGAGCCATGCTTGAAATATTTTTTTGGATGTCTTTAAGTCTCTACACATTGTCTTCTTTGGAACAATCCTATGCTCCAATTGAACCTTGATTCTCAAAAAGATTCCATTTCATCTATTGCAATCTACCTTCACACAACACTTTCTTCAAAATACCATCTACCCAACAAATATTTTGGAAGATACTCCCTCTACCCACCTTCTCTTAGTGGAGGAACTCTACACCTTCTACCTAACTTTATCTCTATTGGAGGGTAGTATTTACAGACTCCTTTTTATGCCATCAACAAACATACTTGTCTCTCCACCTATTGGTCTTGGTGTGAATTGCCTCTCTCTTGACACTCTATCCATACACTCAAAATCTCTTGCTCTAATACCAATTTGATGCAGAGAGAAAAAAAACACCAATCTCAACTCAATTCTCAAATTTAGATTACAAAAAGGATCTGTGAAATGATTAACCCAAAAGATTTACAATAACTTGTGTCAATTTTAATTGATTTACAATTGCACACCAATTTACTCAAATTCAAAAACATATCAACAACTTTATTTATGATTTCATGAAAATAAATAGAGATTACAATTCACAAGCAACTCCATAGCCCTCTGACTCTTCAAATTCAACTCTTCATTTTCCCCTAGGTGATCCCACAATACTGGTTTACAATTTTTGGCCAAACTAGACACTGAACTGATTTTTTCTAACTAAATCTTCACCGTTGAACACCTATAGTGCTAAACCATAAGGAATTTGAAGATGATGCAAACTAGTAATTTGTGACAGTTTGTTTGTATATTCTAAATAGATTTTTTCTCAATTTTTTTGGAATCAGATTGCACTTCTTTTCCCATCTCCTTCAAAAACTACTTTTTTTTAGTAAACACCATATTTAAGGAGTGATGCTCATAGTATAACACATTATTTTTTTTCCATGAACGATAAAATTCTAATTTTTTCGAATTTAGATTTGTAACTATGATATCTAGTGCTTCAAATTTTTTTCATAGTCTTTTATTGAATATTTTTTCCTTAATCAAGTTTCAAAGTCAAAATAATTACAATTCAGACATAAGTGGACTGTATAACACATAATTTATTTTGTATCTATCGAAATTCAATTTTTATTTATGTTTGGATCAAGGACTTTAATATCTAGTGCACTCATATTTTTCAATTTTTTTTAATAATCTTCTATTTTTCCACATGTGTGGAACAAAGAGCTTGATTTTTTGTGAAAAACCTACATTCACAAGGAATAAAAAACAAATATAATAATAAAATTAAATTTAATTAAAATTCTATGTTTTTGGAAGCTTATAGTAAGGAATACATACCAAAAAAAAAAAATGAATTCATTTGATCCCCCAAAAGGTAAATCAAAAGTGGTTTTTTATCAACATTTTGATAGGTGTAAAGGAGACTCTGTTATAGGTATGGTTTAAAACTAGCGGGGTTCTATCCAAGGGGGCTTGGTCTAAGGTGATTTGATCAAACCCTCTTCAATTTGAATCCTTTAAATGTAACTTTTCAAGGCTTAAATAATTATATTTTCTAAAAATATATGATTTTAGCAAAAAGAATGATCTCCCAGAAAGTGTAAACCACTATTGTGGTAGCACCCCCCTTCATTGGTCATATTTCCATTCTATGAACAATCTTTAATTCATTCAAACTGCTAAACCATCTTGTATAATTCAATTGAACTCATCCTTCAACATAGGAATTGAAATATAGATCTGCACCAATCTTTTCCTCTTCAATTGGTAGCCTCTTCTTCATGCACTAGCCACCCTAGTCTTTTTCTCCTCCATTCATTTCTCAGTACCAAATCATAACTCTTCAGCTCACTAGATCCCTCCTTATTACTTTCTCTTCATACTCCAACATATATAACCTTCCTATTGGCTTGGAATCCACTGTTGGTCTTTTATGTGAAGATAACAATCTATCACCACTCTCTTGTATACTCTTTCTCCATTTCTACAGTTTCAATTATACTCCATAACTAGGGCATGCCTCCAAACTCAATTGATCTACTTCTATCTATCAAGTGTGTTGCAATAATACACTTAAATCTAACGTCCTCAACCCCTTTTTGTTTCTTCCAATCCTAAGCTTTTCATTGTCTCAAGTTTTCATTGATTTGGTATTTATTTGCACTTGAATCCCCCTTATTTGTGCCACCTCTCTATTCCACCCTATTTTGATTGCATATATTGAAGTTTAAAACATTTCATAGTACGAATTTTGTCCACCCATGTACTGGCCACTTTTTCACATTGATGCTCCATATATATGTTGCATATAAATTGACTTTCCACCATGGCATTAAAATTTTCCTATTGTGCCAAGGATGATGCCATGCCCCTTTTCTAATTTACCTTTCTTTAACCTATTGTTCTATGACTATTGGCCTCTCCTTCCTGATAATCCTCATCTTGATTTAAAATTTGAACTCCATTAATAGGGGCATCTCCCAAAAATATGCTTTGTCATTCATTTCTTGGAATGGCTAAGTTGAGGTTAGTGAAAGTTTTTCTTTCCTATGCAACCCCTACCACCGCAGTCATCATCTCTCTACCCACAAATCTACATTTTATCCTATGCTATGTTTGAACGGTGTCTTTTCACATTCATTTCATAACTACTCAACTTCCCCTTCATTTTTGGTCTTCTATGATTTGAATCAAAAAAATTTCCCATTCTCATCTCTCATAAAATACTTGAATTTGATGCACATTAAATTGGTATTTAACCATATAGAAATATCATATCAAAATTTCATACAACTTTGTTGAGTTGATCACCAAAATCAAATTGCATTGTGTATAAAGGAAAAAATAGCAAAACCAAAACAAACAAATCAAACTAATTTTTTTTTTGTTCATGTCGATTGCACTCTAGGATGCTCCTATGTCAAAGTGATGGAAAGGAGCTATGGAATCCTGTAGAAGTCATTGTTGAAGCCAATTGGGACTCATACACCAAGCTGGGTGAGTTAGTCTTATTTCGAGAAGATTCTATCAGAACAAGTTTTAGAAAAACGGGTACTCAGAACTATAAAATATTTGTCTTGGGCCTAGTAGTGGGACTCATATTCTGAACTGGGCAACTTAGTCCACTTCCATATTTTGAGAAATTCAAAAGTGGAATATGTAGCTCCCAGTCTACACTTCTAATCCTAACAAGTTCCCATATCTGAAATTGCAAAATTTTACCTATAGGTGTTCTCCAACCTTTTTTTAGGGCTTTGAAAAGTTTTTGACAACTTTTCCAACCTTTCTCTTTGACAAATCTACACACTAGACCTACAAAACACATGCAAAGGGGGGGGGGGAATTGTTGAGGGTTAGTGAATAGGGGTTTTCTTGGTCAAACCCCGATTTAGTAATTAAACCTTTGAAAATGAAATGAAAAGAAAAGAGAATTATGAATGGACAACATTCAATGCTACAACTAACCAAACCCTTGAAGTAGAAATCTAAAGATATCTAAGTAATGGCTCCAAAGTGCTTGAATGCAAAATCACTTAATTGCTTGATTAGAAAATTAGGAGAGTTAGGTGGATGAAATGAGAGGAAAAGTCCTATGTTTATACACAATTATGAAAGATTTCCTAAAAAATACCATATCATAGGCTGACCTTAGGTCTTAGAAAATAATAAACTACCAAAATTTTGAATTTATTTTGATTTTTGTGCCAAAGGGGCCTCATTCACCCCTAGTGGTGAATGGGTCCCAATTTTAAATGGGTGTCAAAAATTAAATGTATTAATTGATGTTTATCAAGATTTTTTTGAAAAATACACTTAAGGCCCATAAGTGTAAAATGGGGCCAATTAAGGCATAAGAAAGAGTCAAATTATTGATGAAAAGCCTAGGAAAGTGTGAAATTTTGTTACAACACTTTCAAATAAAGCTTGGTAAGTGATAAAAAGAGATTTTTTAGGTGAAATTGTAAACAATGATTTTGGTTTCCCAGGGTTTCTCTAACTCTTCTAAGTTTTTCACCTAGAAGGAGAGAAAATGGAGCCAGAATGTTAATGTCTACACTCAAGTTTAATGTAAAAGGGATGCAATGTATCTAAATATGATGTAATAATGCAATAAAATGAAAGAAAGATGATTTATTGATGCTAAACCTAAGAAATGCAAAGTGTTGGAAAACACACTGTGATATGCAAAAACACCTAAGAATGCAAGTAAAAGATGAAATAATTGGATAGAACTAGAGAGGTGCTCCTGGAATCTAGAATATAATGTAAAGAGGTTCTGGAATCTTATAGAGTCGACTAGAAATCTTGATTGGGACACACCAAGTTGGGCAACTTAGTCCAATTTTGGGGAAAATCTACCAAAACATGAATTTGCCAAATGGGTATCCAAAAATACAGAAACCACTTTTTAGGCCTAGCAGTGGGACTAATTCACCACAGATGGTGACTTAGTTGACCTAGAGATTTTTGGAATTTTGGGACAAGATTTTGTAGCTTCTAGTCTGTACTTGCTTTTCTGACAGGTGTTTTATCATGATTCTATAGAAAATAGGCTGAAATGAGTCTCCAAGATTCAATTAGGGTTATGTTGATTTTGATGGATTGTTGACCAATTTTTGACACCAAAATATTTGACAAATCTACATACAAAGTATGAAAACACACATGCAAAGAGGGGGAAAATGGTTAAAGGTTAGAGTATAGGGGTTTTCCTTGGCCAAACCCCACTTTGTTAATCAAACCCTATGAAATGAAATGAAATAAGAAGAGAATGATAAATAGATAACATACAATTTCATAAACTTACCAAACCCTTGATGTAGAAATCTAAAGATATGCAATGAAGTGCTCTAATGGATGAATTTATTATGCTTAGAGTGCTTGAATGCTTGAGAGATTGAATTCTCAATGAATTATGAGATTGTAGGAGATTAGGAGATGAAAAATGAGGAGAAAAAACCTTTTTTATACTTGATTTTCCAATATTAACACATCATAGGCTGACTTCAAGGGTAATAGAATAAAATCCTGCCAAGAAATTAAAATTATTTTTATTTTTGAGCCTAGTGGGACTAAGTCACCCTAGGTGGGGACTTGGTCCCAACAGGGAAATTTCACTAGTTTCAAAAATTAAAGTGCATTAAATGATGTTTAATGTGAATATCCTCAAAAATACACTTAAGAATGGCTGGAAAGTGCATTAAGGGGTCATTTAAACATAAGAAAGGGTTGAATTAGTGATGAAATGTCTAGAAAAGTGTGAGAGTTTGTTACAACTCTTTACAACACTTTGAAATAAGACTTGGTAAGTGATAAAAATGGGTTTAGGGTTTAGGGTTGTGAAAGTGGGTTACAAATCTTCACAACACCTTTACAAGACATCCTATAAGTCCTAATGATTCACAAGGGTCCAAGACCTAATGTGAATGTGTTGACCACATTAAAACATAAAATATAGGAAAAATCAAGCCAAAGTCCACTAGGAGGGCCTAAACATAAGAAAAAGTAGAAGGGTTACTTTTTCTATGTCCACATAAATATATTACTAAGACACTAGAAAAGTGTGAAAGTGTGTTACAACACTTTACAACACTTAAGTAAGGTACCACTTGAATTATTTTAGTTCACTAGGGCCCAAGACCTAATGTGAATGTGTTATCCACATTACAACATTAAATCAAGGCACAATTAAGCCAAAGTCAAAGGAGTACCCAAATGAGAGAAAAAAAGTAAAAGGGTTACTTTTTCAGTGTCCACAAACTCTACACCCTCAACCCTCAACCTTATACCCTATAACCTCAATCTTATACCCTAAACTTTAAAAATTATCCCTCAAACCTCAACCCTCAACCTTATACTTAAACCCTAAACCCTACACTCTAAAGTTTTAACCTTATTCCTTATACCAAAAACCCATACCCTAAACCCTATATACCTAATATCATATTTTCCCTAATCTCTATACCATAAACACATAATCTTATACACTAAACCCTTAACATTATCCCTCAATTATAAACCCTAAACCCTCAACCCTTAATCATGTACCTTAAACCAAAAAACCTACACCCTCAAACCTCATCCCTATACCCTATATCCTTGACCTTATACACTAAACCTTGAACATTGACTCTCAAAACTATACTTAATGCCTAAACCATAAACTCTCAACCTTTCACCCTATGCCTTATAACATAAATCCCTTTATGGGCCTATACACTTGTTGTGTAGAAAAATGTATCCCTTTACATTTTCACACTTGTTTGGGCCCTCCCTGCTAAAAAATGGGATTCTTTATGCCTTATTTGGTCCTATTTTGCATCCACAAGCCTAATTTAATGCCTTCCTCTAAGGATAATCCTTAAATTTATTAAATGACCAATCATAATTCATGTTTTTGGGGTGTGTTCTAGATCTACTAATTTGGGACTCATACGCCACCTTGGGGGTATGGGACCCACCTAGGTTTTCTGGCCCGATCTTGAATATTATATTGAGCTTAACATTTCTTCAAGTTTATGTCTATATATGACTGAATTTTCATCCCTTTTGAAAATTCCCCTTTTACACCCTCTACTATAGAAAAATCAAACTCGACTAAGAAATTCCACATCACCTATATGTAGTGCATCCATTTGGCGCTTGTCCTTTGTGTTGGTGGGGGAATTTTTGTCGAGGACACATCCATGACCCATGAAAATCTGCATGGTGTGTTGCCATCCCTAAAAAATTCCTTCCTTTGGAATCCTTAGAGATGCTATGTTCTCCATTCGTGATGAAGTATAGCACCTCTATGCCTTTCTTCCAACCTTAGAATGGCTCTTTCCCTCCCAAAACTTTTTCAAATGGATATCTTTCATTCTCCATCCATCCTCTTGAAATAATTCATCTCTTTATCATCTCTTGAGCAATTCAATCCATTTTCTCTACACACTAGTTGAGCTCCTACACATCTTCTCTACATCTGGTTGCAATTTTTCCACCATTAAAATTGCAACTTGGTGTCCTAAGGGACTACTTCTTCATTGTTGTGACAATGTAGACCTTACCAAGCTTGCATCCTCCTCTACGTGCTTGAGGGAACCTCAATTCAGAAGGTGATATTTCTTCTTGATTTATGTAGCATAGTGTTATTGCTATTGTTTGGTTTTCTTTGCATTAGTTTCTTTATTGCATTTCCTATCGATCTATATGGTTGTTTATGGAAGTGGAAACACTAAAGCGAGGATTTGACTATGGAAAACCCCTATATAGCCCAACACTTTTCCTCTCTTGGTTGTGTGCAGGTACATGTGCATGTGGAGATTGCTAGCAAACTGGGCTTCTCATAAGTTGTTCTTTACCACCTTCACTTTCATCATCTCCTATATCACTTTTCTAGTTATCTTGTTTATTTTGTTTATTACCATCTCAGTCAATGTTTTAGACCTTAACTGCTAACTAGTTTAGAGGTATTTTCTCCTTTCACTATGCCTTCATACTTTTTGACTATATGGTCACCAGTGCCCTAGAGAGACACTAGCATGTCGCAATGTCATCCCTAACTTGCGTTGTTTTCCTCAGATAAAGAGTTGTTTGAGATACAATTTGAGTTCCAAAAACTTTCTCATTTAGCACCATCAAATTTCTCAGGTTAGTAGAGTGACAAAATCACTTAAGAGTGATCTTCATTCTGTATTCTTGAAATAAGAACTATTATCCAAATTGAGGTAGATTAGGCAAGCCCTCCGCTCTTGACTCTTCATGATCTATAGCCTCAGTGTGGTTGATCTCCCTCTTCTACATTTTAGTGAACTTGATGTGAACCATTTTGGTTTCTTTTAGCAGTGTTGAAAGGCCCTTTCCTCATATCCTAGGAGTGTTGTGGGTGTGTGTCTTGTGAGGCATCTCACCTTGCAACCAAACCTATGACTCTTATTGGTTTAGTTGGAAGGTTCCATAGGCATCAGGGAATGAAACCTTAGTTGGGTCATTTTCTAGTTGCGAAACCTTTGGGGGCTTTGTGAAAGTTCTCTCTAGTATACGTGATGGCCTCCTTTTTACATCTTCCTATCCCATCCATGCAACCCGTGAGTGGATCCCCTTGCATAACCTTCACCTTGTAGGACTTAACAATGAATTACAATAGAGAACCATCTCCCTTATACATCCCCACATGAATCAATGGAAACACCATAATAGGTGTTCTTGTTGACCCTACGTGTAGGGTAAATTTCATTGCTAAGGAGATTATGTTAATTAACTTATTACACAAATATGGGTATGGCAAATATAGGAGTACCATCTATACACATGATGGGCTTTCTATACCTCCCATCAACTGCATCACCTTATTTGTCTTAGTTGGACCTAAATTCATAAATTTACTCTTTGACATAATCTCGGCGTCTGAACTCTTCACAGTGAAACTAGGTATCCCTTGGTGGTGCATAAATGTCTTATGTTTATACATGAGGGTACAATTCATGTCGTCCATGATACCAGCTATAAGCTATCGATTGCACATGGTCGCTACTCACTAGATCATTTTTGGCTTGCCCCAGTAGGTTTGCTTCCTCCTAGGATGGATCTCTTGTATCGAACCTATGTGAAGTACAAGAGTACAGGAATAATTCCTAAGGTGAGATATCCTCCTTCTCCCTATGTCATTTCGCATAGGGCTTGTATCAAGGAAGACAATGAGCTTCCTTGGCTAAAAAAAAGAAGAGAAGAAGTGCACTCAAAACTCTTCTTCTTCTTTTTTTGCTGTGGCCCTACCTATTGTTTCCTCTCACCATGTTGTGGCATCATCAGATTCTACCCCTAGGTGATTCCTAGAGAATCCAATGGTTCCCACTTGGTGAAATCCTAAGTTCCCATTATTTGAACTTCCTACCTTACCCACGGTGAATCGACCCATTTGATATGGTAAGGGGATGGGTCCTCATGGGGATTCCTCTATGTCTCGGCCTCTGTAACCTCCTACCATTCCTACCCCTAAGGGAGTGAATGGGAAGAGTCCCACCACTGAGGAATTAGAGTCAACTCCCCTTGCTATTGTTTCAACCTCTTATCAACCTCTCCCTCTTGTTCTTGTCCAAGGTCTCTCCCTCGATCAGAAACAACCATGATGAACACTCTGATGGTAAAATAGGAGTCCTCCATTCCATCTTAGCTTCTAGCCTCGAGATCTTGAAGTTGTAAGAACCACATTATGCATGAGTGAAAGTGTCTGAGAGAGGCTCTGGCCACTGAGTAGGCTAGCCTCCAAAGGAAGGAGGTGGAGTTAGCAATTTATACTTTAGCACCTTCTACTATATCCTCCATGCCCATCCCATTTGCTTTAGTTCCTTTAGCCTTGGTGCTGCTTCTAGCTCCTATTGCAAGCATAAACATTCCTAACCTGAAGAGGGTGCATGTGTTTATTTCTCCTTTAGTCAAGCCACCTCTTTTGATGTCCCTCTCAGACATCCCACCATTTTCAAAGCCTATGGACTTGTTGAATACCTTGGTGGTGTCCATCATGGTTTTCTCCTTCTCCTTTGTGCCTTCTACCTTGTTTGTGGGGATCTCACATCATTTGATAAAGTGGAAGATGGAGGATGATCTCACTAGAAATTGGGGTCAAATTAATGGTTCACCTTCTTTGGAGGGTGGTTCTACATTAACATGTGACATCCTAGTGATAGAGGAAGTCCCAACATCCCCAAAGTTTTTCAATGCTCCTGAGTCTCTTGGTGAGCCTAGTGGTGAATCTTGGGAACTGCCTCCCTCACTTGTTAACACATGGCACTTTGGTGAAGTGCATGTTTAATTCTTTGGATGAGGTCTTGACCCTTTCAATGATCTTTGCGAAATTGCTGGACTTTTATTTGATAGAACTGAGTGAAGGAGACCTCAAGTGTCCTACTTTCTTGGCTCTTGTTTTAGGAGTGTTAGAGGGCTCCCCCCTTGATATTCCAACCTTACCGGCTCATCCACCTTTCCCTTATAATGATCTAGATTGGGATTTCATTGACCTCTTGGTTGATGAGGACTAGGGGTGCCTCTTCTTTATCTCTAGAGTAGATTGTGTGTGTGTGTTTGTGTTCCCCCTATACTTGTGTTAGATGTTCCTGGATGACCCATGTCACCCTCATAGGTTCTTGGATACAAGAGTAATTATGCGTCATAAACTTCCTCTATTTTTTACATCATTCTTCCTCTATTACATGTATTGATTTTCAATAATTAGGGATGATGCAAAGTGTTGGGGGCATTTAGGCTTCCCTTCCATGTTCACCAATTTTTTTATCTTATCTTCTCGTACATTCTTTGTATGGTCTAATATAGAATGGGGTTGATGACAGTTCATTTATATACTATTATATCTATTTATTTATATTTATGAGCAACTTTGACCCCAAAATATAATATCGCCCTTGTGTCCCTTGTTCATGATGTTATTGTCTCTTTTTGAATTTTTATTCTCTTATCTTTCTTACTTTATTTGTGATGTTGTGGTGCTCATGTGTTGTCCCTTGCATGTGTGATAACATTACCATGGTTACATATCACCATGTTTTGTTGGAAACAACATCACTTTTTCATTCTTGCTTTTCTCTCCTCAGGACAATATGTGCCTTTGCATTCAACACATACCATCCTAAGGGGGGACTGTCATGTCACTTTGATTTTTAAAAAATAAATTCAGTGGCTAATGAATATTTTCTCAAAAATCCTTTCAAAATATATTTCAAAAATCACATTCCTCAACAAGGACCCCTAGGCAAAATTCTTCGTTCATCATGGGTTCACAAAGAAAGAATTTGAAAAACCTTCCATTGAGAAAGGATCACCTTCTCCTATGGGAAAATTTTTGACCTTCCCCTTGTGAGGGGACCTTCTTCCTTTCAAATTCCATGATGAAGTGAACATATTTCAAAATGATTCCTTGATGTTGAATTCATTTGTAAAAAATACTCTTACACTTTCAAACTAAGTGTCCCTTGAGTGGACCTATTTTCTTTTCAACGGTTCCCAAGGGATCCCTTTGAAAGCTCTTCCTTCAATTTCTAACCATCTATGTCACTACCTACTTGGCTTCCTGCATGGTTGCATTTTTTTAATAACATGTTTTGTCTATGGATTAACATGTTGCTTTGTAGGTGTCCCTGTGAAGCTACTTTCCAAACCGACTCTACAGAGTCTCCTACATAGGCTTCCTTCAGGATAGAGTACCTAGGGGGTGCCTTATTTGTAGGTTTGAGGATCTGTGAAGTGTTTGCATCCTACAAGATATTTTCATCATTGGTTTGTGGGACTTTGATGTACTTTCATTTACTCTATAGTTCTGAGCATCTATAGAGTCCTTTGTTCAATCTACCTGAGGAGAGTACCTATGGAGACATTTTCCTACCCTATCCTTTTGAGCTTGCTAGATTGCAGTCTACTTCCTCAATAGTTCAAGTATACATTTCTAAACTCTTTGATCTTCTTTATTTAACATTTTTGCTTATGCTTGCTAAAGTGGGGGAAAATGTATAGAGTGAATTTTCAGTCCTCTTGAAAATTCCCCTTTTACACCCTCTACTTTAGAAAAATCAAACTCGACTAAGAAATTCTACATCACCTATCTACAATGCATTCACTTGGTGGTTATCCTTTGTGTCATGGGGGAACTTTTGTTAGGGATGCATGCACAATGCATAGACGACTTTGTAGGACATTTTCATCCTTAATAGATTCCTACCTTTGCAATCTATAGAGATGTTATGTTCTCAATTAGTGATGAAGCATAATGCCTCTACACCTTTCTATTGACCCAAGAATGGCTCTTTCCCCCTATTCGCAATACTTCATCTCTTTATCATCTCTTTAGCAATTCAATCCATTTTCTCTACACACTATTTGAGCTCCTACACATCTTCCCTACATTTGAATGCACTTTTCCACCATTAGAATTACAACTTGGTGTTCGAAGGGAATCCTTCTTCACTATTGTAGTAGCATAGACCTTACCAAGCTTGCATCCTCCTCTACATGCTTGAATGAACCTCAATTGAGAAGGTGATATTTATTTTTGATTAATATAGCATAGTTTTATTTATATTGTTTGGTTTCTTTCCATTAGTTTCTTTATCACATTTCCTATTGATCTATCTAGTTGTCCATAGAGGTGGAAACATCAAAGTGAGGGTTTAAATGCAATAAACCCCTATACAACCCCAACATTTTTCCTCTCTTATATGTGTGTAGGTATGTGTTCATATATATATTTCTAGTGAACTAGGCTTCTTGTGAGTTTCTCTTTACCACCTTCACTTTCATCATCTCCTATATCACTTTTTGAGTTATCTTGTTTATTTTGTTTATTACTAGCTCGGTCAGTGGTTTAGACCTTAACTGCTAAGTAGTTTGTAGGTTTTTTCTCCTTTCACTATGCCTTTTTAATTTTTTATCATATAGACACCAGTGGCCCAGAGAGATGCTAGCATGTCACACTATCATCCTTGACTTGTGTTGCTATCCCCGAGCAAAGAGATATCTAAGGTACAATTTGATTTCCAAAAACCTAATTATTTAGCCATATCAAATCTCTTATGTTAGTAGAGTGATATAAGAAAAACCTCTAATCTAAGAAATTGAAACTTATCCTACTGGGGGAGTGGTGTTGCATTGATGTGGAATGGTGAACCTTTTACAATCCCTTGGATAATGAGCTTGTTTCAATCAATTTTATTGAAGAAAATTGATGAAACCATTGATAGATGTGTATGAAAATATGATTTAAATCTAAATGAATATGATGCAAGCTATTTTAATATGATTTATGCTAAGATGATTGGTATGGGTGTATGCAAATCTACTCCAAATGTATGCAAGCTTAAAAAGATAAAAATCCTAATTAACAAATAAGCTAAATGTATTCATCTATGTTATCATGGAAGTCATTAATAGAAGCTTAAAGCTAATATGCAACTAAAAATGAACTAAAATATACTAAATATGAGTAAAGTATGAGTGTAAGTGTGAGTGAATTCAACATCATAAGTTTACAATTGAAATATGCATCCATTTATCTCCAACTGGTGTTCTATTTATAGGAAAGCAAATGAGAAATGAAGGGTTGAGATCAAAAATAGCAATCAATGGTCAAGGATGAAAGAAAGAAGAGGCATGGATCATGGATTCTCATCAACAGGTAAGAATCAAGATGATATTTAATCAAGGGTTCTCATTTGTTCCAAACAAAGACACTTTTGACTTGCACACATAGGTTACAAGATAACTTGCTCAAGAAGTCACAAGTTTATCTTTCTCAAGAAGCCAAGTGAGAATATCCCTTTTTCAATTGATTGGAGGAGAGAGAACATTATTTAGAATATTCTCATGGGTGAGGAAAAAAGGATACTTTTCAATTTAAAAAAATGTTATAATTGTGCAAAAAGTGGAAGGAATATTTCATGGGAATATTCCCCTTTTGTAGGAATGTGCAAAGGAGAAATATTCCCTTGCAAGTGGAAGAATTAGTAATTTTATAATGAAAACGAAGTTTCAATTATGAAAATTAGGGGAATTATATGATATTCATTAAATAATTGATTTAATGCAGATCAAATGAAAAAGTAATGGATGAGATTTATTTGATCTATCAATGGTCATAAATGAAAGGAGGATGAAACATGGATCAAGGATTCTCATCAATGGATGAGAATCAAAGATCACATGGATCAGGAAAATATCAAGGGCCCACAATCATGTAAACAAATACACTTTGCAATAACTTTAAAAAGTTGTTTCAAAGTTTGTTTGGAGTAATCATTACCTTTTTTTGAGGAAAGTAGGAGAATCTTCATTTGGAATAATCCCTATACAAGTGGATGAGAGGGAAATTAGAAATTTAGTTAATTAAAACTAACTTTGAATGTGCAAGATGAGGAATGTGAGGATATTCTTTAAATTATTGATTTATTTAATGAAAAGGAGATGCAAATATGATATTTAATTAAATAGTTTAGGTTATTTAATTAAATAAGAGGACTTAGGGTTAAAATTAAATAATTTGAATTATTTAATTAAATCAAATGAAATGTTAGTGTGAGAGGGGGTGAATTAACCCAATTAGTTCAATTAGATTAATAGGTGAAAATGAGGCATTTAATTAAATAATTAGGCATATTTAAATAAATAAGTGAAAAGAGGATGGGTTTGAGGACGAAATGATGTTAGTTAGCCAATGTGATCCATTGAGACATTTTTAAGTGTCTAGATTTTCCCCCTCTTTGAAGCAATGTACTCGTTGCAATGGTTCAAATACTGATGATGATGATTGATTTGAAATGGATATTGATGGTCTCTTTGAGATGTTGATAGCCAAGCTAAAGTTGATTGATCAAATTGATTGATTGATGACATTGTTGAGGATTCACAACAACGTGGGGATTATGTTAAATAACATGAGGATTGATAGGGAATGATATATCCCAATGATGATTTATTTGATAGATTGATCAAGATTTGCTAGCAAGGCTAGGAAAAAAATTTGTTAGATGATTTGGTATTGATATGATTGAAATATGGTTGGTTTCCCCCTCAAGAGATTGATCAGGGAATAAATTTTTTTGATCGGGCTCACGATAGGTGAAAATAAGACTTATGCTTGAGATGTTGGAAATTTCAAGTTGCTTTTGAATCAAAGAGCTGCAATTTTTCAGATTGTTGAGCTAAATATGATATAGATGCTCGGCTATGCCCAAGTAGAAGAGGGATTGCTATCATGATAGCTCAGATATTGATGTAGATAGATTTCATGATGTATAGACAATCATTAGTTATGGGTAGCCTCATGTATATTTTGATGTAGATCACATAGAGTTGATGCTTGGATAGAATTTTTAGTAAAGATAGAAGAATAAGAAGAATAAGATAAATGGATGACCATTGATTTTGAGATTGATTCAAAATTTCCAACAAGTCCATGATGCGTCAAGACTTTATTAGATGATCATGGTGAGAGATGATGACGATGATGATTTTATCATATCTTGGGATTGGGATTTTCTATCATTCCTTATTTTTGATATAACACATAGAAACGATGCATCAAGGTATTGATAACTAGGATGGTGTTATATCTAGTGTAATGGACTTTGACTCTACAAATAGATAGGATAGTTCTTGGTCACACCTTGACATACAAAAACATCATTGGAATGTAAGTTAGAAGATTTAGAATATATTGGACCAAAGCATATGCAATAGTCAAAAATCTATTCCAAACAACTTCCCTACACACAACTAAGAAAGTATATGCCAAGATTATTTTACAAGAATACCCACAAGCACAAAAAATGAAAGATAATGATCGATGCCCCATTCCTTTCTCTCTAAATCATCTTGATAGATATCATCACGAGGTCCTTGGAATGGGTCATTAAGATAAATCAGAAGAAAAGACCAAAGAAAAAGAGTTAGTGTTATCTATATCTCTTACCTAGTTTAATTTAGCTAAGGTGATTTCTGATACTAATGTCAATCATAGGAAGGATACATCGCGAGACATGTTGATCAAATGGTTTGATTTAGGATGATGATTCTATGATGAGCCACTGATACAAACTTTACTAACGCATTTATCTATGATCTAGACTCTAGATTTTGACACTTAGGTTCTCACTTTACAACTTGCAACACTTTTTTTCTACTTGTTTTACCAAATTTTTAAGATGGCGATTGATTTATTATGGATGAGGATTTATTTCAAGTGAAAGTGAGATGGGATGGATGGGTTTTGGTGGTGCAGGAGCACCTACGAAGCAGGAGCACCTAGGAAGCATTAGGTAGCACTAGGAAAATTTGTGAGCCTAGGATGAAATTTTATGGTTTTAATGCTTTAAGGTCATGTTGACCATTTAGTTTTGAGTTAGAGGTGTTAGAACATGTTAGGAGTAAGGTTGATCAGTAGCTCATGGTAGAATGGATGAGTTTCACAATTTGTTTCCACTAGGATTCTTTAGGAATTGGAAATAAAGCCCAAAATGTTGCATTTGTGCAATTTTGGCCTAATGTGGTGGTTATGTCCGACCAAGGGGAGAAGTAACCACTTAATGAACCTTTATAAGCTGGACCTCAACTTGGAATTGAGGTTGGAAAATCTTTTGTATCATTTTGGAGTTTGCAGTTCATATGGAAAAATAATGAACCTCTTGAAATTTTCTGGTTTTTAGCTCTTATTAGTGTGTTAATGGAGGGTTCCAGGCACTGAGTAGTGTGTGGCACATGTAATAATTGCCTTTCAAGTTTTATGTGGTCAGTAGTTAAGTTGTCTCATCATTTCCTAGCTTTTTCTTAGTTAGTTTTGTTTCTTTCCATTGCTGATCAGTCTGGCAAGCTGTCAATCATGGAGACTTAGACCTATGACTTCCACTATACTTGGTGTATAGTCTATGGGGGTTGAGGCTAAGCTCCATGCCTATAAATAGTTTAGGTCTAGGAGTCTTCAGTGGTTGAGTGATCATGAGGAAAGTCTCTTCCTAGGTGAGCTTGGCAATGCCCGGCTAGGAAAGACAGGGAAAAACAAGCACTAAAGTTGCAGGGGTGTCAATCCCTTGGAAAACCCAGGTGTGTGGTGGATGCAGGAGGCCTTGCAGAGGCTTGGAAAGAAGGATGGAGCCCTGATAGACCACATGGAGGAAGAAACAAACTGACTGTTCTCAAGAAGGTCAGAAATTGGCTTAAAACAAGCCTAAATTTGCTAATTAAGGGTTGGAGCAAGTGTACAGACAGTGGAGGCTCCAAACCCCAAAAATATTCAAGGTGTGGGCAAGGGTACCATGAATCCCAAGAAAAGATCCTAGGTCATTTAGAGGGTTTTGGAGTGGTTTCCATTCTTCTCGGGTGAGGAGACCTAATTGGGGCTCAAGGGCTAGTAGCCTTTTTAACCCTAGAAGAGGGTTTGGTGAGAGCGATGGAGAATTGGAGATTGGTGGATGATCAAGAACCCTAGGGGAATGGTCTTGAAGCCATGGGAGACATCACACACCCCTGCAATCAAATTAGTGAAGGTTGGAGACTTAGCTAGCCTTTAGGAAGATTAAGGGCTAAGGAGAGAATGGCAGAGAGAGCACCAAGACTGGCTTGGTTAGGGAAATGGAGATGATAGTAGGGTTGGCCAGGAGAAATAGGGGTGCCTAACAAGCATTAGGGCCTATAGGTTAAGAAGGTGGAGAGTGACACCAAAAGGGTTCCCCAAGGTGAGACCCAGAGCATGGGACAGTGAGTGTTCCATCCAACCCTACCCTATCAGATTGGTATCAAAGAAAGTTAAAGATTTGGGATAGAGTAATATATGTTAGAGGTTGAGTCTACTGATTCTACCATCATGGTGACAAATGCAGAATTGGCTAAGATGGTTGAAGAGCAGGAGGAAGACAATAGGCTATTGAGGGAAAGAATAGCACAACTTGAGCAAGCAGTGAGGAGTGTGCAATTTGAAGGAAGGGTACCAAAGGAAGAAGAGGTTGCAAAGGAAGACAAGACCCCTGAACCTGACCCTATTCTGAAAGAAGAGCCTTTCTTGAAGGCATTGAAGGCTTTGAGTGGAAAAGCACTTGAAGGCATACCACTGTTTAGTGGAAAAATGGAAGCTGATCTAGTCATGGATTGGATAGAGAGAATGGAAAACCATTTTGAATGTGATGGAGTCACTGAGGCATAGAAGGTGAAGGTGGCCAAATCAAGACTAAGAGGTTTTTCCTTGACATGGTGGAAGTTCATTCAGACAGAGAGGGAAAAGGAAGGCAAGCAGCCTATAACTACTTGGAAGGGTATGGTTGCCAGAGTAAGAGAAGCATACATGCCAGATGACTATGAAATTCAATTACACAAGAAAAGACAGAGCTTGAGGCAAAGAGACCAAGATGTGAACTCTTATATTGAGGAGTTTCAAAAACTTTGCATGAGGTCTAGTGTGATAGAGGATGAGAGTCTCAAGGTGGCTAGATACCTTAACGGTTTGAAGTGGAACATTCAAGAGGAGATGAATCTTCTAATTCCCAAGACAGTACATCAATGCTATCAATTGGCTATAAAGATTGAGGAAAGAAGTAAGAGGAAACAAGAACAAGCTTCTAAGGGCAAAGGCAAAGGCAGAGATCAAAGAGGACATAGAGGTGGATACCAAGGTAGAGGAACTGAACAAAGAAACCAAGGAGAGTCTAAACTCATAGAGCATGGAGGTAAAACATCTTCTAGAG
>VDFB02281492.1:1038168580-1038214791 GCA_007258455.2 Sequoia sempervirens
TCAACTAGTGTGTAGAGAAAATGGATTGAATTGCTCAAGAGATGATAAAGAGATGAATTATTTCAAGAGGATGGATGGAGAATGAAAGATATCCATTTGAAAAAGTTTTGGGAGGGAAAGAGCCATTCTAAGGTTGGAAGAAAGGCATAGAGGTGCTATACTTCATCACGAATGGAGAACATAGCATCTCTAAGGATTCCAAAGGAAGGAATTTTTTAGGGATGGCAACACACCATGCAGATTTTCATGGGTCATGGATGTGTCCTCGACAAAAATTCCCCCACCAACACAAAGGACAAGCGCCAAATGGATGCACTACATATAGGTGATGTGGAATTTCTTAGTCGAGTTTGATTTTTCTATAGTAGAGGGTGTAAAAGGGGAATTTTCAAAAGGGATGAAAATTCAGTCATATATAGACATAAACTTGAAGAAATGTTAAGCTCAATATAATATTCAAGATCGGGCCAGAAAACCTAGGTGGGTCCCATACCCCCAAGGTGGCGTATGAGTCCCAAATTAGTAGATCTAGAACACACCCCAAAAACATGAATTATGATTGGTCA
Source organism: Sequoia sempervirens (assembly GCA_007258455.2). Classification (NCBI taxonomy): domain Eukaryota; kingdom Viridiplantae; phylum Streptophyta; class Pinopsida; order Cupressales; family Cupressaceae; genus Sequoia; species Sequoia sempervirens. The sequence continues at coordinate 1,038,169,147 of VDFB02281492.1, forward strand.
TTTAATAAATTTAAGGATTATCCTTAGAGGAAGGCATTAAATTAGGCTTGTGGATGCAAAATAGGACCAAATAAGGCATAAAGAATCCCATTTTTTAGCAGGGAGGGCCCAAACAAGTGTGAAAATGTAAAGGGATACATTTTTCTACACAACAAGTGTATAGGCCCATAAAGGGATTTATGTTATAAGGCATAGGGTGAAAGGTTGAGAGTTTATGGTTTAGGCATTAAGTATAGTTTTGAGAGTCAATGTTCAAGGTTTAGTGTATAAGGTCAAGGATATAGGGTATAGGGATGAGGTTTGAGGGTGTAGGTTTTTTGGTTTAAGGTACATGATTAAGGGTTGAGGGTTTAGGGTTTATAATTGAGGGATAATGTTAAGGGTTTAGTGTATAAGATTATGTGTTTATGGTATAGAGATTAGGGAAAATATGATATTAGGTATATAGGGTTTAGGGTATGGGTTTTTGGTATAAGGAATAAGGTTAAAACTTTAGAGTGTAGGGTTTAGGGTTTAAGTATAAGGTTGAGGGTTGAGGTTTGAGGGATAATTTTTAAAGTTTAGGGTATAAGATTGAGGTTATAGGGTATAAGGTTGAGGGTTGAGGGTGTAGAGTTTGTGGACACTGAAAAAGTAACCCTTTTACTTTTTTTCTCTCATTTGGGTACTCCTTTGACTTTGGCTTAATTGTGCCTTGATTTAATGTTGTAATGTGGATAACACATTCACATTAGGTCTTGGGCCCTAGTGAACTAAAATAATTCAAGTGGTACCTTACTTAAGTGTTGTAAAGTGTTGTAACACACTTTCACACTTTTCTAGTGTCTTAGTAATATATTTATGTGGACATAGAAAAAGTAACCCTTCTACTTTTTCTTATGTTTAGGCCCTCCTAGTGGACTTTGGCTTGATTTTTCCTATATTTTATGTTTTAATGTGGTCAACACATTCACATTAGGTCTTGGACCCTTGTGAATCATTAGGACTTATAGGATGTCTTGTAAAGGTGTTGTGAAGATTTGTAACCCACTTTCACAACCCTAAACCCTAAACCCATTTTTATCACTTACCAAGTCTTATTTCAAAGTGTTGTAAAGAGTTGTAACAAACTCTCACACTTTTCTAGACATTTCATCACTAATTCAACCCTTTCTTATGTTTAAATGACCCCTTAATGCACTTTCCAGCCATTCTTAAGTGTATTTTTGAGGATATTCACATTAAACATCATTTAATGCACTTTAATTTTTGAAAGCTAGTGAAATTTCCCTGTTGGGACCAAGTCCCCACCTAGGGTGACTTAGTCCCACTAGGCTCAAAAATAAAAATAATTTTAATTTCTTGGCAGGATTTTATTCTATTACCCTTGAAGTCAGCCTATGATGTGTTAATATTGGAAAATCAAGTATAAAAAAGGTTTTTTCTCCTCATTTTTCATCTCCTAATCTCCTACAATCTCATAATTCATTGAGAATTCAATCTCTCAAGCATTCAAGCACTCTAAGCATAATAAATTCATCCATTAGAGCACTTCATTGCATATCTTTAGATTTCTACATCAAGGGTTTGGTAAGTTTATGAAATTGTATGTTATCTATTTATCATTCTCTTCTTATTTCATTTCATTTCATAGGGTTTGATTAACAAAGTGGGGTTTGGCCAAGGAAAACCCCTATACTCTAACCTTTAACCATTTTCCCCCTCTTTGCATGTGTGTTTTCATACTTTGTATGTAGATTTGTCAAATATTTTGGTGTCAAAAATTGGTCAACAATCCATCAAAATCAACATAACCCTAATTGAATCTTGGAGACTCATTTCAGCCTATTTTCTATAGAATCATGATAAAACACCTGTCAGAAAAGCAAGTACAGACTAGAAGCTACAAAATCTTGTCCCAAAATTCCAAAAATCTCTAGGTCAACTAAGTCACCATCTGTGGTGAATTAGTCCCACTGCTAGGCCTAAAAAGTGGTTTCTGTATTTTTGGATACCCATTTGGCAAATTCATGTTTTGGTAGATTTTCCCCAAAATTGGACTAAGTTGCCCAACTTGGTGTGTCCCAATCAAGATTTCTAGTCGACTCTATAAGATTCCAGAACCTCTTTACATTATATTCTAGATTCCAGGAGCACCTCTCTAGTTCTATCCAATTATTTCATCTTTTACTTGCATTCTTAGGTGTTTTTGCATATCACAGTGTGTTTTCCAACACTTTGCATTTCTTAGGTTTAGCATCAATAAATCATCTTTCTTTCATTTTATTGCATTATTACATCATATTTAGATACATTGCATCCCTTTTACATTAAACTTGAGTGTAGACATTAACATTCTGGCTCCATTTTCTCTCCTTCTAGGTGAAAAACTTAGAAGAGTTAGAGAAACCCTGGGAAACCAAAATCATTGTTTACAATTTCACCTAAAAAATCTCTTTTTATCACTTACCAAGCTTTATTTGAAAGTGTTGTAACAAAATTTCACACTTTCCTAGGCTTTTCATCAATAATTTGACTCTTTCTTATGCCTTAATTGGCCCCATTTTACACTTATGGGCCTTAAGTGTATTTTTCAAAAAAATCTTGATAAACATCAATTAATACATTTAATTTTTGACACCCATTTAAAATTGGGACCCATTCACCACTAGGGGTGAATGAGGCCCCTTTGGCACAAAAATCAAAATAAATTCAAAATTTTGGTAGTTTATTATTTTCTAAGACCTAAGGTCAGCCTATGATATGGTATTTTTTAGGAAATCTTTCATAATTGTGTATAAACATAGGACTTTTCCTCTCATTTCATCCACCTAACTCTCCTAATTTTCTAATCAAGCAATTAAGTGATTTTGCATTCAAGCACTTTGGAGCCATTACTTAGATATCTTTAGATTTCTACTTCAAGGGTTTGGTTAGTTGTAGCATTGAATGTTGTCCATTCATAATTCTCTTTTCTTTTCATTTCATTTTCAAAGGTTTAATTACTAAATCGGGGTTTGACCAAGAAAACCCCTATTCACTAACCCTCAACAATTCCCCCCCCCCCTTTGCATGTGTTTTGTAGGTCTAGTGTGTAGATTTGTCAAAGAGAAAGGTTGGAAAAGTTGTCAAAAACTTTTCAAAGCCCTAAAAAAAGGTTGGAGAACACCTATAGGTAAAATTTTGCAATTTCAAATATGGGAACTTGTCAGGATTAGAAGTGTAGACTGGGAGCTACATATTCCACTTTTGAATTTCTCAAAATATGGAAGTGGACTAAGTTGCCCAGTTTAGAATATGAGTCCCACTACTAGGCCCAAGACTAAGATTTTATAGTTATGAGTACCCTTTTTTCTAAAACTTGTTTTGATAGAATCTTCTCAAAATAAGACTAAGTCACCCAGCTTGGTGTATGAGTCCCAATTGGCTTCAACAGTGACTTCTACAGGATTCCATAGCTCCTTTCCATCACTTTGACACAGGAGCATCCCAGAGTGCAATTGACATGAACAAAAAAAAAAATTAGTTTGATTTGTTTGTTTTGGTTTTGCTATTGTTTCCTTTATACACAATGCAATTTGATTTTGGTGATCAACTCAACAAAGTTGTATGAAATTTTGATATGATATTTCTATATGGTTAAATACCAATTTAATGTGTATCAAATTCAAGTATTTTATGAGAGATGAGAATAAGAAAAGTTTGTGATTCAAATCATAGAAGACCAAAAATGAAGGGGAAGTTGAGTAGTTATGAAATGAATGTGAAAAGACACCGTTCAAACAGAGCATAGGATAAAATGTAGATTTGTGGGTAGAGAGATGATGACTGCGGTCATAGGGGTTGCATAGGAAAGAAAAACTTTCAATAACCTCAACTTAGCCATTCCAAGAAATGAATGACAAAGCATATTTTTGGGAGATGCGCCTATTAATGGAGTTCAAATTTTAAATCGAGATGAGAAATATCAGGAAGGAGAGGCCAATAGTCATAGAAAAATAGGTTAAAGAAAGGTAAATTAGAAAAGGGGCATGGCATCATCCTTGGCACAATAGGAAAATTTTAATGCCATGGTGGAAAGTCAATTTAAATGCAGCATACATATGGAGCATTAATGTGAAAAAGTGGCCAGTACATGGGTGGACAAAATTCGTACTATGAAATGTTTTAAACTTCAATATATGCAATCAAAATAGGGTGGAATAGAGAGGTGGCACAAATAAGGGGGATTCAAGTGCAAATAAATACCAAATCAATGAAAACTTGAGACAATGAAAAGCTTAGGATTGGAAGAAACAAAAAGGGGTTGAGGACGTTAGATTTAAGTGTATTATTGCAACACACTTGATAGATAGAAGTAGATCAATTGAGTTTGGAGGCATGCCCTAGTTATGGAGTATAATTGAAACTGTAGAAATGGAGAAAGAGTATACAAGAGAGTGGTGATAGATTGTTATCTTCACATAAAAGACCAACAGTGGATTCCAAGCCAATAGGAAGGTTATATATGTTGGAGTATGAAGAGAAAGTAATAAGGAGGGATCTAGTGAGCTGAAGAGTTATGATTTGGTACTGAGAAATGAATGGAGGAGAAAAAGACTAGGGTGGCTAGTGCATGAAGAAGAGGCTACCAATTGAAGAGGAAAAGATTGGTGCAGATCTATATTTCAATTCCTATGTTGAAGGATGAGTTCAATTGAATTATACAAGATGGTTTAGCAGTTTGAATGAATTAAAGATTGTTCATAGAATGGAAATATGACCAATGAAGGGGGGTGCTACCACAATAGTGGTTTACACTTTCTGGGAGATCATTCTTTTTGCTAAAATCATATATTTTTAGAAAATATAATTATTTAAGCCTTGAAAAGTTACATTTAAAGGATTCAAATTGAAGAGGGTTTGATCAAATCACCTTAGACCAAGCCCCCTTGGATAGAACCCCGCTAGTTTTAAACCATACCTATAACAGAGTCTCCTTTACACCTATCAAAATGTTGATAAAAAACCACTTTTGATTTACCTTTTGGGGGATCAAATGAATTCATTTTTTTTTTTTGGTATGTATTCCTTACTATAAGCTTCCAAAAACATAGAATTTTAATTAAATTTAATTTTATTATTATATTTGTTTTTTATTCCTTGTGAATGTAGGTTTTTCACAAAAAATCAAGCTCTTTGTTCCACACATGTGGAAAAATAGAAGATTATTAAAAAAAATTGAAAAATATGAGTGCACTAGATATTAAAGTCCTTGATCCAAACATAAATAAAAATTGAATTTCGATAGATACAAAATAAATTATGTGTTATACAGTCCACTTATGTCTGAATTGTAATTATTTTGACTTTGAAACTTGATTAAGGAAAAAATATTCAATAAAAGACTATGAAAAAAATTTGAAGCACTAGATATCATAGTTACAAATCTAAATTCGAAAAAATTAGAATTTTATCGTTCATGGAAAAAAAATAATGTGTTATACTATGAGCATCACTCCTTAAATATGGTGTTTACTAAAAAAAAGTAGTTTTTGAAGGAGATGGGAAAAGAAGTGCAATCTGATTCCAAAAAAATTGAGAAAAAATCTATTTAGAATATACAAACAAACTGTCACAAATTACTAGTTTGCATCATCTTCAAATTCCTTATGGTTTAGCACTATAGGTGTTCAACGGTGAAGATTTAGTTAGAAAAAATCAGTTCAGTGTCTAGTTTGGCCAAAAATTGTAAACCAGTATTGTGGGATCACCTAGGGGAAAATGAAGAGTTGAATTTGAAGAGTCAGAGGGCTATGGAGTTGCTTGTGAATTGTAATCTCTATTTATTTTCATGAAATCATAAATAAAGTTGTTGATATGTTTTTGAATTTGAGTAAATTGGTGTGCAATTGTAAATCAATTAAAATTGACACAAGTTATTGTAAATCTTTTGGGTTAATCATTTCACAGATCCTTTTTGTAATCTAAATTTGAGAATTGAGTTGAGATTGGTGTTTTTTTTCTCTCTGCATCAAATTGGTATTAGAGCAAGAGATTTTGAGTGTATGGATAGAGTGTCAAGAGAGAGGCAATTCACACCAAGACCAATAGGTGGAGAGACAAGTATGTTTGTTGATGGCATAAAAAGGAGTCTGTAAATACTACCCTCCAATAGAGATAAAGTTAGGTAGAAGGTGTAGAGTTCCTCCACTAAGAGAAGGTGGGTAGAGGGAGTATCTTCCAAAATATTTGTTGGGTAGATGGTATTTTGAAGAAAGTGTTGTGTGAAGGTAGATTGCAATAGATGAAATGGAATCTTTTTGAGAATCAAGGTTCAATTGGAGCATAGGATTGTTCCAAAGAAGACAATGTGTAGAGACTTAAAGACATCCAAAAAAATATTTCAAGCATGGCTCTCATGTTGTTACCCTCCATTGAAGTGGAGCTTCAATATTTTCTTCCCTAAGAGTATGATGTAGGAGCATCCTAGAGGGAAATCGACCTCAACAAAAAAAAATCAATTTGATTTGTTTGTTTTGGTTTCACTTTTTTTTCCTCTAAATAGTACAATCTAATTTTGGTGATCAACTCAAGAAAAGTTGTATGAATTTTTGATATAATCTTTCAATATGGTTAAATACCAATTTAATGTGTATCAAATTCAAGTATTTTATGAGAGCCGAGAATGGGAAAATTCCTTGATTCAAATGATAGAAGACCAAAAATGAAGGGGAAGTTGAGTAGTTATGAAATGAATGTGAAGAGACACCATTCAAATAGAGCATAAGATAAAATGCAAATTTGTGGGCAAAGAGATGGCGACTGAGGTAGTAGGGGTTGCATAGGAAAGAAAAATATGCAGTAACCTCATTCCAAGAAATGAATGATGGAACATCATTTGTTGGGAGAGGTTCCTATTAATGGAGTTCAAATTTTAAATCAAGATGAGAAAGATCAGGAAGGAGAGGCCAATAGTCATAGAATAGTAGTTTAAAGAAAGGTAAATTAGAAAAGTGGCATGGCATCATCCTTAGAATAGTAGGAAAATTTTAATGCCATGATGGAAAGTCAATTTAAATGCAACATATATATGGAGCATTGATATAAAGAAGAAGCGAACACATGAGTGGATAAAATTAGTACCATGAAATGTTTTAAACTTCAATAGATGCAATCAAAACAATGTGGAATGGATAGGTGGCACAAATGAGTGGGATTCAAGTGAAAATAAATACCAAATTGGTCAAAACTTGAGACACTGAAAAGATCAGGCTTGGATAGAACAAAAATGGGTGAGGACATTAGATTTAAGTGTATTATTGCAGCATAGTTGATAGATAGAAGTAGATCAATTGAGTTTGGAGGAACACCTAGTTGTGGAGCATAACTGAATCTGTAGACATGGAGAAAAAGTAGACAAGAGAGTCACGATAGATTCTTATCTTCGCATAAAAGATCAACAATGGATTCTAATCTAGTAGGAAGGTTGTACATGTTCAAGTATGGAGAGAAAGTAACGAGGGATCTAGTGAGTTGAAGAACTATGATTTGGTACTAGGAAATGAATCGAGGAGCAGAAGATTGGGGTGGCTAGCACATGAACAAGAGGCTGCCAGTTGAAGAGTCAATGATTGGTACAGATCTATATTTCAATTCCTATGCCGAAGGATGAGTTCAGTCAAACCATACAAGATGGTTTTGTAGTTTGAATGAATTGAAGATTTATTAGAGAATGGAAATCTGACTGATGAAATGGAAAATAAAGAGTTGAATTTGAAGAGTTAGAGGGTTATGGAGTTGCTTGTGAATTGAAATCTCTATTTATTTTCATGAAATCATAAATAAAGTTGTTGATATGTTTTTGAATTTAAGTAAATTGATGTGCAGTTGTAAATTAATTAAAATTGGAAAAAGTTATTATCAAATTTTTGGGTTAATCATTTTATGATGTATTTTTGTAATATGAATTTGAGAAATGAGTTGAGATTGGTTTTTTTTCCTTTTCATCACGGTTTCCAATTTATAGGTGCACATGTTTCATTTCATAAGTTTTTGCTATAGTTTTTTTACATTTATAGGTCATTTTACATATCACAGTGTGTTTTCAAAGATCTTGCATTTTCTTTTTTTATTAGTTAATCTTCTTTGTCAACTTCCAACTTTAAGAACATTACCCTTTGACAGATTTCAATATCCTTTGCATTGGACCCTCAAGGATTTGTTCTTGAGTGTGAACTTTGTGAAATCAGAACCCTCTTCCTTCATTCCCCTTTTTTAGTGTGGATAAAAGAAGTTGTGCATTCCATTTCCATGGTCCACATTTTGATGAACCTGATTTTTGAACATCATATTTCTAATTTAGAGTGCATTTTCATTTAAGAAATAACTTATATTATCATTGTATTGCATTTTTCATTGTTTAATTTGCATTCTAGGGTTTTAAAATTTGTATTAGTGAAAAGGTCATATAGCTTGCATTTTTGCATTTCATTTCATTAAAAATTACTAAAATTCTGCATTTTCACATCATATCTACATCAAAAATCATAAAAATCATAAAAAACTATTCAATTTTAAAAAATAAAATTAAAAAAATCACTACCTGGACTCATTCACCACCATAGGTGACTTAATCTAGTTGCATATTCTACATTGCATTTTTTGTCCTTTCTAGTTCATTCTTTGCATTTTTGTTTTATGTTGTTATCTTTCTATGTTTGTTTCTATATTTGTTGTTTTATTCAATTTCTTGCCTTTAGTTCATCTTGTGCAATCTAAAAATTTGCATCATGTATATGTGTTTTAATAAGCTTTGGATGTCATTAAAATCCTTAGTTGATATGTCAAGTTGTGCCTTTAGAACTAATCCTAATGACATTGAAGTTCTTCATGCTCACTCAACACCTGATGCATGTCCTCCTTGTGATGTTGACATCATTGGAGAAGATGATGATAGCATGAACAAGTCCCTAAATGATTTCCTTTACAACCTTGAAGCCAATGCATACTTTTATCCATCTTTGAAACAACAAGACCTTCCTACAGTACCACCTCTTGAGATGTTTGGTTATTCACATCCTAAAAAAAATGAACCCAAGTTCCCTACACAAGGTGAACCTAGTTCTTCTAAAAAATAAACTACTCAACCATTTTATTATAATAAAGTCACAAACACTTCAATCAACATTGAAGAAACATATGGAAAAGATTTCACAATTTTGAGCAAACAAAGATGTGGCACAACAAGTGAACATGAAATTCATCAACTCTTAGAGAAAACTCCAAAAAATGAAAACAAAAAAGGGTTAGGATATATAGATCTCTCTCATAACAACAAGCCTCCTATAGAATATCTGAGGCTTCCTTATGATGGCATAGTGATCTTTGATTCCTCTCCCGATCTGAATGTACTCCTTCCTAGAGAGCAACCTTTGATTGATAACAAGGACAAAGATGGGAGGATCGCTTTAGGTCCTCCTCCTTCAATTCAAGAGAAGGGTGAATCTAGTAAATGCAGGAGGCCTTACAAGTTACAAAAACTAAAGTTTCCTATCCATCCACCACCTGAAAGTGAAAGGAAATTGCAATTACTTTTAAACAAGGAACTCATACTATTACCACCTATGAATAGGTTGGTGATATATCCTAAAGATGACAAAGTTCCACATTGTGCATATCATAATGTTCTTGTACATAGTAGTGATGAGTGTCATACATTGAAATAAATAATGAGAAAGTATCATTTCAATGGTGATAATTGCTATCCAACAATCCCATAAAACACTCTCCAACTCCTTTTCATGTCATAGTTGTACAACATTCCCTTCTCACTATTACATGACCTTTCTCATCACCCACCTTGGCTCATTCTTTCCTTACACCCAGTTGGTGAAATAAGTTCTAACCTTGTCCTACTAATGTATTTTTCATTGCCCCTTAGCTATGTTATTTACCTTCCACTTATACAGATCGAGACTAGGAGGCAGATGACTTGCTAGATGGTTGACTCACATTTTCCTTACTATTCTTTTGCATTTTCTTTTTCTTTAGGGTATTTTCATGTGCGTAATGTGATCCCCTGTGATGTTATGTTTGATGTTCTCTCTCTTTGTGATAGTCCTCTATTTGTACCTTAATTCTTCTCTATGTTGTACATCACTTTTTTTGTTTCTTCTATCTTTTCTTGTGTTTTCCTTTTGGGGATGACACAAGGAAATTATACACTCATTTCTCTTTCATGTTGATCCAAAAGGCTTTCTTTTTCTTTTCCCTTTCCTTGTTTTTTTCCTTTTGGGGATGACGCAAGGCATCAAGACATTCTTGTCTCCTTCATGTTGACCCAAGAGTTTTTCCTTTTTTTTTTCATTTGTCTTATGTTTTCCTTTTTGGGATGACACAAGGCGTCGAGGCACCTTATGTCTCTTGAACCAATAGTAATGACTATATTCAAGTGGTACCTTACTTAAGTGTTGTAAAGTGTTGTAACACACTTTCACACTTTTCTAGGGTCTTATTAATATATTTCACCTAAAAAATCTCTTTTTATCTCTTACCAAGCCTTATTTCAAAGTGTTGTAAAGTGTTGTAACAAAATTTCATGCTTTTCTAGTTTTTTCATCAATAATTTGACCCTTTCTTATATCTTAATTGGCCCCATTTTACACTTGTAGGCCTTAAGTGTATTTTTAAAAATAATCCTGATAAACATAAATTAATACATTTAATTTCCAACACCCACTTAAAATTCCTATGTGGGACCCATTCACCACTAGGGGTGAATGAGTCCCTTTTGGCATAAAAATCAAAATAATTTCAAAAATTTTGCAGTTTATTATCTTCTAAGATTGAAGGTCAACCTGTGATGTGGTATTTTTGAGAAATATTTCATGATTGTGTATAAATATAGTGTTTTTCCTCTCATTTCATCCCCCCTAACTCTGTTAATTTTCTAATCAAGCAATTAACTAATTTTACATTTAAGCATTTTGTCTACAAGAGCATTCAAGCACTTTGGAGCCATTACTTGCATATATTTAGATTTCTACTTTAAGGGTTTGGTGAGTTGTAGCATTGCATGTTGTTCATTCATTGTTCTCTTTTCATTTCATTTCATTTTCAATGGTTTAATTACCAAACCATGGTTTGACTAAGGAAAACCCCTATTCACTAACCCTCAACATTTTCCCCCCCTCTTTGCATGTGTTTTGCATGTCTAGTGTGCAGATTTTTCAAAGAGAAAGGTTGGAAAAAATTTCAACAATTTGTCAAAGCCATTCAAAGTCGTCAAATCCCTAAAAAAATCTTGGAGAACACCTATAGGTCAAATTTTACAATTTCATATTCGGGAACCTATTAGGAGCAGAACTGCAAAATGGGAGCTATAAATTCCACTTTTAAATTTCATTAAATTTGGAAGTGGACTAAGTCACCCAGCTTGGCATATGAGTCCCACTTCCAAGCCAAAGACAAATATTTTGCAATTTTGAGTACCCTTTTGTTTGAAACCTATTCTGGAGGAATCTTCCTAAAATAACACTAAGTCACAGCTTGGCATATGAGTCCCAGTTGGCTTCAACAGTGACTTTTGCATGATTCCAGAGCTTATCTCCATCACTTTCTAGTTTCCAAGTGCACACCTTTGATTTCATAAGTTTCTGTTATAGTTTGTTTACATTTAGAGGTCATTTTACATATCATACTATGCTTTCAAACATCTTGCAGTTTCTTAGTGTTTTATTAGTATTTAATCTTCTTTATCAACTTTCAGCCTTAAGAACATTCCCCTTTGACAAATTTCAATCTCCTTTGCATTGGAATCTCAATGATTTTTTCTTGAGTGATAACTTTGTGAAATTAGATCCCTCTTCCTTCATCCCCTTTCTAGTGTGGATAAAGGAAGTTGTGCACTCCATTTACATAGTCCACAGGGTTTAGGTTTTAAGGTATAGGGTTGAGGGATTAGGGATTAAGCATAGGGTTGAGGGTATAGGTTTGAGGATTAAGGGTTGAGGGTTTATGCTTGAGGGATAATGTTTAGGCTATTGAGTGTATAAGATTAAGTGTGTGCAATATAAGGATTAGTGTTTAAGATATTGGATTTAGGATTTAGAGTATGGGTTGAGGGAATAAAGAATAGGGTTAAGGGTTGAGAGTGTATGTTTTAGGTTTTGAGTATAAGGTTGACAATTAATGTTCAAGGTTTAGGTTATAGGGTATATGGATGAGGTTTGAGGGTGTAGGGTTTAGGGTTTAATGTATAAGCTACAAGGTTTAGGGTATAGGGTATAGGGATGAGGTTTGAGATTTGATAGATTAGGGCTTAAGTATATGGTTAAGGTTTTATGGTTGAGGGATAATATTATGCCCATTGACTGTATAAGATTAAGTGTTTAGGGTATAGAGATTATGGTTTAGGGTATCGGGTATATGGTATAGGGTTGATGGATTGAGGGTATAAGGCATAGTGTGAAGGGTTGAGAGTGTATGGTTTAGGGTTTAAGTATAGGTTTGATGGATAATTTTTTTAGGGTTTAGGTTATAATGGTGATTGTATAGGGTATAGGTCCATTAGGGTTGAGGTTGTAGGGTTTAGGGTAGAGGGTAGAGGGTTGAGGGTTGAGGGTTGAGATTTTATAGCTAAGGGATAATTTTTAGCCTATTGAGTGTATAAGATTAAGTATATACGGAATAAAAATTAGGGTATAGGGTATATGGTTTAGATTTTAGGGTATGGAATGAGGGTATAAGTAATAAGGTGAAGGGTTGAGAGTGTATGGTTTACAATTGAGTGTCTAAAGTATAGGGTTAAGAGTTGAGAGTGTAGGGTTTAGGATTTAAGCTATAGGGTTGAGGGTTGAGAGATTAGGGTTTAAGTATAGGGTTGAGGGTATAGGGTATAGGGTAGATGGTTTGTAGTTGATGAATTAATTATTGGGTTTAAGTATAGAGTTGAGGGATAATATTCAAGGTTTAGGGTATAAGGGTGAGGGTATAGGGTATAGGGATGAGTTTTGAGATTTTAGAGTTTAGGTTAAGGTATAGGGTTGAGGGATTAAGGGTATAAGGCATAGGGTGAAGTGTTGGAATTGTATGGTTTAGGGTTTAAGTAAAGTGTTGAGGAAAAATTTTTAGGGTTTAAGGCATAAGGTTGAGGGTATAAGGCATAAGGATGAGGGTTGAGCATGTAGGTTTTAGGGTTAAGGTATAGGGTTGATAATTGAGGATTAGGGCTAACGTATATGGTTGAGGGTGTTGAACACCCAAAATATTGATAGGGGGAATGAATCAATATTGCTTTAAACACTCATATATTAGTCATCCAATACCAAAATATACTTAAATACAATAATTAATGAAAGCATGAAACACCCAAAAAATCACATGACACATGAACACTAGGATTTTTATGTGGAAAGCCCAAAATGGGAAAAACCACGATGAGGGTTAGCTCACAATATATTATATTTGGACATAGTATATTATAGAAATTCCCACTGCAAGTGGACTCATTTTCCAATGGACTCACTACCCATGAAGAATAAGATGGAAGAAATAAGGGGTGGCTCATAGCCTATTGAATTTTTACAAATGCATCTACAATATGCTTGATTATAGTTCCAATGAGGCAAAAATCATTCTTTTCATTGATTTGGATCAATGCTCTACTTTGCTTTGTATTCAAAAACTTTGCAACACAATTTGTACAAATTAATCAATTTCACATCATACACATATAGGTGGAACACTATACATGTCAATTTTTTGCACATTACTCTTAGCACATCGACACATCCCTAAACACCAAAATCAATCTCCTATATATGTATCCACATAAAGTATTACTTCAATTACATCATCCTAATTAAAAGTAACACACAAAATTAAACTTTTTTTCCTTAAAACATTGCATCGACATCTTGTGCCTTAATTAAAAACTCATTTTTCCTTAAGATAGGTTGAGATGGACCCAATATAGATATTACATAAGATTGCAACATATATTAGTCCTTCAAACAAGTTTGGTCAGCCCCAAATAAGACCTAAACACAAAACTTCCATTTCTTTACCCAATTTGTCATACGTGTGACTCAAAAATTGATCTCACTTTGAATTCCCATTCAACTGACATCTAAAAGCTTATCTTTAACATCACACACTACTGAATTTGACTCCATTTTCTGACAAACGTTCATCGGTCATTCGACAAATTTTTTTGGACAATCGATGAATTGACAGAAAAAGATTTGTCACCATTTTTTCGTCAAAATTCAGACGATGAATTAAACATTGAAATAATGATGTAGATTCATCGGTCATTGGCATCATAAAATGGCTCAGATGTTCATCGGAATATCGATTAAAACTTCAAGTATCCACCAACGAATTACAACCAAAATGCAATTGCAAGGGCTCTTTTGAAGCGTTGAAACAACAATAGAAGTTCGTCACCATTTCAATGAAATGGGAAATGAGTTATGACGAAGCCTTCATTGTAGCTATAGCAACTTTGTTAGACCTTTTCGGTGATTCATCGGTGGCCTTCGTCAAAATTATGACAAAACAATGCAATTTTAAAAAAAAAATATTCGTTGAAATGTACCATCGCAGAGACTCTTGGTGATGACCACCAAAGCGAACCCATCGGTGAGAGATCAATCATCGGCACAAGATAGAAAACTCACTCTGATAGTCCATGTCTTGCTGATGACTTCCGTCGGCAAGACAGATCCAATGTCACTTTGATCTAACCTCTTCAGGAGTTTTAAATAAACCTACACCATGTCATCGTGGAGACTTTGGTGATGACCACCGAAACCAACCCATCGGTGAGAGATCAATCATCAGCACAAGATAGAAAACTCACTCTGATATTCCATGTCTTGTTGATGACTTCCGTCAGCAAGACAAATCCAATGTCACACCGATCTAACCTCTTCAGGAGTTTTGCACACTACTGGTTATTAGCAAGACATTCTGATGGTCTCACCAATTAAACAAATGTCTAAGAGCAAGTAAACAGATGGAACCTATTAATTTTCTTATCTTGGGGTTCTTTAAATCATACAATAGATACCATCTTCTTGTGTATAATGTACTTAAATTCAGATTTGAATTCAAGACTAATTGTCATTGCACATTCCATTTTACTTGCATAGAGTATTCTATAAGCAATATATTGATAATGCCAAATGATTTTTGGTGTTTTACAACTCTACCTATCATCACAGTTCTATTGTTCACCCCTAGAGAATCTTGCAAAGAGAATTTTACAATACCAAGTCAAATAATATGAAAAAGAGTTACTTCCATACAAATTAAATGAATATTCTCACAATGGCAATTGTCTAATCACAACAACAATTCCATGAAAGGTTATCCATGCTTCATAAAAGATGACTGATCATACGTACAGACTACAAGATGCATAGAAAAGGCATTACACTTGAGAACAAACAAGGGATAACAAGGGAAGGAGTTAAGAAATGTCTGGATTGAAGAGAAAATGTGTAGGGAAAATGTTGAGCAGTGTCAAGAGAACAGCTTGTAGAAAATATTCTTGACCTAATCAAGCTCTTGAACAACTTAAACAAAATTAAAATACTAACACATACATGAGACATGTAATGAACTTCCAATATTTGCTATCTTTTTCATTAATGCAGAGGTAGGTAAAGGAGAAATAATTATAATTACCACACTATTCATAGCCCAGTAAATTATGTTTGTAATTTGTGTTCAATGGACCTCAGTTTTATCATTATATTGGCCATCTAATATCATATTTTAATCTAGGGTTCAACTATGTCAGATCTAAAGAAGCACCTTCAATTATGAGGACAATCTACTGTAATCATCAAAATAGATGAAAAGTGCAAAGGAAAGAGCCGAGCTACATCTCTAGAGCCTAAAAAAAACACATGCAAGAAACATAAAAAAAAAGAACAAACCAGTTTTTGGATTAATACAAAATGGTGCCTTCAACAAGTGATTCATATGCTTTCACACCTGACAGGACATTAAGAAGATTTTAGTCTTCCTTTGTGAAATTAACTACTTATAGGAAAAACCCAGAAACCAATATTATAAACCTCCATGTCTAGTTGAGGGTAGGTATAAGAGAAAAAAATTTCCTCAATGCAATGCCAAAAAATATCAATGTGTTTTTAGGTTTGTATTACTCAAAATATCATTTCACTGCCTAAGGAAAAATACCAAAGTGATGTTTTAAATTTCAATCTTCACATAGGATCCCTTATTGCTACACATGCATATACAAGAATTATTTGAGCTCTAAACTATTCAAATATTAAGGATTTAATTAGCTATAAGATGGAAAGTTGTTGTTTAGACATAATCCATCATCTTTTGCATATCTTTATTCACTCCTCGTGCTTCAAATAAATTTGTGTAAATGAGACAAAAATGTGAATCTTTTATGACAAATAAAATTATTAAAAGGAGGGGGGAGAGAGAAAAGGGTAGGGGGAAAGAGAATGCTTGAATGTATAGCAAAGTATAACATTTTGATCACTATAACAATGAAACGAATCTTAAGTTTGAAGCATTAATATCATTTACAACATTTATGATCAAGAATGAATGTAAGTAGAGAAACTTTTGCATACTTGCAGATGGTACAAAATTTCATGGTTAAGTGGAAGCCTCCCATCAACAACAAGATCCAAATATCTATGTATCTATCTCAATCGAGCCTCTAAACCCTTCAGAGCTGTCAATTTTTCACTAACTTGTTATGTACAAAAGTCAAATTTTAGAGTTATCTCACCACTAAAAATAGAAGAAACAGAGCTTTCAAACCAAATCCACACACAACACAATGTGGTATTCATACAAATCCATACAAACAAACTAAACTCAAAACATTGGAATGGAAACAACTTCAAATTATGATGCAAAGCATGGATTTAGGGTATAAAGAATCATTTTTCTGCCACCATAGTGAAAAGTTAGCACTTTCTTTCATCTTTGCATATTGGTTTGATGCTTCAAACGATGCATTTCTTATATTGAAAAGTGCATTACCTTATTGAGCTTCTCTTTGTTTTGAGAATAGTTTAATATTCTCTACTTTACAAGGCCAACCACGTGATGGTGGAAGCTCATTTGGCCCCTCCCCCCCCCTCACATCACTCTCAATTCCCCATACCCAATCATATAACATTAATCATTCATTCATCCATTAATAGAATATAACATTCATTCATTAACATATAAAATTCATTAATTAGCATATTCACATTCATTCATTAACATATAATATTCATTCTTTCAGTTTTTACATATTATCAAAAATATGGTTGTTATGATATGATTACAATCACTTTTTTTCTGTTTATTTTTTAAAGCTAAAAAAATCTGAAGTGAAGTATCGTTTTCTAAATCATCTATCCCCACTTTAGTTGTTTTGTCCTCTACTCATGATATTAATGTACACCTAGTCATCTGCTCACGACGTAGATGCCACTGCAAGGGGGAGTCTACTACAATAACAAAGAAATGTTAAATTGATATTTTTTATTATTATTGTTACAAGTATTTCATTAATTAAAAAAAATAGAGTGGTTATCTTTACCAGATGGGTCCACATCATGTTCTTGAACTTTTGTTATAAAATTATGCTCAACATGTTGAACACCCTCTAAATCCTGATCTACAATTGAAATACGAAATGTTAGATTAATTAATACACCAATTGAAATAAAATATATTTAAAAGAACATTAGAGTGGTCCTCTTCACCTGATGGGGCCACATCATGTTCTTGATCTTCTCGAGCTTGATCATGTTAAACACATTGATCATGCTCTATATGCTCTAAAGTTGAAACACGAAAGGTTACATTAATTAATACACCAATTGCAATTAAATATGTTTAAAAGAACTTTAGAGTGGTCCTCTTTACCTAATGGGGCCACAAAATGTTCCTGATCTTCTCTAGCCTGATCATGCTCAACATGTTGATCACGCTCTACATGCTCTAAAGTACCGGGATGCACACCATGACCTTCATCTATAGGTTGTCCTCCACACTCACCAAGATGCATTCCAATGTCATGTGTAGTATTATTATTGCTTGAATGTTTAAAACAAATAGGCATGTAATTACTTTATGGTGGAAATTAATATTGAATAGATTGCACAAGTATTCAATTTTAAATAAACTTTATTGAGTTTATTTACCTGCGCGTCGGATGCAGTGGAAGATTTTGTTTTCCTAGTCAAGACTCTTAGGCATTCAACCACGACTCCATAGCCTTTCTAGAAGGAAATCTTTAGGTCCTATTCTTTGTGAACTCTGTTGAATTCAGAGCTCTACATTTTTGCATAAGATCATGAATTTTGCTTCTATGGTGTGATAAAAGAAAAATTGTTTTCAATTTATTATTTGGATACAAATTTCATTTATTGATACTTACAATTCGTATGACTAATTTCATATAACCACCAAAGCCAAGTTTGTGTTGCTCGTGTTTTTCTAGTCTTTCCTTTGTTTCCTTCGATGTGTCGGGAAGCCCATGAAAAGTTTGAAATATATTTGATTATGTAAAAAGAAAGAGTAATCAGTATATAATTACATTTTGGATAGTATCACATACCTTCCTTGGCCCGGTGGTGTCTTTCCTTTTTTCTTTTCAACCTTCTCATTTCCATCTGACACCAGGTCCTTCCACTCCCTCTCTAGAATCATGGGGGGGCACTCGTACTTTTTGTTCTTCTCTAAAGGTGACCTATATTTGTCCCTCACATACTTTAGATAGGTACCAGCTTTCTTAAGGACCTTGGTTCAGTTGAATTTTTTATCACCGAAGAGCACAACTAAATGGTTAATGAGCTCATCTTTTAAATCTTGATTTTGGGAGTTCCACTGTGTATGTATGGTGGGCCTGAAAAGCTCCAATGTAATATCACTTAGATGTTTATAAAAAAATCATTTCCTACAAAATGATCATGGGATCAATAGTCTAAAAAGAGCGATCAATAAGTAAATTTCAATTAGATTATATATTAAAATAATTAAAACATTTTAAAGTACCTGGGACCTTCTCTATCTTTATGGGAACGAAATCCTCAGTCACCACAAATGTGACCGAAAATGTTCTTGTACTAGTGATACGGGAAGATCCAAGAAATGATGCTAAAATATCGCTAGTACTAGTGGCCTTTGCATCCCTAGGTACATGTCCTAACACATGTTCTAGCATGTGTTCGCTGGTAGAGGGTGCACTAACAAATGCCTGCATGGTATGTGTTGCCAACATTTCAGACGATAATATAGGCTCAGATGATGGGGTCAGATGATGTGATGTATGATCATGAAGATCAAGATGGAAACTTGTACCAACCCCTACTCCTCGGGCAACACTTGCAGTACCCTGATCATGGCCAAGAGCATCATGAAGATGCAAAAAATCCTGTAAAAACAACACATATTTTAGTTCATGACATAAAAGAGTACAAAATATAAAACCATGACTGAACTTATGTTATAATTAAAGACCTCATGACAACTTACTTGCAAGTTTTGTGATCTCTCAGTCAATATTTTAACCCTCTCTTATCCCATCTATTTGAGGCACTATGAATAACAACTTAAGGATTTCTTCATTGCATTTTTTTGGGTCTTCCTTATCATATTGAGAGGGTTTGTTGAATAAGTGATGTCATCATCACATAATATTGACTGCACCTCCCTATGGATGCTCTCGTCTACTACTGATGCCTTTCCTTGATCAGTCAACTACAACAAGAATATTAAAAACATTATCGAAATTAACCCAATAAAATAATGAAAAAAATATAATAATAAAACATTTTTCTCGTATCTAATTTGTACAATTACAATGAGGTAAACTTGTTGGGTAGAAGCACTTGAAGATACATCATGATTTGTGCTCTAGGTCGGAGCCTTCTCCATATGATCAATGTCCAGCTATGACAAAAATTAAATATAAAAAAACATTACCGAAATGAAACCAATAGACTTACAAAAAAAAACATAAGAATAAAATGGTATATTGGAGTCATTAATTGGAGGTTGGGTAAAATGGTACATAGTATGTATCACCCCCATAGTAACTTTGTTTGTAACTAAGCGATTCAAATTGTAATTGATTAGCAACTCTTTCCCTACAGTTATTAATTTTATCACACATACAAATACATGGTTTCCCTTGCATGCCTCGAATATGTAATTGGGTTGCTTATTTGTTTACCTAGGTCATGTACTGTTTATAAACCCTACAATATTCCTTGATTCTTTTGGCCTTCTGTCAATGTATATAGCCACTCCTTTATTTTGATCCTTATCTTTTAGTTGTATATAATTTGCTAACAGTGCATACCTATGCATACTTTGTGTATATTGAACTAGTTGCATCTAATCTTTGTAACTATAACAGGGTCCGACATACTCCATCAATTCAGTAACTTTTTCTTAACAAACCTTTATTACATCCATGCAAAATAGGCCCAAACCATGTAATGATGATGGTGTTATGCGATATATCCTCTCGTTGACACAAAAATCAGTGTTTATTGGAGGAAGTTCCTTGGGTACCCATTTTTTCCATAAATGTTTGTACCTCAAGGGAACCTCAACATTTTCTATTCTCTCATCATCATAAGAACATGACCCCCCTTCAGCAAGAAAAAATTCCACGTTTTTACAAAATTTTCTTCTAATCTTTTGACCTCTAGTTGATCTCCCTCTTTTAAACATACTACATGTCTCGCTTTCCTCTTCTCTTCCTGAATTTCCCTTACTTGAGGAAGATAGATCTAGAAAATACCTATTTGGTGGTACCTGCACTCATAAGGATGTTGGATGAAGTTCTTTCATGGTGATGTGATCCTAAGGTGACATTATGATTAATCTATTATTTCATTGCTAGAATTTTACAGGTTATAAGGTAATCAAGTCTTGATAGATTGCAAGTTATTGTTACTACCATCCAAATTTGTCCATCACAAATCAAATCTACTTAACGTTTTAACTCCCAAACTTTGTAACAAGTGTTAAATGTGACTATGGTCCTAGTTACACAACCAAGGCCTCAAATGTATTCTCTAATTGTAATCAAAGGACTTTTTCTCTTCATTCAAGTAAATAAACTTGAAGGGAAACACCACCAAGTGGTTTATTGGACACCTACATGACTAAAAATAGCACAAAATTTACATTTAATTTCCATATGTCTAAGTGGTTAATGGGGAGGGAGTGTGTACTAGTCTTGGTTAAGTCATCATAAGTTTATGCTTTGGCAATAAATTTTTTTAAGTCATCTTAAATCTTCTTATGTCTAATTGCTAGGAGACTTTTGGTATTTTTAAAGGTAGGATGATTGATGAAAGATCCCAAAGAGCCTTTCTCCATGGTATCCAGGTACACATAGCAGTGGTCTTCTCTTATACGGTTGGACATGATTTGAAAAACTTAGCTAGGAATTATTCATTTAACCTAAGGTTTTCTCATAATGCCATCATTGGAAAAGTATGATCAAATTCTTCTATTATGAAGAATTGGTCTATGTGCCTTTAGTAATCACTATAAATTTTTGTAAGGATAAAATGACTAATTGCATCAGGTAGGAGAGAATCAACTTTGAGTTCTTCAAAGATTATATTCCTCTATTCATAATTTTTAAGGGTTGTGTGTGGAGGAGGTTATCACTACCAAGAAGGGAGGAGACCTTTCCTCGTGATGGAACTTAAAAATTTTGCTCTTTGTGTTCCATTATTATCTTGCCTTGTCTCTGGTCATCTATGGTGTTTGGGAAAAGCCTAAGGTTGGGGTTTTACCTTTGTCTTCATGTAAAACCATAGTGTTATCTTATGCCTTGGATGGGATCTTTTGGGTCGTTACTTTTTGGGGAGGGTTTTAAAACAACTTGAAACCCATCACTTCGTCTAGGTTGGGCCCCTTTTGATTTATTGTTTTATTTCCTTCGCTTGAATTTATTACTTGTTAAGTCTTGGATGGTCACATGCTCCCTCGTTTAAAAAAAAACTTATGTCATTGTTTATCATCAGCCTAGTGATGTCCCCTCATCCTTTTAATAAATGTTTTATATTTTGCAGAGGGACAAGTTTGTGTGATCGTAGATCAATTATCATTTGATCTCAATCATTCCCCACCATCTCGTGATGACCCTACCACACTATTTTGGTTGATCATGATATCACGGGCGAGTGCCATGTGTCTCATTTAATGAAGCTAAAGAGATGATAGAAATACTTGGATACATTTATCTGGTTTTAATACATTATGTAGCGGGTTACTAGAGCATTTATGAGATGCACGTGTTTCAAATCAACAGAGATTTTATAATCTCAATAGGAAAGGTGCTCGATGGTTAATGACAAAGTTGGTGACTGTGTTGAATGAATAGGATTACAAATGGCTGAGTTCCACGGTTACCCGCCATAGTGTGATCAGAAGTTGCAAGGTCTTTATTGATCATGATATCATGGGCAAGCGCCACGTGGATTTCCTTGGAAATGCATAGTATGGTGGGCCCTTATTTCCATGATGGAGATCATGTCAGTTTTTTTTTAAGGTAGCCGTTTGATCATTTGACCAAAGTGAAGGATCGACGACTACTATTTGAATCTGCATCAAATGCGATTACAAGGTTCTAGTTTGTAATTTCATATTTATGTTTAGCCCTCCTAGAGAACTAAAAACTCAAGATTACAACTGTCCTCCTAGAGAATTAAGTGTTGAAGAGAGCCAAGATATAGACACCAGAAAAATGGCATATAGGTCATTTGTAGAAGACAATGAATTTTGATATATAGAGACTCAGATGTATGTATTTTGATGGAGTAAATGAAGATATCTAAGTTGTGGATTAAGATTTTGTTATCAGCTATTTGTTAAATTTATCCAGTTATTTGATTATCTCCATTCTGATGCTTCTCTATTGTTTAAATTGATATAACAAGTTTATACTTAGTTTATCATTGTGCATTTTCTATATATGTGTGATCTAGCTATTCAATTCTCTAAAGTAGGGATTACAATCTTTTAATCAATCACAACAATTGGGAAGTGTTACTTGGATTAATAAGAAGAATCACATAACTATAATTTCCATTCTATCTCAAGAAGAGTTTGTCAATTATTCACTTGCATGTTTACACAAGTTGTAAATAATTTGTGTCTGATAGTTTGAATTATTTCCATTATTGAAATCCACATTTGCAGATATTTTGAATAAAATGATCAAGGGTTGTTTCGTTCATCTCATTGTTGTGGTGTGTATGATTCTTGTTTTAGATTTAATTCAAGGAATTAATTAAAATGCTTGAATGGGATTGTAGGTGGATATGTTATGTATAATGATTTGATAAGTACTATTGGGTTAGAATACATATTGATGAGATTGTAAAGCAATGTTATCAAGGATCTTATATGTTAAGTGTTAAATATGTCATAAACCTTTAGATGCTTATAAATTTGACTCCTCCAATGGATATATGGCACTGATCTAAGTTGTACTTATTCTTATGGTTCAGTATTTGAGTTCCTTTACCTACAGCTTGCTACAAATTGCAAATCAATGACTATCTTATACTATGAAAATTTTGTTGTAGTTATCTCATGCTCCAAATAGTTGATATTAATATTGATAAACAACCAATTATATATGGTATTATCCTATTATGTTGAGATATTAAATGAGATTATCTATTGTTGTTAATGTTGTTTATGATGATGGTGCAGAGGTTGTAAAGGCATTAAGGGATCACCCTGCTGAGTCTTGCAGAGCCCAAAGTGTAGGAGGTCTTTAAAATCCTCATCAGTTGGTCCATGTCCTTCAATCTTCCCTTTATTCAAATTGGAAATTCCATAGGTAGATTAGAAGATCAACCTACTTATCGTAAAAAAACCAACACCTTGCATATGTTTGTGATGGAGGTATTAAAAAAGAATTGTATGCCTCTATTTCCATTCATTAGATCTACCTTAGTCTAGCATATACTTGGGATAAGTCTACAATTTCTTTAGACTCATGCGATGAAGGCTATGTGTGATGAAATCCTAGACCTCAAAAAAGATGTGGGTAGATTATGGTAGTTTTTCCAAGACCTGAGGCTGGTCGATAAAAATGTGAAAGACTAAGCTATTTTATTTTTTCTATCTTATCTTATAAAATTTTATGAGAATGGGGGTGCCAATGTATGAGAAGATCTTTGGAAACTAGGCATAAAAATTGTAGGTTGAAGAGAATGGGGGTTCCAAACTTACAGTACTCATTGCCCCTTGGTCATCGATTTTCCCTGAGTGCCCCCAAACTCATTCTCGGCACTGGTATTGACCTTGTTTTCACTCCTCCGAACTCTTCCTCGATGTTGATATTGACCTTGTTTTCACTCCACCAAACTCTTCGTCGGTGCTGGTATTGACCTTGTTTTAACTCAAAACTCTTCCTCGGTGCTCACATTGACCTTGTTTTCACTAATCCAAACTCTTCCTTGGCACTGGTATTGACCTTTCACTTCTCCAATTTGACAAGCTACAACTTGGTTTCATTAGGTTTTACAGTATGTTAATTAAATTGAAAATTTTAGCGCCATTTAGCTAGGTTTTAATATTCTACAATATAGTTAAGTATATATTAGCTATATTTTACATAATAAATAATATAATTATTCAACTTATTATAATTATATATTATATTCTTTAACAAATTTATTAAATACATATAAAATTATTATAATTAATAATTAATAATAAGTATATTTTTATATAATAAAAAATATAATTAATATAATATATATTTAATATAATAGTAATATAAATTAATATGAGAGATAGAAACTAAATTTTGATTCGTTGTTTCATGTCAACAATCCAAGGATGGCATGTGTCCTTGGGGAGTTATGCTCAAGGTAGCATGCCATTTGATTAAAGATATGATAATTCTCTTTTAAGAGATCTTCAATGTACCCATTGCACACTTAAAGAGACAAAGATAAATATAGGGAAGAAAATATAGAGAGAGAGGGAGATAATGACAAACATACAAATAGAAAGGGAGGCAAAGAGATAGAGAGGGGTAGAGAGATAAAGAGATAAGGATGAATAGATAGAGATATAGGGAGGGTGATTGATATATCTCTCAATATCACTCTCTATATCTCTATATCTCCTACTATCTATGTCACTCCCTCTTCCCCCTCTATCTATTGATCTATCTCTCCCTCTCCCCCTTTCTCTCTTATTAACTCCATCTCTCCCTCCATCTCTCTTACTCTATATCTCTATCTCTATTTCTCTTTTTATCTCCCTCTCACTCCTCTCTCTATCTCTTCCTATCTATATCCCTTTCTCTCCCTCCCCCTCTCTATCTCTCACCATCTCTCCCTCCCTATCCCCCCTATCCATCAACTCTCTATCTCCACCTCTCTTCCTTTCTCTTCCCATAAATCTCCATCTCTCTTTCTCTTCCCATATATCTCTATCTCTCTCTCTTTCTCTCCCCATCTATCTTTATCTCCCCATATATTAACTAAGAATCCATGCAAGAATACAATAGTATATATTGGTAAAACTATAATAGTGTTTTATTAAACTATAAGTAACACTTATCTTTCTAATGTCAAGCCTTCTTATAAAAATATTTTTTATTAAACTATAAGTAGATTATTCTCACCACTCTTCATTTAACATGAAATTCCAAATGTAGCAATTGTTTTGTTGCTTTTGTCAAGTTTCATTAACCAAGCTATTTACTGGGTTGAATAAAGTTGTTCTATAACCCTTCATCTCTTTCAAATAATTAGACAATGTTAGTGAGATTAGGAAGGGGAGAAAACTAAACTCCTTCAAAATAGGGGTAGTTGTGGGTTTTTTGGTTTTATTTGTATACTATATACTTAGTTCCTCTAGGATAAATAAGTCACTTTAGATCATTTTCTTAGTTGTGTATCCTAACTAATATAGAGTAATCTTTTTCATTTTAATTGACTACTACATAATAGTTTATGTGTTGAAAGAATTGTTTCCATTCTTTGTAGTTTTTACATTGAAATACAAATCATATTTAATTTCATGCCAATATACTTCTTTCATGAAGATATTTGTTTGAAATAAGTGCTTCATAACCCATCTAATCGAATCATAATTAACCTATCAAAAAGGAAATAGGAATTTTCTAAAGACAAGAACACTTGACCCAATCATAAGTGTATGGCCTTCGAAGAAAGGAGTGATCCACCTTAGCAATAACAACTACCTGATTTAGACCTGGGTATGTGCAGGATCATGATGGGCCAAAAAGTGGCAACATGAAAAAAGTAGTGTTTTGAACTTGCCAAAAAACACGAAAATCCTGAGTTGACATTTTTTTGGGGTTGGGTTTCAGTACATTGCTCCATAGCAATGCCCAAGCCAAAGTACTACAAATCAGATATCCGATTTGTTTTGTATATCCAATTCATGTCTAATATCTAATATGAAAAACATTTTAAAATTCAATATTTTGGTGCTATAAATCATATATCCAATCTATCAGATATTTTATTTTTGTACACATATACCTAAGAGTAACTAGGAGGTGCAGGGTGGTCAAGAGAGAGAGAGGGAGAGGGAGAGGGAGGGAGAGAGAGAGAGAGAGAGAGGGAGAGAGAGAGAGAGGAGAGAGAGAGAGAGAGAGGGAGAGAGAGAGAGAGAGAGAGAGAGAGGGAGAGAGAAGAGAGAGAGGGGGAAAGGGAGAGAGAGAGATATATAAAGAAAGAATTAGGAGGGGGAAGGGAGAGGGGAAGAAGGGGAGAGTAGAGAGAGAGAGAGAGAGAGAGAGAGAGAGAGAGAGAGAGAGAGAATTAGTAGGGGGAAGGGAGAGGGGAAGATTGTTGAGGGTATAGGATAGAAGGTGTAAGCGTTTATAGTTGAGGGTTTAGGGATGGGGGTAGAAGGGAGAGACTTGAGAGAGAGAGAGAGGGAGGGAGTGGGAGAGAGATAAAGGAAGGAAAGAGGTAGAGGGTAGGAGATTTTCAGGGTTAAGGGTTTTAGGGCTTAAGGGGAGAGAGAGATAGAGGAGTGAGTGGGTGAGAGAGAGACCTAAGAGAGGGAGAGGGGTAGGATATTGAAGATACTTGAGAGAGAGAGAGGGAGGAGGGGAGAGAGATAGAGGAGGAGGGTTAGGGCAGAGGGCAGATGGTTAAGGGGTTAGGGTTTAGGGTGGAGGAGAGAGAGAGGGAGTGAGTGAGTGAGAGAAAGACCTAAGAGAGGAGAGAAGGGGTGGGAGGGAGATACCTGAGATACTGAGAGAGAGAGAGAGGAGAGGAGTGGTGCTAGAAGGGAGAGACTTGAGAGAGAGAGAGATAAAGGAAGGGAGGGTTAAGGGTAGGTGGTAGAGGGTTTAAGGGTTTAGGGTTTAGGGTTAAGGGGAGAGAGATAGAGGGAGTGAGTGAGTGAGTGAGAAAACTAAGAGAGGGAGAGGGGGTAGGATATTGAAGATACTTTAGAGAAAGAGAGAGGGAGGGAGTGGGAGAGAGATAGAGGGAGGGAGGGTTAAGGGTAGAGGGTAGATGGTTTAAGAGCTTAGGGTTAAGGGTGGAGGGGAGAGAGATAGAGGGTGTAAGTGAGTGAGAGAAATACCTAAGAGACAGAGAAGGGGTAGCAGGGAGAGACTAGAGATAGAGTGAGTGAGTGAGTGAGAGAGAGACCTGAGAGAGGGATTGGTGCTAGGAGGGAGAGACTTGAGAGAGAGAGATAAAGGAAGGGAGGGTTAGGGGTAGAGGGTAGAGGGTTTAAGGGTTAAAGGTTTAGGGTTTAGGGTTAAGGGGAGAGAGATAGAGGGAGTGAGTGAGTGAGTGAGAGACCTAAGAGAGGGAGTGGTTCTAGGAGTGAGAGACTTGAGAGAGAGAGAGATATTAAGGAAGGGAGGGTTAAGGGTTGAGGGTTGAAGGTTTAAGGGTTAAGGGTTTAGGGTTTAGGGGAGAGAGATAGAGGGAGTGAGTGAGTGAGAGAGAGACCTAAGAGAGGGAGAGGGGGTAGGATATTAAAGATACTTGAAAGAGAGGGGGAGGGAGGGAGTGGGAGAGAGATAAAGGGATGGAGGTGTTAGCTCTCAAAAATGTAGGAGAAATGCCTCAAGAGGTTTCCAATCTCTTGGTGCATTTTAGGGTAACAAACAAGGCCAAAATGGTTTAGACCTTCTTCTCTTCAGGTGCTACTAGAGCGAGGTGGGTATACCTATATGAATGATGCAAACTTGGTTTGTGTTTATTTCCTAAAATAATTCATCCACAATGGAAAATGGGAGTGGATAAATGAATTTTAATTTGGTATAGATTGTATAGCAATATCAAGGCTAAAACTTAATATGTTCAATTTAATATATGTAAAAATGAGTGAAACCTAAATGGTGAAAATGTATAGACTAGTGCCTTATTGGGTATGCAGAGTCAAATGAGAAATCTAAAATGAGTAACTTCTTTCTGGCAGATACTCTAATTGTTTGGAAAATAATTTGAGTTTATAACTTGTATAACCATGCAAGAATATGATTACCAAGTGCTTCTCAATGATCCAAATAAGATTCCCTAATTACTATGATCAACTAAAAGGATTTAATCTTTTCTTGAAAGAACCAATCAATCAACCGTATAGATATAACAAGTGTGCACTGATAAATTGAATATAAGCTTGTTATATCAATTTAAATAACTAGAAAACATCAACCTTGGAGACAACTTCAGTAATACTTTCAATTAACACAACAAACAACTGATACCAGAAATACGCCACCATATTAAATGATTTTCATTGATATCTCCATAGTTTCAAATAGGCATCATAGTCTCATAATAGCAAAACACTGTAATCTACTATATCTTTCTCTTGTTCGATATTCGCTATTTTCTACCAAAAATGGATATTTATACATCAACTACTCGAAAAGACACATCCTTTCAGAAATGTCTTATGTTAAAAAAAAAAATTAAAAAGAAGTAATTAGGATTTGTTAAGCCACAAATGAATCTTCGACAAGTGGTCCAAGTAGTCTCAGGGCTCATGTGTATTTGCATCTCCCAATGCATTCCAGATAGCGATCTCCATTTTCACCATCTTTTCATTTTGTTCACATCCTTCATCTAGTGTTGTATCTTTCATGGTAGCTGTCTTCAGAATTTCTTGCAATATTGATTCACTTTCACCTTTCCACCTAGTCATTTCTTTTAATTTTCATCTATCATCAAAGAATGTAGTCAATCCCTTTTTGGTGGCATCAATTAATCCCTGTGCATCCCCTCACAATTCTTCAAAGAAGTATCTGTGCTTGTTCACAAGATGATTTGTAGCTTCAATTGCTACATTATCAGAAACATCCCTCTGGTTTATTTCTTGAAGCTTCTCCAGAATCCTACCATCCATTCTTTTGTGTTCTCGCAATGCAACAAAGTTATGTGAGTGTGTTCCCCAGGGTTATTCAACCAAGTTGTTGGACTGGCTTGTCTTTTCTTAATTACTGCTACAAGTGCATCACATTTCCCTTGAGAATATGCACTTGATCCTTCCCAATGATATTTTTCTTGTGAACTTTCACCATGAGTGAGCAGCTTGGTTGACTTCATTGTAACTCCTAACAAATATTTTAGGCGGTCATTTTCTCTCAACATCCTCTCATTATTCATTTTGTACATTTCTCTTTCCTTGATTAACATCTATATTTGAGCTTTGTTCAGTTTTTCTACATTGATTCCAATCTCTACAGTTGCCACAGGATCAGCCTCCCCAACCTTTAGATTTATAGCATGCCCGAATGCTTTCGTAGTATCAATGAAAACTTATTCCCTATGAGGTGGATACAAGGCCCAAATCATTAATAACCCTTTAGCTGGATTGTATTTTGACCCTGCATATACTTTTGTCACCTTTTCTAGACTGAGCTTGTGTGTAGCATTACTATCCTTCAGAAAACTATATATCAAAGAATAATGCAGAATTGAGATCCAACCCTGGAAAGATCATAACACGAGCATTTTGTAACATTCTCCTTCCCTTCTCAAGGGTCATACCCACCATCTCTCTGTCCACACTCATCTTTACGTCCTTCAATAGTTATTCCTCATTACTTGGTGTAACATTATCAACCATTTCTCTTATCTATTTTCCTTTTTGTTTATAGAAAAATTCTTTAAATTCTAGAAATTCATTATCTGATACAAATGACTTATACTCCACGTGCATTGCATTTGTATCTATACTCTCTTCCACATTTAATTTCCTAGAAGGGTGGTTGTAGTCCTAAGTTCTCAATCTTGACATCTTATTGGATTGACCCTATGGCACATTACCTCAGATGCCTCTTCCCCAGAAGATAACAAATCTATATCTTGTGACCCTTGATTATATTTTTCTACCACCATTTTTGCTTCTTCAGCTTCTAGGTTCCTGATCATATCATCAAACTGATAGGGTACATGTTGTTATCCTCCAAATTTTATCTTTTGTCTAGTAGAATTGATATACCCTTCTGGATCAAAATTCTTTCTAGGTGGTCCTCTTTTCATGTTGTATTGTAGTAGCTTATCAAGAATCAAATTGTACCCTTCCTTCGTCAATACAGTAAAATCACTGAAGCACAACGTACTAGGCATGAAAGCCTGTTTTCTAAAGGAACTAAAATTCATAACACTAGAAAATTCCATTGCCTAACAATTTCCAAGTATGCAATCCTGTTCGAGACTATTTTAGGCAAAATGAATGGGGCATCTTCAAATCCGTAAACCCTAATCATGGTAGCATCATCCAAACAATACCAATCCCCCCAATTGTGATTAATTGGCCCATTGAAGTCCTTAGGCCTGAGAAACCTCTTTATCTCATCAGATAGAGAATAAGCACATGGATGATTATAGAATTTGTACAATGGTATTACAAAATACTCCTGAAAGTGTATGAAACAAGAATTAGCAAACCTGCTATCCCAAACGGCAGACCATAATTGAACAGGTAATGACATACCTTCCTTATCAAATTGGGAAATTCTCATCTCTAGAGGCCACAACCCTAACTCCTTTAAAAAATACAACACTATGTGTATCAACAATGAATAATTCCTAGGATGTAAGATAGAGGCTCCAATTTTAACTACCATCAACCCAGAATCAAGCCCCTTAAAAATGTATGAGGCATAATCAAAAGGTCTAGAGTTATGATACTGAATATCTGCTGAAATTATCATAGGCATGATTGACATATATTATGGGACTTCCATTCCCAATACTTGGCCTACCGAGAAATAAGTATACTTCATATAGGGTTCAAAAAGATCAACATGGAAGGGGGGTCCATCACTATCCTCTAATGGAATTGGTTTGCCGCCTTGTCCAATTCTATGTAGTGGCAACCTCGAACCTTTATAAATTTTTTCCATCCTCCCGAATTCCCTTTCTAATTCTTCACATATGATTTTCTCATTGAAAACCCCTTCCAATTTGAAAACCTCACCTATTACATCTTTTGATATATGTATCAATGGTTTCCCAGATGCTCACAAATGGCTCTGAGTTTTGAATTATAATGAATGGCCAACAATCTCACCAATTCAACATTGAAAAATACATTAGGGCAGACCAACTTTCCCATATTAAGCTTCCATGGATTACATACTGGTTCAAAATGATTTCTCTGATAGTAATGAAAACTAAAAAGTTCATAGCCTCTTATTGGTGTCCAAATATCTCCTATAAACTTACATTTGTCATCTAGTTTATCCACTTCTTCCCTAAGTTGTGTAGATCACCTAGATTTAGGTCTAGAGCCAGGTAATTGGTCGATAAGATCTTGGCTTAGCTTCTGCTCAGTGCCCTCTGGCTCAATTTTGGTTTTTTGTTTTTTCCCTCTAGACTGACTAATTTCCCCATGTTTTCTCCCCTTCAATTTTCTTGAACTAGTGGCTTCCATTCTTCAAAAAGTACATAATTCAAAACTATAGAAGTCAAGGCGCAAAGAGCTTATTGTATTTCGCTTGAAACTTTTGAGTCGAAAAATGCCCTGGTTCTTCATTCGTCCTGCTTTCTCCACTATCAATTTTGCAAGAGTTTTTTCAATTGAATTTTCCTTAACTCATGAAGTTACTTATGCTTCATGGTGCCATTAATATTTTAGCTAAAACATGAGTGTAGCAGGTCTTTTTTTGAAACTCTCATTGTCACATCATGTAATATTGTCGGTGAGGCATTTTCAAATCTTGGGTGATCCTTCTATTAGGGATTCTACCAACGTTAATTAAAACATTCACTAAGAAACCTTGTAGTTTCCCCAACAATTTGAGTCTCTCTGAGAATTATTTTGATTCACTTGAATCTTTTCTATCAATAGATCATATATCGCTAAGATGTCTCATAGTTTCACAGGTGTTATGAGTCTCCCCGAGAGTTATCCCTTCAATCTCAAGTATATCGCTATAAATCCCACCGATGCAAACATGTTGATGTGACTTTCTAAGTTGGGAATATGTTCCTATGCTTACTTCGTATCTCGATAAGATATTTCCTTTTGTTTGTTTTCTGATCGTCGAGACAATTATTTTTTTTCCGATGGAACAACACTCGGCTTGACTCCCATATCTCTCTCTAATGAAACTAGTCTCGCCGATGATCAAAACATATTGCCAAGGCTTTACAAATGCAATCTTGTCAATGTGACATAGGGGGTCAGTAGGACTCCATGAACTCATATCAACAAAATCCTCCCTAGCTTTATTGGCAAGACCGGATGGATGCTATGTGACTTCACTCTGACGGCCCAAGTCTGGCCGATATAGTTCTTTTTGCTTTGGTCGGTAAGACACATATGTGCTCGATATGACTCACCCCGATGGTTGTTGTCTTGTCGATAGGATCCTTTTTTCATTGAGACTATGAACTGCATCATGCCGATATGAATCATCAGATAAAATTATATTGATAAGACATTCATGACCTCATGTCGATGCACTAAAAAATATGTGTTAGTATAAAATAACTTATGGTTTGGGAAGACCTATATCATCTCATGTCAATATGACTTTATATATTCAAATGCTTGGGGTCAGGTGATATTTATGGGACCAAATGGTAAATATTGACTAGAACATGGGTGACAAAGAGAAACACATCAATTTTATATTCATGATATGGGCCTCTTTGGAAAAATTTCATGAGTACAGACAACTATAAAATTTTCAAATTTTATAGTTAATAGGAGGGTTAAGGGTAGAGGGTAGATGGTTTAAGGGTTTAGGGTTAAGGGTGGAGGGGAGAGAGATAGAGGGAGTGAGTGAGAGAGAAATACCTAAGAGAGGGGGAAGGGGTAGGAGGGAGAGAATTGAGATAGAGTGAGTGAGTGAGTGAGAGAGAGACCTGAGAGAGGGAGTGGTGATAGGAGGGAGAGATTTGAGAGAGAGAGAGAGATAAAGGAAGGGAGGGTTAAGGGTTGAGGGTAGAGGGTTTAAGGGTTAAGGGTTTAGGGTTAAGTGGAGAGAGATAGAGGGAGTGAGTGAGTGAGAGAGAGACCTAAAAGAGGGAAAGGGGGTAGGATGGAGAGACTTGAGAGAGAGAGAGGGAGGGAGGGAGTGGAAGAGAGATAGAGAGAGGGGCTGTTAAGGGTAGAGGGTAGATGGTTTAAGGGTTTAAGGTTTAAGGGTTAAGGATTTAGAGTTTCGAGTTAAGGGTAGAGGGAGAAAAGAGATAGAGACCTAAGAAAGGGAGAGGGGGTAGGAGGGAGAGACTTGAGATAGAGTGACTGAGTGAGTGAGAGAGAGAGAGACCTACGAGAGGGAGTGGTTCTTGGAGAGAGAATTGATAGAGAGAGAGGGAGGGAGTGGGAGAGAGATAGAGGGAGACAGGGTTAAGGGTTTAATAGTTAAGGGTTTAGGGTCTAGGGTTTAAGGGTAGAGGGAGAGACATAGAGGAGTGAGTGAGAGAGAGAGAGAGACCTGAGAGAGGGAGAGGGTAGGAGGGAGATACTTGAGAGAGAAAGGGTAGAGGGTAGAGGGTAGAGAGCTTTAAGGGTTTGAGGTTTAAGGGTTAAGGGTTTAGGGTTATGGGTAGAGGGATAGAGATAGAGGATTCTGAGAGAGAGAGAGGGAGGGAGTGGGGAGAGAGATAAAGAGTAGAGGGTTAAGGGTAGATCTGAGGGAGATAAGAGTGAGTGAGAGAGAGAGAGACCTGAGAGAGGGAGAGGGGGTAGGAGGGTGAGAGTTGAGAGAGAGAGGGAGGGAGGGAGAGAGGGAGAGGGCAGACATAGAGGGTAGAGGGTTTAAGGGTTTAGGTTTAAGGGAGGGAGAGAGAGAGAGGGAGTAGAGAGAGAGAGACCGAGAGGAGAGGGGGTAGGAGGGAGAGACTTGAGAGAGAGAGAGTAGAGGGTTTAAGGGTTTGGGGTTTAAGGGTTAAGGGTTAATGGTTTAGGGTTTAGGGTTATGGGTAGTGATGGAACTTGGTGTGACCTTTTCACAAATTGCCCCATTGCAAATGGGGACCCCCTAATTTTTGCTTTTTTTTAGCCTTTTGGCTTTGTTTTTTTGTTGTCTCTCTTTGTCTTTCCTATCTTTCCGGGGATGTGCCCACTTGAACATGAAATTTTGGCTAAGTCTGAGAACTAGTGTTTTGAATCTTCCAGCCAGTTTGAAGTCTAATGGATTGAATAAGTTGAAATCTAAGTTTGGAAATTTAGTCAGCATGCTTCTAGCTAGTCCCCAACAAAATTTCATTGAATTCTGACAACTTACTATTTTTAGTAAGTGCCTAATTTGGGAAATTTTCCTTAACACTATTGAAGTTCTCTCCACCACACTGCATCCATGACATGTCAAGCTACTTGTCTACAAATTTTGAGCTGAAATGGACAACTTTCTATTTTTAGCAAATTCACCTTCAGGAGTTGTTTTTAAGATTTATATGCAAAGTTTTTTAGTGCATGTCTAGAGATTCTTTTTGGGTTTTCTAAGACCTACGCGGTGATATAACATGCAAAATAAGATGATGAATTTCAATATTCAGCCTTCAGAGGCTATTTTTAGAGCTTTGCATGTTGAAATTTTCTTCACATGTCTGAACATTCCTTGTGGGTTTTTTGAGGGCTTCACAATGGTATAACATGCAAACCAAGATCAGGACTTTTTTAGGAGCTATCTTCATAGGCTATTTTTAAGGTTTGCATGCGAGACTTTTCACCACATGTTAGGTCATTCCTTATGGGTTTTTCAAGAGCTACACAGTGATGTGGCGTGCAAGGAATGATGATCACTTTTTAGAGACTTAGTATTTTTAGCAGGATCATTCCAGCAGCTGCCCAACACCTCAGTATCACGAATAAAGTGCAACAAAAATGAGGCCAAACAGAGGTCATTTGATCGACATGTAATTCAAATTAGGGTTTCCAGCTTTGGTAACCAAAATGAGGGTTCAAACACCAAATTTTTCAAAAATTGGTGTATCCCATTGCTATCAATGTCTTTGAAGCTATCCACCAGTAAAATTTGAGGGCAATCAGAGCACTTACTATTTATAGTAAGCCACTTTTGAAATAGACTATAAATAGTAAGTCAACATCAGGCATCAGTGTGAACAGGTAAGTTAACCCATGAGGATCACGTCACGAAATCAAACAGTTGCTTTAAATAGTAAAACACCTTGAGAAACATGTTATAAAGAGCAAGTCAACACAAGATGGTAGTGTGACAACTTAACTAGGTCATCAAGATCCTATGGTTGAAATTTCAAATCAATCCAACCTTTAGAAGAGTGAAAAATCAGAGACTTACTAAATATAGTAAATAGGGGTGAGCAAGCTTAAAAAAATGCCTAAGTTTGGGAAATTTGAAGTCCAACATGCCAAATATGCCTCAGCTTGAGAGGCTAAATTGAATATTTTTCTAATTCCTCGAAACTTGAAGCTTGACCCTTGAAATGTGCCTAGGATGGGAGATGGAGTGAAAATTCCACTAAGTATTGCAAATTTGAAGCTCCTACCCTCATATGTGCTTTGGCTACTTGGGTTTGATGGAAAATTCTTCTAAGTGCTTGAAATTGGAAGAAGACATGGTGAAATGCGCCCTAGCTTGATAAATGATTGGAAATTTTACTAAGTCTTGCAAACTTGAAGCACATCCACCCAAATGTGCCCTTGAAAGGAGATAGCATGAGAAATTTAGTTAAGTCCTTGAAATTTGAAGCTTGACCCTCTATATGCGCCTAAGGTAGAGAGGAAGTGATTGAAAGTTGACTAAGTCTGCTAAATTGGAAGCAAGGACCCTAGAATGTGCCCTTGAGCATGATGGGTTGAGTAAACTTGACTAAGTATAGAAAATTTGAAGCTCAGCTAGTCATATGCACCTAACTTTGGAGCAGGAGTTAGAATGTTTGTCTAAGTGTCCAAAACTTGAAGTATGACCCTCTATATGCACCTTGACTTGTAGAAAGAGTTGGAAAATGTTCAAAGTGTTGAAACTTGGAGTAGCTACCCCTAAATGCTCCTTGACTTAAAAGAGGGGTTGGAAATTTCTATAAGGCATCAAGATTTGAAGTAACCCATGATATATGCGCCTTGGAAGGTTGGAAGACCATGAAAAGTTTCTAAGTACTAGAAAATGGAAGCTAGCTATGTCATATGCGCCCTAGGTAGATTGGATGTCGTGAAGAAATATTATAAGTGTCACAAAATGAAAGCTTTAGGCCCCAAATGCGCCCAAACTTGGAGGAAGCCTTGAAATTTCTCTAAGTATGAAAATTGGAAGTAAGGACCCCTATATGCACCCTAGGTAGATTGGATGCCATGAGGAAATATTCTAAGTATTGGAAATTGAAAGTGGAATCCCCTAGATGCGCCCAAGAGGATATTGGAAGTTAGAAATTTTCACTAAGGCATTGAAACTCAAAATACACACCTTGAAATGTGCCTTAACATGGAGATGGATTGGAAATTTGTCTAAGTCCCTGAAACTTGAAGCTTGGCTAGTCATATGTGCTCAAGCAAGGAAGGAAGATAGGAAAATTTTCTAAGTTATGAAAATTGGAAGCTCAGGGTCCTAAATGCGCCCAACCTTGAGGAGAAAAATGTTGAAAATTTCTATGGAAAATAAACTCAAAGCTTGAAGGGTCATATGCACCTAACAATTGAGGAGGAAGTTTGATATTTTCTAAGTGTTCAAAATTTGAAGTAGGTACCTCTATATGTGCTTTGACTTGTGGGGGGAGTTGGAAAATGTTCTAAGTGTTGAAAATTGGAAGTAAAGGCCCCTATATGCACCCAAGCCAAGGGAGGAGATGAAAATTCAACTAAGGCATCAAAATTGGAAGTAGACCCTCTCATATGTGCCTGAGATAGGAGGGATGCTTGGAGAGTTTCCTAAATAATGAATTGAAAGTTAAACCCTGCAAATACACCTAGATAGGAGGAATACGAATAAACTTTAGTGAGAAATATTTTTCTAAGGTATAAATTGCAAAAATTAAAAGTACCCCTTCGTCTATGGACACATGAATTTGATTTTTTTTTAGGGAAATCCTCTTCTGGGTACTAGATATCTTTGACAAAGAAATGATTTTGAAATTCTTCATGCCCTGCCGAAGACTTTATGATGGAGATTTTAATCAGGCGCATGGTTGATTAATTTTCTATAGGAATTAAATTATTTCTAAGGAAGATTGGTTGGAAATTTGTCTAAGGCATGAGGAATTTGAAGATGATGTTTGCTAGAGGAATCCTATCAGATTTGGGGATCACTCAGGCTTTGGAGATCAAAACATGGAGATCGGGTAAGTAAAGTGAAGTTATACTATAAGTGTTATGATGCTCTTCTTTTATTTGTTTTGCAGGATGAATATCAAGACCAAGGTAGGAGGACTTGAAGTGATGGAACGAATACTTCAGGACAATATTGCAACTGTAGGATGAAATAAGGTTACGTGTTTCAAGCCCCTCCATGATGTCTCACTTACGTCCAAATCATGAAGGGAGATGTTATCAGAAATGGCTAAGTCTAGCACCCAACTCAGTCCGGTGAGTGGAAAGGCGGAATGATTGAATGCAAGACAAGAAAATATTTCAAGTTCAAGATGGAGGAAAAGATGAAGGCCTAGGTGTTGGAGACTAACATCATGATAGATTGAAGAAAAATGTAGAGAAATTCTCCTTAAGTGTAAAGTCCTATGATGACCCAGAGGATTTTCTCCAACATGCTTTGCACAACTCATGATTCAATGACAGGAAGGAGAAAATCATCATCAAGCAGGAGAAAGATGGTGGACATCAAGCCAACTAACACTATCCACTACATGAAGGAACGTTGGAGTTGAATGCATGAACTCTCTCACAATCTTAGCATGTTGGATACTTTATTCAAGAGAGGATAGAATTGTCGTAGGAAACTTTATTCTGTGTTTGTACAGTCATGAAAAACACATCAACAAAATTGATGGAGCTTCAAAGTTTTATTCTGCCTTATGTCTCTGGTCATCCATGGTGTTTGGGAAAAGCCTAAAGTTGTGGTTTTACCTTTGTATTCTTGTAAAACCATAGTATTATCTTACGCCTTAGGAAGGATCTATTCGACCGTTACTTTTTGGAAGGTTTTAAAACATCTTAAGTCCCATCACTTCATCTAGGTCTGGCCTCCTTTTGTTTTATCATTTTACTACTTTTGCTTGACTTTATTTGTCCTAAGTCTTGGATGGTCTTGTGCTCCCTCATTTGAGTGACAACTTATGTCATTGTTTGTCGTTGGCCTAGTGATGCCCCCTTATTCCTTTAATAATTTTTTTTATTTTGCAGAGGGACAAGTTTGCATGACCGTTAATCAATCATTGTTTGATCTCACCCATTCCCCACCATCCCATAATGACCCCACACCACTATCATGGTTGATCATGATATCACGGGTGGGCACCACGTGTCTCATCTTGTGAAGTCAAATGAATGATGGAAATACTTTGGTAAATTAATTCGACTTTAATACATTATGTAGCATGTTACTAAAGCGTTTGAGAGATCCACATGCTTCAAATTAGCAGAAGTGTTGTGATCTTGGCGAGGAAGATTCTTGATGGTTAATGAAAAAGATGGCGGCTATGTTAGATGAATTGGATTGCTAATGGTTGACAATCAATGATTGCATGCCATTGCGTGATCAGAAGTTGTGAGGTCTTTATCGATCGCGATATTGCAGGAAAGACCCACGTGGATTTTGTTGGCAGCGTATAGTATGTTGGGCCCCTTGTTGCCACAATGGATATTTTTTCAGCGTGATTTGAAAGTAGACGTTCGATGATTTGACTAAGGTGAAGGATCGACAACTAATATTTGAACATGCATCAAATACGAATGGAGCCGATTGTGCAACACACAAGTGAGATTTAATGGCGGGCATGACATCTACTGCCCTAGTTTGATCAAAATAAAGCAACTATTCTTCTTATTTTGGTATCACAAAGCATTCAAAACATCTTTGCAGCACAGTCGCAGAGCCAGGGATAAAGTCACAAGTTGTTATAGCAAGGATTTGGTTTACGCAAGTACAAAGCCGTGAGTTCAATTTTTGTATGTCCTAGTTATTCTAAATTCAAATTTGGGGGAAATTTGTTGTGTGCTTGTCGTAGGAATTATTGATAATTGTTTTAGGGCTATAGATTAACTAAATTATGGGAAATTGCAAATTTCTATTCTGTAATTTCATATTTTGTTTAGCCCTAGTATGTCTAAGGTTTGAGATAGCAAGGAAGCCCTAGTTTACTCAAGATGGCAATGACAAAGCAACACTCTGGCCAGATTTATTATTTAAGTAGAAACCTATATGATGACTTCCTGGATCAATTTCCCTTGTCAACAAATGATAGGAAGAAGGGATTGGTTTTGATGCGAGAAAAAACCCTAGGGGAGGGATTGGTGTATAATTGTTCCAACATAGTTGATGCTAGGGTTCCTCTTACAGGTTTGGAGATGTTTAGATTGTGGTTTGGATAGATGAATTTTCCTCACCCCTTTCGAATGGTTGGATATATGATATGGGGAAGTTGGTGATACCAAATGTGTTCCTTGATGTAGACTTTCTTAGGGCAGTGGTTGCACGGTATGACCCTGTCACATGTGTAATCGGAGATAATGTTGGAAGGGTTCTATTAAGCATTAACAAAGAAGAATTCCAATAGGTTTTTGATTTGAGTGAGCCTAGTATGTACTTGGTTCCTATCAATCTTGAGGAAATGAAGCAGGAGTATGGGAAGTTGAAATCACTCTTCAGAGCTAAGCTGCTCCCACCTCATTTGGCTAGGGTAGGAGGTTCGAGATTCTATATTAGCTCTAGTGACCAGGAACCTTTAAAATTGAATTGCTTTGCAAATCATTTCTTGGCCACTTTTTACTCACTATGTTAGATTTTGGGTTTCAATCCTAACACAGTGATGCCTATCACTTACATGTTCATGGGGGTGCAAATACAACACCCTAACTTCTCTGTGACTTATGATTTTTCTTCTTTGTTGGCTGAAAGGATACATGAAGGGTTGTTAAAGTTGCAGAAAAATGATACAGGCACCCAATTCTTCTAGTATTCTATGTTAATGTATATGTTCTTATACAAGAATGTTGATTTCTTCTCCGAGAAGATGGAATTAAGGCAATTGGTTGATGGAGAAAGATTTCCAGTATAGATGTGGACTATAGATTTATGTAATAAGGAAAACACTAATTATGTGCATTTTGGAAATTTTTTTGCTTCTAGATTGAGAGCCAAGCTGATGGTAAATGTACCCAAGATTCCTGAGGGACTGCATGATTTACTTAGACCAAAAGGGAGGAGGCCAAAATTGAAGGTTTTCCATAACTGGGGTGACATTATTCCATACCCAGTCAGCACTGTCTTGAGGGTGTATGATTTTCAAGGGACCCCTCATATATTTCCATACAATGTGCCACCAAGGGTTGGATTTGCAGAGGTTATGTGGAAAATTGGTTGTATCCATGAGGACAACCTTACTGGGAAGGGTAAAGGAATGTTTTCCCCAGATTATACAATGGTGTCGGATTTTTTCTTTTCGAAAGGAGGTTGGGTGCACTTTGGGAAATTATTTAAAGACTATCATTTGAGGTGTGTTCCTAAGTGGAAACATGATCCTGAGGGTTTCTTTTCCCTTTTTAGACAAAGGATAAAAGGTGGTAAGTTTGTGCATGAGTTCAACTTTCATGAGGACTTTATTAGAAATTAATTTGACCTAAGCAAGTAGGAGTCAAACAAGGAGAAGTGGATAGCTTATGATAAGCTATTGGCTATTGTTCAAAAAATGGATCAAAAGTATAATCCATTGTTGGAATTCAATCCATACCATAAGAAAATTGACTTTCTGATGGAGAACTTCAAAGAAATCATGAGCACTTTGAGGACTAAGAAGATAAACTTGGAGTTGAGTCTGGGTATACAGGAGAAAGGTACCAGGCCAATTGAAACGAGGCCAACATACCAACCTATAGGAAAGAGGCCTATTTATAGGAGGAGAAGAGATGATAGAAATGATGAGGAAGAAGAGGACAGAAAAGGGAAACAAATAATGAAATTTCCTACACAACCAGGTCCAAATTTCAAAATGCTTGGGGCAATTAAGATCATTGATTTGGAATCATCACCTAAGGATAGTCGCTCACCACCACCATCTAAGTCAAGCCCTAAGAGGAAAAATACTAATCAACCACATGAGGATTTGGTTGATGAAATTGTTGTCACTGATCAGTACATGCAGATTGGTATGCCTTCCCCTCCTAGGCCAACTGAGTTGGTTCTATCCGATTTGGATATGAAAGGTAAATGTGTACAAGATGGAAGAATGGAGGCATGTAAGGAGTTTCTAGATGATAATGCATTTGTAAAAACTCATGTCTTCTTTCAATTGGTATGGAGAATGAAATTGGAAGAATACCAGGATAAGTGTAAGAAGAGAAGAGAATTGAGACCAAGCAGGTCAGACCAGGAGAATGATGATGAAGTGAAAGCTGAATTAATGGATGAATTCAAGAACATCACTCTTGAGGAAGGGATAAAGCTAGTAATTCAGGCTGGTGTTTTGATTTTCATTGAATGGGACATTGTAGATGTCGTAGCTTTTAATTCTATTTTGAAGTCCAAGCATCCCTTGCAAAATTTCTGAAGAAGAGGTCAACGCAACATTGGAAGATTTTGCTTTCAGTGAAGAATATGAGACCTTGGAAATTTGGGCATTGGTCCCTCAAGGGAGAAAGCCAAATTTTACTGATATTATCCCAAATTTAAGAGGGTTAATATTAAAGAGGGCTTCAAAGACCTCAACCACTGAGGCCACTAATTTGAGTGTAAATGTGGCCAA
This sequence comes from Sequoia sempervirens, assembly GCA_007258455.2. NCBI lineage: Eukaryota > Viridiplantae > Streptophyta > Pinopsida > Cupressales > Cupressaceae > Sequoia > Sequoia sempervirens. The sequence goes on from VDFB02281492.1 coordinate 1,038,211,452, forward strand.
ATTCACCCAAAAGACTGCTGAAAGAGAGGAGGCTAAAAAGAAAAGCCTAATGGAGAAATATAATCTCTTGATTGAGGAATATAGCAAGATGTAGCAAAGGAATGTTGAGTTGCAAATTGAGGTGGATAGGTTAAGGTACAAATAGATTGGGGAGACATCAAGTGCTCTAGGGATTAGTACATTTCCTTCCACATCAGGGTCAGTGCCTCCTACTTCTCCTATTTTTTCCACACCAGGGTCTCCTATTCAAACTCCTTCCCTCAACCCTTCTTTGGAAAAAATTGATGAAGAAATGGAATACTCTATTGATCCTTCAAAGAATCAGTTAATACATAAAATTGAAGAATTACATGCATCTTTGAAGGTAAGTGAGGAAGGAGCCCTTATAAAAAAAAAGGAGGTTGTTACTATTGTATTAAGGCATCTAAATGAGAAGGTAGATAATAGATTGTCATATATATATTCTTTATATTCTTTATTATTAGATGAAATAAAGAATATTGATAGGGATCAAGAAATAGTGATACCATTAATTGAAAATTGGATCCCTAGGGCCAATTATTTAGACATAATGTATAAGGCCTCAAGGTTTGATATAAATAATATGCCCCAATGATTAAGACCTACTCAGGTGTTAGTTAAATCATTGCAAGGTTTTTAGACCTTACCAGATGACTTGAGTAGGAAGATTAGGGAGTTGGTGAAGAATTTTGATGATTAGGGAAACACATTATTACCTGACATAATTGATGAGTAGGGGAATATCAGGTCACTCCAATAGTGGCATGATCAAGCAAATGAGGTCATTAATGATCAAATTAAATTAATTTGTGATGACCTAGATTATGATTTATTGGTGAGTTGTATGGAAAAAATCATTAGCACCAGCTTGTTCTTCGAATATTTTAAAAGGGAAGCAAATCAGGTAGCAGTTAAATACACAATTTATAATGTGAAGGTGAATGAGGTAATTAATTTTGATTGGCCAACTGATGAAGAATACTAGAAATGGGTTAATAAATATTTAACTAAGGAAGAGTAAAAGGAGTGGGTTGCTAACAGTTGGAAAATTAGTTGTTGCAGTTACAATGGATTCTAGTTTTTTTTTTGGTGGCAGTCTGGGTGCGCGATTCTTGAGGTTTTTTGTTGTTGCATCAACCATTCTTAGCAAGCACTATGAACAAGAAGATTCTCCATGGTGATTGATGTTGTAACGATTTTTGGAATATCACCAGGTGTTTTAATTGGTTAGTGACATGTGTACTTTCTGGTCTGATGCTTGTTTTCTCCTTCATTTTCTATAAGAAGGATTTCAAGGCCAGAAGTACGGGTTAGCAAGTTAAATATTTTTTGGTCGAGTCTAGGTAGAGTTGTAGAGAAAAATTGTAAAGTTCGATGGTTTTAAGGAAAATGCAGTTTAGGTTTTGAGTCATTCTATTGTAGGTTTTGAATTCATGAGGACTTGGTGTTTTATGACAATACTAGCATTTGAATTGAAATGATTAATTCAAACTCATGTCTCTCCATTGTACATGCATATTTTAATTTTGAATAAGATAATCAAGGGTTGTCTTGTTCATCTCACTATTGTGGTGTGTATGATTTCTGTTTTGGCTTTAATTCAAGGAATTAATTAAAATGTTTGAATGGGATTGTAGGTGGATATGTTCTATATAAGGATTTGATAAGTAGTATTGGGTTAGAATACATGTTGATGAAATTGTAAAGCAATGTTCTTAAGGATCTTATATGTTGTGTTAAATTTGTCATAATCCCTTAGATGTTTATGAATTTGACTTCCCCAATGCATATATGGCATTGATCTAAGTTGTACTAATCTGTATGGTTTAGTATTTGTTTGTTTTTACCTAGAGCTTGCTACAAATTGCAAATCAATGAATATTTTATACTGTGGAATGTGTTGTAGTTATCTCATGCTCCAAATAGTTGATATTACTGATGAATGACCAATTCTATTTGGTATTATCCTATTATGTTGAGCTATTAAATGAGATTATCTGTTGTTGTTAATGTTGCTTATGATAATGGTCCATAGGTTGTAAACGCATTAAGGGATCACCCTGTCGGGTCTTGTAGAGCCCAAAGTGTAGGAGGTCCTTTTAAAATCCTCGTCAGTTGGTCTAGGTTCTTTGAGCTGCCCTTGATTGGAATTGGAAATTCCATAGGTAGATTAGAAGACCAACCTGGTTACAGTAAAAACAATGAACAAGAACTTCAAAGTTTTGTTCTCTATGTTCTATTTTATCCTGCCTTGTGTCTTTGGTCATCTATGGTGTTTGGGAAAAGCCTAAGGTTGGGGTTTTACCTTTGTCTTCATGTAAAACCATAGTGTTCGCCTTACACCTTGGATGGGATCTATTTGGCCATTACTTTTTGCGAAGGTTTTAAAATGGCTTAAGCCCCATCACTTTGTCTAGGCTAGGTCCCCTTTTGTTTTATCATTTTATTTCCTTCAAGTGACTTTATTTTTCCTAAGTCTTTTGTTGGTCCCATTTTCCCTCGTTAAAAAAACTTATGTCATTGTTTTTTGTCAGCCTAGTGATGTCCCCTTATTCCTTTACAGGAGAAGGCCTAGTAGTTGTGCAAGCTAACTTTCTCAGTATGTAACAATTGATTAGAATATCGTAAAACCTTTGTTTGTTTTTTAAATGTAGACTGGTCTCTTATTTATCTATAACTAAGGTTTGGAGGCGCAACTCATCATGCAACTCGCCACATCAATAGATCTTTTGAGAAGTGTCTAAAATTTGACTTTTTAAAGGTTCGACCAAAACTTAATAATGGAACCCCCAATAGTTGAACAAAAAAATATCATTTGTTTCTTGTAGAATATCATATTTTTATTTAAATTAAAATTAATATAAAACCTAAGTGGACCAAATACTTATTTATAACCATAAATCTTTGATATCTCCACCTTTTATATTCAACACATATAGACTAATAGTTGAACACAAAAAATCTATTTGTTGTTATAAAAAGAACACATGATTATTTAAAATACAACTTATATTGAACAAAAATGGACCAATAGTTGAATGCAAACTTTTTGAAAATCCTTCACATTTAATGGGAAAATACATGTTATTTATTGTGCTCACCTTTTATATTTGTGATAGGACAAACTATTAATATAAAATTATCCAGTGCTTGTACATTGCTACCCCAATTGTTGTACACATAAGAACAATATTTTTTCACTATGATAACAATACTTGTTTAAATGAGTGTCTTATTTTATTAAATGAGCATTTTATTCTTTAAATGATATACTTATAGTGGAGAGTTATGACATTTTATTTGAAAAAAAAAAAATACT